>OW028575.1:50240867-50700867 GCA_932294295.1 Alitta virens | reverse complement strand
GGCATTCTGTCAGAGAAATGGGATATACCAAAAGCATTGACTTAGGGTATCATTTACTCAAATTACCCATACTAAGGAAAATAATTTAATCTCCTGATCTTGGATTCATATACACTGCAGATCTGTTATATTAGCACAACTATACAACCAAAAAGCAAAACTCCTTAGACATTTTGTAATTATCATCATTGCAAATACAGCATGAAAATATTTGCATGTACATAATGACATTGACGCTGAAAGTTACAGAAATATCCCCATTGATAATTACTTATAGAATATCCCTATTAATAATTACATCAGTATACTCTGTAGACATCTGTAGCATTTTCTGGGTTGTAGCCAGAGGCTTAAATCAGTCGAGGCAAACTCCATAATGAATGAGTTGAGAGTATCGCAGGAGTGTGTTTTTGTTGGCATGACAAGAGAAAAATTAACCCACACCGGAAGAGGCGGTGGCATTCTCTGCCTCATGCTGGCTACGGAACACTACGGCCCTGATTTTTTTCATAATATACAGTTTTTTGGATTTAGCTCTGATCCTTCAGCATTCAATATGGATTCTATGTGAGCTATAAATAAAGTGGCGGATAAGCCATAATAAAACAAAGCCAAGACATTGGTAATCCTCTCATTATGCGAATGCTTTAGGAAAATCCTCATGCATGCAAACCACCGGATTTTGCACTGATCAATCACTGGGGGATATTTTTTATTATTGCAGATAACGTAAACAATGTTACAAGCAATTATATCCATTCCACAAAACTTGTAGGAGACACAGAAAATCTATTTTCCAATAAAAAGTTGGAAAAGGTGATTACCTTATCAGATGGCCTCTATAGAATGGTTCCCAGATAGCATTCCAAATTGTTTCAACATCGGCGCGACGTCAGCGATGTCCCAACGATGTTGTACCGACGGCAGCCGATATAGAAACAACGCTGGCCCAATTTGGAATGCTATCTGGGTGAAGGCATCCGTCTGCTAGAACACTAACTGGCCTCACTGAATGTCCTTGGTTCGATCCCTTGGCTTGGAACTCTTCAGTTGCTACATTGTACATGTTGTTGTCTTGTACTCAGGGTCTATGCTTTTGCAGGCGAAAGACCCCACCTATGAGGAAGGGGGTTAGGTGACACGGTGTGGACTCCAAACTTTATCTCATCATTATGTCTGCATCTGGCAGCTGCAGTCATATATAAGCTGAATTATATTTGTAGCTTCAGACCAGCACCACGATGCAATACATACACAATGTCATACAATATTTACAATACAATACAATACAATACCATACAATGCAATATAATACAATGTTTTTACTGATAGGAATTAGTGCAAGATCTTTTATGACAGTGCATTTAGATAAAAATATAGGCTATGTGTGTTATAACACGAGGTTTTATGATCTATTATCATGATTATCTATTCATGACAAATTGAAATGTGTAAGTTAAGGAAAGCGAAATTTGCATTTTGAATTATATGATACCATAGACAGATCGTGATTTCACTTTTTTTCTACTACAACTGCTATACTTTTGTCCTTTCTCCCTTTATAAAACTCTTCCTCTAAATTATAAAATTTAACATATTTCATAAACTTGGAAACTGAACTCCAGAGGACATCATGTGAATGCTGGACTCTCATTGGCTGAGGGATTACTTCACTCAATATAACATCCTTTTATTCAAACGATTTGTACGGTATTTGCATGAAGAATAAAATATCTATAATTTGATACATTAAATAAGCGAGTTATTGTAAAAACAAACAAACAATGGGATTTCTGTAATCACATGACATCTTCTGCAGGTTACAGTTTCCAAGTTAATGAAATCTGTTGCAAATATATATATATATATATATATATCTTTTATTTGACAGATTCATTTCATTCATGACATATGTGTCACACTGTAAACAGAAAATACAAAGTAAATGACATACAGTAACAATTAAGGAATAATAGAAAAGTAGTAACTAAGACTAGGTTCCAGCTACAATAAAGATTTGTTACAATACAAGAGCAACATAATAATGTACAGTTTTCAATGTAAAGTTCCATCTTGTTATATCTATATATATACATCTTACAGCATTATCCATAACGAATGATCTAACACATAGGTAATGAGAACATTACTAGGAACGTATAAACATGTACGTAAAAGCATACAAGATCGAAGATATGATATACAAATGCTTATAATGCAAAGACTCTCAGAATAATGTTCAACATTTTTAATGCCAGATGATGGATGATGACTCAAACATTTATTAGGCATCAATATTCACAAGAAATTTTCCAAGGGATTTTAACAACTCAGGCTCTTTTGATTTCATGATGGTCTAAAATTTATCTGCATCGTTTAGTTGCTCAAAATTATATATGTAATCATTAGCTACTAATTAAGGAGTTCCTCACGCCTAAGTTTATTATCCGGATATACTATGAGACAATGCTTTTCATCTTCAATTTCATGCATATTGTATTTTAGGCATGTTGGCTTGGGGGTCCCCACAAACTCCAAAACTGAAAATTACAAGCGAAAATCGACGGAATCACCCATCAACAAAATTGGATTTCAGGAGTGTTGTTTGATCAATGAGTTTTAGTGCAAATCAATGAGCTTTGGTAAAACGGTGGTGTGAAAGTTTAACGTGGATAGCTTTGACATGATTGTAAAGTTCTGATCTCAATATCAATCCAAGGGCTAGAGAACTGAAGGGTAAATGCATTGCCGCGCTTATCACAGGCAGCGAAAATCTATTATAAAGAGAGAATTAACCCGGTTTTAGTGACGAGATGGTCTTGATAGAGAGGTAAAACAAAACTAAGAAGACGCTAGAGTTAGAAAATTTAGTGGTCTTAATGGTGATGTCCTAAACAACAAGTCAATTTGGCTCGAAATATAATACCCTCTTTTGCATACATCAGATCAAATATATTTTTTATATTTATTTCCTTTTAATCTGTTTCCTTTTTTTTTTGTCTGTTAATTCTAGGCAGGCACTACATACACAGCTCATGTGAGCTGTGATGCCCATGTCCATCAATCAATCAATGTCTGGCCAACATTGAGCAGTATGCTCTATCTTACAAGAGCAAGGCAGTCTTAAATGCATTTCACACGATTGTATAGTAAAAACGAGGTTACTGCAAGAGTGATCAATTTACAATGGCAAACTGGAATAAACAGTGTATTTCATGAGCCAGATTTAAAGGCGAGGTTCTCAAGCAGGCCTATATAAATGTTATTCCTCACTATGGTCTATCATCACAAATAATATGGTAAAGTGGGGTCACTTAAGTCAAATTTAAGATGCTAATCATGATTGACAGAAAAATAAAAAATAAAATTCTTGAACTGGTTATGTCAATATTGGGGGACCAGTCCATGCAACAGGATGCTGGAGTACTGACGTTCTCACTTCCGGTTAAGTACATCTTTTTTCCAATCTTATCTGTGGCTAAAGTCACCCCAGCAGGTGTGTGTGGGTGACTTTAGCTGTTTTAAGCTTCTCATTGTTTTTTCAGCTTTGAAAGACTTGAAATCCGACAAGATATAAAGTTGCTAGTTTTAATTACAGTACAACGATAGATTGTACGCTTGGGAGTGCTGGTTTGAGCTTTCATTGCTTGACAAATACAAAATCATTTATTAACAGTGCTACTTGCTCTCATTTAAGGGAGTGAAAGCTTTTTTTGGAAGAACACATTTGTAGGCAATGCCGAATGCTTAAAAAATAATAAAGAAACACATTCATAAAATTCAGCCTGCCTGCTAAAGTGACCCCACTTTACGGTACAATGAGCTCCAAGAAAATTAATTAATGAAGGGTATTTAGTCTCATCCATATTCGTGTCATGATATGGAAGCAGCAAATATTTTGGCCAAACTTGGTATTTTTCTTGAAATTATAGTTTTCAGCTGCTACAATAATAAATTCCTTGGGTTTTACAGCTGATAGGTTCACATATAGAACAGGCAGTTCACATATAGAACAGCAGATTTGTCAAGTTATTTGGTTGGCTTTCCCATTACATCTCAGGGTCCTGGAGATCGATGTAGTTGCTTTCCATGATAGAAACGTCAAATATATTTGCTATCAAAGATTATTTTGCGTGATAGGGAAAACAATGGGTAGAACTGGCCAAGCGGGGTCTGTCCATGCCAATCCATCAAACAGCATGTGCTCTAAATAATGTGGAAAGCATTGATGTTTGTGCTTACTGATATAACTGTAGGACACACATTGCAGGACACAGTGCATTGAGAAGGAACTTCGGTGAAAAAATTTTTTAGGTTCAACTTTGAATGGCTGTATTTGTCACACTCTACTTCCAAATAAAGACAGCTTCTAAATTTGGGCCAGAAATTTCGCTTCGCTCCAACTGTCTAGTACCATTACCTTATTTTGGCCACTTTGGCAGGTCATTGGACGATCCAAATGTATGTACTCCTAATGCAGTCAGAAATGTCTTGCATGCATGGGCCAATCTAATGAGGATAAAATACAATTATCCGACTGAAAGCAAAAAAATCACTACTACTGTAACACAAGACATACATTTTCTTTAGGTTGGATGTCCATTCAGTTGTTGGATGGACATTGGTCAGTGCTCACAACCAGAAGCCAAGGGAAAAAGTGCCAAGGTCAGACAAAGTAAATACTGAAGTACATGTAAAAGACAAAAGAGTAGACACAAAAATATATTGTAAATGTAGTAGAAACACCACTAGTCCAGTAATAGTCTAGCAGGGGATAATGTCACTATTTTCAGTTCTGTTGTAGGGCCCGCCCAATATGTCGGCTCACACTGTAAATGGGGCAGTGATGGCTTCTGAATAGCAGGTCAGACCCTGTAATGGCTCTCTGGTCATTGGGACCTCTTAAAGGCAGTAGCTGCAAATTCAATTTTCCATGGGTCCAGCTTAATTTCCTCTGGGAATTTCTTAATACAAGATGTGGCAGTCATTACAATGGGGCTTTTACTGCAGGCATGATAGCAGCCATGTAACGGGCCTTCATAAATCTGATAACGTCGATCAGCAGGTAATGTGATTCCACCAAGAGACTGCATGGCTTCGCCAAAATGTACTTTGTACTTGAGAATCAAGTTAGACTGGGTTGTTCACCATGCTTTTGGTTTGTATTTGTGGCATCATCAGCATCTACAAGATGGAAGTCTCCAAATGCAATGGATTTGAGAAATCATAGTAATCAATTTAATTCAGTTCAGTTTATTGGCCGCAAAAATTAACATCATAGATCACATAGATAATTATGTTTTCATCATAAAATAGTGGCTGGCTGACATCGTTTGGTGATATGCCATTAAATACACAATACCATAAATTTCAGGAGACATGAACATGTCTTTGCCAGTTTCGTAATATTCTGAATTAGTGAAATAGTATCTCTAAGACAATTACACAACGTGTATACATATGCAACTGTAAAAAAACATCACCTCGACCTCAATCTTTATCAATACATTTTAATAGAAAGCGTCGGGTTTAGTTGGAAGTAAAATTTCACTGGGAACTAGGTAGCGTAAATGCCATGTACCTAAAAATACATAGTAAAATTTCATGAGCCGGATCAAAGCCATCTAAGGAGTAAGTACTGTATAATGTAAGGAGTCCATTCAGTCCATCTCTGTGATATTTAGGAGAGCACTTATAAATCTGGTCACAGAAGAGTGCCGAGAGGTACACTGTACTTTAATGAGTTGCTTGGAATTTTAATTTGCTCTGAAAGCGTTTTTTTCATTTTTTCCACATTCTTTGCTGCATCGTTTCTTGGCAACATGCAATATGGTACTTCGGATGGATGCAGAAAAATTCTAGCTGTATACATTTGTATCTACAATGGATGCTTCCTGTTGCTTCTGAGGTAATGTATACATAGCAGTCATGAGTATAGAATTAGAATATCTGATATATGTCATAATTACTAACTAGAAGGTCATCCTTTACCCTACATCATATGGGCGTCAAAAGAGACTACATACTGTCATAGCGGACAGCTAGACAGACAGCCAGACTGCTAAACAGACTGCTAAACAGACAACTAGACAGACAGCTAGACAGACTGCTAGACAGACTGCTAAACAGACTGCTAAACAGACAGATGGCCAGACAGCTAGACTGGGGCCATTAATTGCTATGAAGTTTGCCACCATTTATTTCTAATGTTTAAATGCAGCTGCGGATGTGAGATGTGTGACACTAGCCACCTATATTGCACTTTTTAGTTTTTTTCAGTTACATGTACAGACTTTGTTTCAAGATTTTCCACCCGGACGCTACGAGACACTGGAAGTGCGTGCCTCACTGAATGATACAGGAGCCTTGATCCGGGAGGCTTAGAACACCATTCTAATTCCCTGAACAACTCCCTAAGTCTCATCTGCCCCAGTCTGTGAGCCCCTGCATAATACAAAATCCAGTGAGCCCACTTGTACTTCAGCCTCAGTGCACTTACAGGAAGTAGTGCAATTTCGTTGAGGCCGTAAGTTGATGCTGGGTGCAATTCACTGCATGTGAATGTAAAATTCACTCTTCACAGTTTCTGTATTAAGGCATATACGACACCATTCTATTTGGGGTAAATGTCTAGACTGGCATGATGCAGACAATAAATTATGGTCACCTCAAGCTTGTGGTACAAAGCATCTGTCAGTGATTATACACTGCTTTGGTAAAAAGAGGATAGCAGAAGTAGCAGCAGCAGCATCAACAGCAGCATCATCAGCAGCGTTATCAGCAACAACACCAAGAAGAAGAAGAAAAACAACAACAACAATTGGTCTAATAATCTAAAAGCAGGGCAATTGTGAAGATCATCTCAGATGTAAGACTGATATGAGCTGATGAGCCTTAACATCATTACACAGTAAGAGAAAGCCTGAACCCACCGATAAAGAGTATGGAATTCGCGAGAGACAACATAAGTAATCATATGGACACATTTAGCATTGAAAAGTGCATCCAGTGGCACGGTTGATTGCACTCATTTCTATCCATGCAGAAAGATGAAACTGTGAAGACCTAACAACTGCTAAAACACCCCCCAGACGGGCTATTATGGGGTAGCAGTGCAGTTGCCCCTTATCAGGCTAGAAAAACAGCAGCTCCAACTAGAGAAAAAATAATGTAAGCCTAAGCAGTTGCCTGCTGTTTCGTCATTGTATGCCTATCTATGCCAAATGTTGCGGTAAGCCTAAATAAGCATGATAAGCAAATGGCATCTAGGTTCTAATTCATGAAACAATCTTTATTAGCTATTTCTGTCGACGCTGCTGATGCCACTATTTCATAATGTTTATCATGTTTCTGTCATGAGTTCTGTTTTTGTTAGTTTTCCCCTGCTTCTCTTACAGTACTTACCGGATTAACTAATGAAAATACCTTTTTTTGTTCTTGTTTGTCTAGTTTATCAGTTGGTGCTGTCTGTGGTGTCCATTGGAGCGTTTATGCCATTCGGTCCGTATTTTCAACCGTGATAAGCAGAATGCTTAGATCTTCAGGACATTTACCTGCAAGAAACAATGTTGTAATGCACATATTCCATCAATGCTAGCTAAATCTGGCCCCGGTTTCAGTTTAACTTACCTACTTACTTACTTACTTAAATAATTAATTACTTAATTATTTACTTAATTATTTACTTATTGTAATTCGTAAGTTATGCTGCATAGAAAGTGTTTTATTTAACCGATATGATACGACAGGAAAAATCTTGATTGACAAGTCCAATGAACAAAATACACAAATCAAAATAGAAATATCAGTCACACTACATGGATCCAGCCCAAGTGGGCTAATCTATCTGAAAAAACTTTTGTAATTTAGCGGATAATGCAGACATGAACAAGTGTACAAATCTAATTGATAACATGGAATTATAAATCTACCGTTTTCAATTGTTCATCAATCATTAAAGAAATACATTTTTCTTAGTACTTAAATAAAACAATCTGGATTACAGATCTATAATGAGGCATTATAAAACAGACAAAGTGAAATTAATCTACAACGTAATTTGGCCATTTAAAATGGTCTGGACAGGCATATGCCTTCATCCATTAAACGTATGCATTGCATTATTGTCCCGGAAGGTAGCTCCAATAGTAATAAAACTATTACTGAAAATGTTGTGCTGTCTTGTTTCCAACGTTTGAGGGGAGTGTATTTCAGCCTTTTTCCCTTAAGTGCTCATTTTATGTGCCCTTTTATGTAGCTTTCGGAATTATTCCACCAACAGCAGCACCAGTCAGTCAGAACGTACAAGTGCTGCTCTCTGGAGTATTTTACCCTTTAGAAATAAAATTAATCAAATGGAAGCTGTAAGTAAGATGCAAAATGGTTTTAATAATTAACACCTCTAAAACAAAAGTCATGAAAATTGGTAAATGTACTGTAGACTTTAGGTGCAACAACCAAAATATTGAAATTGTTATTTCATACAAATACTTAGGCCATGTCCTAAATTCACATAGATCTCTACAAAAATAAAATGCCTGAATATCTAGTCAACCAAGCGCACTATTCTAATACCATTAGAAGAAAGAAAATGTAATAAATGTGATAGTAATGAAGTAGAAGATGAATTACATTATCTCTTAATTTGTAACAATTATGCAGCACCAAGAAATCAATTAATCCTAAAAGCAAATAACCTGATACCAAATTTCCATAACTAAGATAAAACTTAACAATTTAAAGCACTGATATCAAAAAAGAACATGCAATGATATATGCTCTTGGTAATTTCCTAAATAAAGTATTGTAGACTTTAATTTCCACTGGGCTCCTCCGACATGACACTACTTGATATGACTTTCAACAACAAATTAAATGTTGCCTGGTATCTTTCTCTCCTACATTCAAATGCAACCATGGACATAATTTTTATACATGTGAACATTCTTATCTTTTGCGTTAATTTGAATCTTATTGTGATATTATGATCAGTATTTGTATATATTTTTGTAAAATGTTAATCTAATATTTTGTAATCAGTATTTTTGATTTGATCAGTGATTTATCCTTTATCTTTTATGTATATATACTTATATATTATTTTGCTTTAACACTGAATGTCTAAGAGCAGGACTCTGCCCAGAAAACATAAAATTATGGCAACTGGGACCTTGAACGTTAAGCTATATATTATGTTTAAAATAATGAGAACTTGTATATCATTCTTCTTTAGGTGTAGTTTTAGATAGACTTAGTGTGTAGAGTATTGATATATGTGACATATGTTTCTCTTCTGATATGAAAAAGTGTCAATAAAAGCTATATATATGTAAAGGTTATTGGCTCCTCCTCCTTCTGTGTGTTGGTGCTGATGGTGTCAACGCTGCCTCGCCATTTGTGAAGCTGGTAGCTGATTTTCATTTTGAGAGTAATAGTGGTGAATCCTAACTGATAAAAACATATAGTTGCAGGGGGCAATAGCCCTGGTCAATTACTCTTTACACTTCAGTTGTGCCATTACCAAGCTTATTCAAATGTTGGTCATTCCTATTAAAGTTTGTAAAATAGCCCAAACAAACATTGCATAAGTAACTTGCAATCTCGTGTGATTCTGTGTTGGGACGTTCACAGCTACCTGTCGACTGAATATAGGTGGCACCACAGGTTGCACAGCTCATGAGGCATGCTGTATATGCTATATTCATGCAGTTTGAGAAGGCCTCCTCCATTTCTCTTCACAACACTAGCCAGGCAAAGTGCACTAAGTGTTTGCAAAACATCAGCCTAATCGTAATTCAGATCATTCCAAGCAGTGAACTAGCCACTTTAATCTCTGTGCTTATTTGAAGATCTGTAACTACTCCAATGGGGAACCAGGACTCTGGCAGGCATATCATTGCTATGACCTGCAGTCTGAAGCAACTTAGGCATCACACAGTTCGCGCTTGGACGCCGTCGAGACCACATCGCTGCTCCAGCTCAACGCGTTTCACGCATCACCGCACACTGCCTGTTTGTTTACGTTCTAGGACGGATTCAAGATGGCGCCGCCACAGAAGCCGAAAAACTCTACGAACACCAAGCCCTCTGCAGCCTCCTTCCTAAAGGACAAGACCAAGACTACTAAAACAGTGAATGCATCAGCATCCACTAAAACCCGGTCCAGGATTCCCCCAATTAAGCCCTCCTCCCCAACTCTTTCCTCCGAAATTCCCCCTACTTCTCAGGGGGATTCCCAAGATTTCATCCCAGTCATCTCTACTGAACTATTTTCAGAACTATCCGGTGAAATTGCTGAGTCCTTCATCTTCCTAGGAAAACTTCACAAGGAAAACAGAATGGACATGGCACTACTCCTCTTCCCGGAGCTCAAGGAGAAGCTAAACATCAAAAAGTCCACTGCACCTGCAGTGGACACAGGTAAGAGAAGCTTACCTACTCCTCTAATGGCCGACATTGCTCCCTCCCCCATTATCACCCACACCCCATCTATTTCTCCCCCACCCCATAGTATCCCCTCCCTACTCCAGGGCCCCAGTTTTGCTTCTGTTGTTTCCAGACCCCCTCCCATCACAACAGAGCCCACACAACAACCTGAGGAAATGGAAGGAGACTTTCAGATCCCCAGAAAACAAAGACAAAAAAACCACAAGAGAACCAGGTCCAGTCAGAGCCAGAAATCCGACACAGCACCACCCCCCATCCCCTCCAAGAAGGCCAAGACTACCAACCCATCACCCACCCCCCCATCCAAAACCACTAAAACTTTCATCCCACCTCTTTTCACAGAGATTGCCGATGACGCTAATTCAGCCAAGGTCTTTCTTGAGCTGAAGAAGCATATCCGTTACTCCAGGAAGACACAAGCTGGAAATCTGCTGATCTATCCCCGATCAGCAGAGGACAGAACCTCCCTCCTCAACCTAACTATCTCTGGCTGTACAGTCAGAGACACTAAGAAGACCAACCAGAAGTCAGATGACAACCTAACAATAGTCATCATAGGAGTCCCCCCAAAATATAACACTGATGAATTTTCTTCCTTTTCAGGTTTTACAAATTGCACTCGAATGCAGAGTGCTGCACTCGGCAGGCCAACCAACCGGATAAAAGCCACCTGCTCCACACCAGAAGAAAAACAGAATCTCATAAAACATGGTTTTTCTTTCGATTTCAGGAAATTACAAGTGGAGGAGTACAACTCCAGAAGACCACTTCAGTGCATCAAGTGTCAATCCTTTGGCCACAGAGCTGACACCTGTTCCAATGAAACCAGGTGTAAGCGCTGTGGCCTCGGGCATGGGCACAAGGAGTGCCCTTCTCCCCCAGAGAAGGCCTCCTGCACCAATTGCAAGGGAGAGCACCCATCATCTTACTCTGGCTGCCCCTCATACAAGGAAGCCATCCTCATCAAAAAGCAGAAGGAGACCACCACTGCCCAAAAGATCGCCCCACCCGCCAACATCCTAGACGCCACCAGAATTGCCGCCACACTAGCCCAAGTCCTCACAGAGATCCTCCTGACACCCCACCAAGAAGTCACACAGGATATGATAATCCTAAAAATAGCTAAGTCTATCTCGGTCATGTTTAAGGTAAACATGACCCCATCACTAATTTCATCGATTTATTAATTTATAATGGCCCGTCTTATGCACATTAATATTCAGCATCTACGGACCAAGCAGTTTACTTTAACACAGTATGCTGCTGAGACTACCCCTGACATCCTCCTCCTCAATGAGACCCACATGCACCCCGATAATCTACTAAGCCGAATCCACGGATACAAATCAGCTTCGAGGACGGATGGCATTGACTGCAAAGGAGGGGTAGCTATATATTGTAAAGAAGACCTCCCTTTTTCCCCCATTAATATACCTACATTTTTTCAGAATACTGCTGCCATCTCCATCTCCATCCCCACTCTAGGAGAAGTTGCCATCATCTCCCACTACTTCCCCCCATATGCTAATTCCCATATAACTAACAATTATTTCCACTTTTTCACCTCCACTTTCAGGCACTGCATCTTCATGGGAGATTACAATGCCCACCACCCCCACATTAATACCAAACCCTCTAACCCCAGAGGTAATCAACTTTTCTCCATTATACAGGCTAACAACTTAGAACTACTCAATGCCAATGGAGCACCAACATACCTCCACACAACCCAGAAGACAACCTCCCTGCTTGACTTAGCCATTGTAACCCCAGCAGTGGCAAGTAAACTACAGGACCTCTGGGTTGGTGACGACATTGGCAGCGACCACCTCCCCATTCATATTTCTTTACAGGGCAACTGCATCCCCCAGCCCATCATGCAGATGACCAGAAACCTCCGCAGAGCCAACTGGCAAATCTTTAAGACAGAAATTGCCACCAAACTTCATTCTCTCCCACCCACATTAATTTCTAATTCTGATGTTGCAGATCAGCTGGTAGACAACCTCCATGACATCCTAGAGGTCTCCCTTGAGACAGCCTGTCCTACCAGGCCTATCAAGAAGCGAGACTTCAGGGTGTCACAGGAGACTCTACAGCTCATCAAACAGAAGAGGAGAGCCAGGCGACTCGCACAGCGTAACCCGGCCTCCGTCATCATCAGATCATCCTACAAGTGTCTCAAGATCAGAGTGGCCGTCGCCATCAAGGAAGAAAAAAGCTCACAATGGAAAGAGGCCTGTGACTCTCTAGACTACAGAGATGCAGGCCAATTCTGGAAACTCTTCAAACGTCTCACCAGCCCAGGTGGAGAACGCAGGCCTCAGAGAGTCCACTCCACCACAGGCGACAAGACCACCTCTGATCTTGACACAGCCAACATCTTCGCCCAACATCTTCAAAGAGTCCATCAGATCAACCAAGGCCCTCACCTCGACCAGACCAACTACCAGGCAGTATCAGCCCACATCCAAGCCAACCCCTACCTCTACACTCCACAGTGGGACGTTGGTGAGGATGAAGGAGACGACCATGACCTCCTCAGGCGACTGACCTCGGAGGAGCTCCTGAGGATCATATCCAAATGCCGGAACACCTCCCCGGGGGAAGATGGCATTGGGTATGCAATCCTCAGGCAGCTTCCATCAACTGGTTTGAAATATCTAACTAAACTGTTTCATTTTCTTTTACAAATAGGCTATTTCCCCACCCTCTGGAAGGCTGCAATTGGAGTGATGATCCCAAAACCTGGAAAGGATCCACTATCTCCAGGGAACAACCGTCCCATCAGTCTGATCAGATGCATAGGTAAACTCCTTGAGAAAACCATCTCCTCAAAGCTAATCTCACATCTTACTGTTTCAGGTCAATTCAACCCCTGGCAAAGAGCCTACCTGCCCAAGAAAGAAGCAGGCGAACACCTACACCGCCTTGCTCTCGAAGCAAAGACAGCTATCTCCCACGGATGGACCACAGGTGCAATTTTTCTCGATGTTGAGAAAGCCTTCGACTCAGTATGGCAAGATGGTCTGCGTTTTAAAGTCAGCCAGCTTGACATGCCAGTCAAGGTCAAAAGGTTCCTATCCTCCTACCTCCAGGACAGAAGCATAGCTGTTAGGGTAGGACAGACCACCTCAGCAACAGTCAACCTAGCTGCAGGAACTCCACAGGGATCGGTACTCAGCCCACTTCTTTTTAACATATTCGTAAATGACCTTCCCTTCCCAAATACAGGAACAGATCCAGTCCAGGTGTCCCAGTATGCGGATGATTTAGCACTTTGGGTTTCTTTCAGGAACTCCAGACACAACAGCCAGAAGACCTTCACCAGAATCCAGAAAGAACTCCAAGTAGCTCTCAACAACCTGGAATCCTGGTGCTGCAAATGGAGAATTAAACTCAATGCTGCTAAAACCCAATTTACTTTCTTTACAGGACTCTGGACATCACCCATATCCACCCTCACCCTTTTTAATACTCCCATTCAACTCTCAATTTCAGAAATTAGCTTTCTCGGAGGCAAGTTCCTAGAAAAGAACCTCAGCATGTTGCACCACTGCAAAGTCAAGCGTCGAGAGGCTGAAAGACGAATCAACCTACTCCGCAGACTCAGAGGAACCGACTGGGGATGTACCTCCGAGACCCTCTTACATCTCTACAAGTCCTTCATCCGTCCAGTCCTAGAGACTGGATTCCCCGTAACGGTCCACGCCACTAAGGCAGCAGTAAACCAGCTCCAGGTTACACAGAATAAAGCTCTCAGGGTTGCCCTAAAGGTATATTATGTCCCAGGTCAACGCAGGGTAACCACTGCAGAGCTACATCAGAGATCAAACCTGGAGCCTATTGAGTCTAGACTGATAACTCTAAACAATAAGGCCCTTCTTAGATACCAGTCTTCCCCTCTACTTCCACAATTAAATGACCGCCTAACTAGAATTCGTAGACTCCCCTTCCCCCTATCCCGTAAAATTAGATAATAATCTCCCATTTCCCTACAAATCTCACAAAAATATTTTCCTGTTAATCTAACATCTTCTTATTTTTCCTTCCAGATTTCCCCCTTGATGCGGCCAGACGTGGTGAGATCCAGATCTTGGACCTATCGGGCCTTCTGACCATGATGTCCAGGATCCCTCACAAGTCTCCAAAAGCGCTGAAGCTCCTTGAATGGAGGACCTCGCTTATCTCCTACGCTGCAGACAACTTAGGCATACTTACCTGGCACAGAGGCTACCGTGATCCAGAAGGCGGTGCCCCCAGGGTGAGGCCCTTCCATTGCACTCAGGTTGGGCTGACGCCTGCGATCGCCCCAAATGTGGGTGACTCGGGTGCGTAATTTTTGTTAGTGGGGGACTGCGTTCGCGCTCTCCCCTGATTCATAATTGAACAGTAGCTCTTCAGTGATGGCATCTGCAAACTCATTTGCACTCACCATACCATGTACCTTGGAGGAATTAGAGAAGGAGAGGACACTTGGGTACATCAAAGGTTGAATCACGACGCGCAAAAAGCTTTATGACCTAAGGAACCGCCCCTAATTGGGGGCAATTGTGCAACAATAAGCATGGAATATAGATATTTATCAGTTTTCACACATATTTATTTGTATTGCATGATACACATAATTTGGTTTTTCTGAACACAAAAGAACTAAAAAACACATACTGATTATGATATTAGAAAGACAACATACTTATGGATAATTCACTTAAATTTTAATTTACTCAGATGCATAGTTGTCAAGTAATTGCTATGTTAATGTCAATAAAGTGTGTGGTGTTTATCTCAATATTAAGTAGACATGCCGCAGCAAGCCCTGAATATAGCATTATATTATTTTGTTGGCCAGAAGTTTTGCTTTCATCTTAGCATAATTTGATTGTGTGGGTATTTGTGGGTTTTTTAAAACGGCAATTTGAAAAAACTCAGTCATCTTTATTTTCTTACAACCATATCTCTACCAGAAATTGTTTGATTTTCACGGGAGATAGCTCTAATTGTAGACCACAAAACTGGCTTTTATGTGAGCATAAAATAAAAGCATTTAATTGAGTGAATAACTACATAGACAAATTTCTGCTTAGGACAGTTCCTTTTAATGAGCAGGTGATTCAACTTGTAGGGCCACTGCTTACCCCCAGCCTGGCCAGCCAGTGCGACGCTGATTGCACACAAAGAACTTATATTGCCCTGATGCTTAATTGCTTAAAATGACGATTTCAAAGGCCAACTAAGCGAAAACCTGTGAAATCTGAGGAAATACAGACTTTCATTAGGGCAGGCTCATGTTGCAAATTCCGAGTGTCCTCTCCTTCTCTAATTCCTCCAAGCATGTACCAATGTCTTGGTGTGTAGAGGTCATTCGCTCCTCCTCCTTCTGTGTGTTGGTGGTGATGCTGCCTTGCCAGTTGTGAGGCTGGTAGTTGATTTTCATTCATTTCAACAAATACCCAGACTGCATTAAAATTGCATATCAAGTTGTTTATTAGCATTTCAGAGCTGCATTAATATCATTGAGAGTAATAGTGGTGAATTCCAACTGAATTACAAGGATGACAAAAACATAGCATTGCAGGGGGCTGTAGCCCCGGTTCAAATACTCTTCACACTTCAATTTTGCCATTATCAAGCTCATTCAAATTTTGGTCATGCCTATTAAAGTTTGTAAAATAGCATTTCATAAGAAACTTGCAATCTCACGTGATTCTGTGTTGGGACATTTACAGCCAGCTGTAGACTGAATATAGGTGGCACCACAGGTTGCACAGCTCATGAGGCATGCTGTATATGCTATATTCATGCAGTTTGAGAAGGCCTCCTCCATTTCTCTTCACAACACTAGCCAGGCAATGTGCACTAAGTGTTTGCAAAACATCAGCCTAATCGTAATTCAGATCATTCCAAGCAGTGAACTAGCCACTTTAATCTCTGTGCTTATTTGAAGATCTGTAACTACTCCAATGGGGAACCAGGACTCTGGCAGGCATATCATTGCTATGACCTGCAGTCTGAAGCAACTCAGGCATACTTACCTGGCACAGGGGCTACCGTGATCCAGAAGGCGGTGCCCCCAGGGTGAGGCCCTTCCATTGCACTCAGGTTGGGCTGACGCCTGCGATCGCCCCAAATGTGGGTGACTCGGGTGCGTAATTTTGTTAGTGGGGGACTGCGTTCGCGCTCTCCCCTGATTCATAATTGAACAGTAGCTCTTCAGTGATGGCATCTGCAAACTCATTTGCACTCACCATCCCATGTACCTTGGGGGAATTAGAGAAGGAGAGGACACTTGGGTACATCAAAGGTTGAATCACGACGCGCAAAAAGCTTTATGACCTAAGGAACCGCCCCTAATTGGGGGCAATTGTGCAACAATAAGCATGGAATATAGATATTTATCAGTTTTCACACATATTTATTTGTATTGCATGATACACATAATTTGGTTTTTCTGAACACAAAAGAACTAAAAAACACATACTGATTATGATATTAGAAAGACAACATACTTATGGATAATTCACTTAAATTTTAATTTACTCAGATGCATAGTTGTCAAGTAATTGCTATGTTAATGTCAATAAAGTGTGTGGTGTTTATCTCAATATTAAGTAGACATGCCACAGCAAGCCCTGAATATAGCATTATATTATTTTGTTGGCCAGAAGTTTTGCTTTCATCTTAGCATAATTTGATTGTGTGGGTATTTGTGGGTTTTTTAAAACGGCAATTTGAAAAAACTCAGTCATCTTTATTTTCTTACAACCATATCTCTACCAGAAATTGTTTGATTTTCACGGGAGATAGCTCTAATTGTAGACCACAAAACTGGCTTTTATGTGAGCATAAAATAAAAGCATTTAATTGAGTGAATAACTACATAGACAAATTTCTGCTTAGGACAGTTCCTTTTAATGAGCAGGTGATTCAACTTGTAGGGCCACTGCTTACCCCCAGCCTGGCCAGCCAGTGCGACGCTGATTGCACACAAAGAACTTATATTGCCCTGATGCTTAATTGCTTAAAATGACGATTTCAAAGGCCAACTAAGCGAAAACCTGTGAAATCTGAGGAAATACAGACTTTCATTAGGGCAGGCTCATGTTGCAAATTCCGAGTGTCCTCTCCTTCTCTAATTCCTCCAAGCATGTACCAATGTCTTGTTGTGTAGAGGTCATTCGCTCCTCCTCCTTCTGTGTGTTGGTGGTGATGGTGTCAATGCTGCCTTGCCAGTTGTGAGGCTGGTAGTTGATTTTCATTCATTTCAACAAATACCCAGACTGCATTAAAATTGCATATCAAGTTGTTTATTAGCATTTCAGAGCTGCATTAATATCATTGAGAGTAATAGTGGTGAATTCCAACTGAATTACAAGGATGACAAAAACATAGCATTGCAGGGGGCTGTAGCCCCGGTTCAAATACTCTTCACACTTCAATTTTGCCATTATCAAGCTCATTCAAATTTTGGTCATGCCTATTAAAGTTTGTAAAATAGCATTTCATAAGAAACTTGCAATCTCACGTGATTCTGTGTTGGGACATTTACAGCCAGCTGTAGACTGAATATAGGTGGCACCACAGGTTGCACAGCTCATGAGGCATGCTGTATATGCTATATTCATGCAGTTTGAGAAGGCCTCCTCCATTTCTCTTCACAACACTAGCCAGGCAAAGTGCACTAAGTGTTTGCAAAACATCAGCCTAATCGTAATTCAGATCATTCCAAGCAGTGAACTAGCCACTTTAATCTCTGTGCTTATTTGAAGATCTGTAACTACTCCAATGGGGAACCAGGACTCTGGCAGGCATATCATTGCTATGACCTGCAGTCTGAAGCAACTCAGGCATAATCAGATACACCCCAGGTACTTCTGCAATTACCATTTCAGAACTCCACAGAAGAGCCCAGCTGGATATGATTGAACCCAGACTCCATGCTCTCCATGCCAAATCACTCCTTAGGTACCAAGACTCCCCCCTCACTCTACAACTAAATGCCAGACTCTCCCAAATCAGAAGATTTCCCCTCCCCTTCTCAAAACCCAGGTAATATATCAACACTGACTTATAACGTTCAATAACAAATTTCCATTGCATTAACAGTTTTTTCTCCTTCTCCTTTCAGCCTTCCTCCATCACACATGCCTTGCTCCCTCACTGCCGCTCCCTTTGCTCACCATCCCTCTACATGTTCCTGTCAGTTATGCACTCAGGGACCCGAGCCTCCCTGACCCAGTCAGTTGGCTCGGGCTCCTGACCCAATAAAACCGTGACGATGAAGCAGCTGATTTCAGCTGGAACCCGTCCCCCCCGGCCCTTCGGGCCGGTTTTGTTACTTTGTTACCTTTAACTCAGGCATACTTACCTGGCACAGGGGCTACCGTGATCCAGAAGGCGGTGCCCCCAGGGTGAGGCCCTTCCATTGCACTCAGGTTGGGCTGACGCCTGCGATCGCCCCAAATGTGGGTGACTCGGGTGCGTAATTTTTGTTAGTGGGGGACTGCGTTCGCGCTCTCCCCTGATTCATAATTGAACAGTAGCTCTTCAGTGATGGCATCTGCAAACTCATTTGCACTCACCATCCCATGTACCTTGGGGGAATTAGAGAAGGAGAGGACACTTGGGTACATCAAAGGTTGAATCACGACGCGCAAAAAGCTTTATGACCTAAGGAACCGCCCCTAATTGGGGGCAATTGTGCAACAATAAGCATGGAATATAGATATTTATCAGTTTTCACACATATTTATTTGTATTGCATGATACACATAATTTGGTTTTTCTGAACACAAAAGAACTAAAAAACACATACTGATTATGATATTAGAAAGACAACATACTTATGGATAATTCACTTAAATTTTAATTTACTCAGATGCATAGTTGTCAAGTAATTGCTATGTTAATGTCAATAAAGTGTGTGGTGTTTATCTCAATATTAAGTAGACATGCCACAGCAAGCCCTGAATATAGCATTATATTATTTTGTTGGCCAGAAGTTTTGCTTTCATCTTAGCATAATTTGATTGTGTGGGTATTTGTGGGTTTTTTAAAACGGCAATTTGAAAAAACTCAGTCATCTTTATTTTCTTACAACCATATCTCTACCAGAAATTGTTTGATTTTCACGGGAGATAGCTCTAATTGTAGACCACAAAACTGGCTTTTATGTGAGCATAAAATAAAAGCATTTAATTGAGTGAATAACTACATAGACAAATTTCTGCTTAGGACAGTTCCTTTTAATGAGCAGGTGATTCAACTTGTAGGGCCACTGCTTACCCCCAGCCTGGCCAGCCAGTGCGACGCTGATTGCACACAAAGAACTTATATTGCCCTGATGCTTAATTGCTTAAAATGACGATTTCAAAGGCCAACTAAGCGAAAACCTGTGAAATCTGAGGAAATACAGACTTTCATTAGGGCAGGCTCATGTTGCAAATTCCGAGTGTCCTCTCCTTCTCTAATTCCTCCAAGCATGTACCAATGTCTTGTTGTGTAGAGGTCATTCGCTCCTCCTCCTTCTGTGTGTTGGTGGTGATGGTGTCAATGCTGCCTTGCCAGTTGTGAGGCTGGTAGTTGATTTTCATTCATTTCAACAAATACCCAGACTGCATTAAAATTGCATATCAAGTTGTTTATTAGCATTTCAGAGCTGCATTAATATCATTGAGAGTAATAGTGGTGAATTCCAACTGAATTACAAGGATGACAAAAACATAGCATTGCAGGGGGCTGTAGCCCCGGTTCAAATACTCTTCACACTTCAATTTTGCCATTATCAAGCTCATTCAAATTTTGGTCATGCCTATTAAAGTTTGTAAAATAGCATTTCATAAGAAACTTGCAATCTCACGTGATTCTGTGTTGGGACATTTACAGCCAGCTGTAGACTGAATATAGGTGGCACCACAGGTTGCACAGCTCATGAGGCATGCTGTATATGCTATATTCATGCAGTTTGAGAAGGCCTCCTCCATTTCTCTTCACAACACTAGCCAGGCAAAGTGCACTAAGTGTTTGCAAAACATCAGCCTAATCGTAATTCAGATCATTCCAAGCAGTGAACTAGCCACTTTAATCTCTGTGCTTATTTGAAGATCTGTAACTACTCCAATGGGGAACCAGGACTCTGGCAGGCATATCATTGCTATGACCTGCAGTCTGAAGCAACTCAGGCATAATCAGATACACCCCAGGTACTTCTGCAATTACCATTTCAGAACTCCACAGAAGAGCCCAGCTGGATATGATTGAACCCAGACTCCATGCTCTCCATGCCAAATCACTCCTTAGGTACCAAGACTCCCCCCTCACTCTACAACTAAATGCCAGACTCTCCCAAATCAGAAGATTTCCCCTCCCCTTCTCAAAACCCAGGTAATATATCAACACTGACTTATAACGTTCAATAACAAATTTCCATTGCATTAACAGTTTTTTCTCCTTCTCCTTTCAGCCTTCCTCCATCACACATGCCTTGCTCCCTCACTGCCGCTCCCTTTGCTCACCATCCCTCTACATGTTCCTGTCAGTTATGCACTCAGGGACCCGAGCCTCCCTGACCCAGTCAGTTGGCTCGGGCTCCTGACCCAATAAAACCGTGACGATGAAGCAGCTGATTTCAGCTGGAACCCGTCCCCCCCGGCCCTTCGGGCCGGTTTTGTTACTTTGTTACCTTTAACTCAGGCATACTTACCTGGCACAGGGGCTACCGTGATCCAGAAGGCGGTGCCCCCAGGGTGAGGCCCTTCCATTGCACTCAGGTTGGGCTGACGCCTGCGATCGCCCCAAATGTGGGTGACTCGGGTGCGTAATTTTTGTTAGTGGGGGACTGCGTTCGCGCTCTCCTCTGATTCATAATTGAACAGTAGCTCTTCAGTGATGGCATCTGCAAACTCATTTGCACTCACCATCCCATGTACCTTGGAGGAATTAGAGAAGGAGAGGACACTTGGGTACATCAAAGGTTGAATCACGACGCGCAAAAAGCTTAATGACCTAAGGAACTGCTCCTGATTGGGGGCAATTGTGCAACAATAAGCATGGAATATAGATATTTATCAGTTTTCACACATATTTATTTGTATTGCATGATACACATAATTTGGTTATTCTGAACACAAAAGAACTAAAAAACACATACTGATTATGATATTAGAAAGACAACATACTTATGGATAATTCACTTAAATTTTAATTCACTCAGATGCATAGTTGTCAAGTAATTGCTATGTTAATGTCAATAAAGTGTGTGGTGTTTATCTCAATATTAAGTAGACATGCCGCAGCAAGCCCTGAATATAGCATTATATTATTTTGTTGGCCAGAAGTTTTGCTTTCATCTTAGCATAATTTGATTGTGTGGGTATTTGTGGGTTTTTTAAAACGGCAATTTGAAAAAACTCAGTCATCTTTATTTTCTTACAACCATATCTCTACCAGAAATTGTTTGATTTTCACGGGAGATAGCTCTAATTGTAGACCACAAAACTGGCTTTTATGTGAGCATAAAATAAAAGCATTTAATTGAGTGAATAACTACATAGACAAATTTCTGCTTAGGACAGTTCCTTTTAATGAGCAGGTGATTCAACTTGTAGGGCCACTGCTTACCCCCAGCCTGGCCAGCCAGTGCGACGCTGATTGCACACAAAGAACTTATATTGCCCTGATGCTTAATTGCTTAAAATGACGATTTCAAAGGCCAACTAAGCGAAAACCTGTGAAATCTGAGGAAATACAGACTTTCATTAGGGCAGGCTCATGTTGCAAATTCCGAGTGTCCTCTCCTTCTCTAATTCCTCCAAGCATGTACCAATGTCTTGTTGTGTAGAGGTCATTCGCTCCTCCTCCTTCTGTGTGTTGGTGGTGATGGTGTCAATGCTGCCTTGCCAGTTGTGAGGCTGGTAGTTGATTTTCATTCATTTCAACAAATACCCAGACTGCATTAAAATTGCATATCAAGTTGTTTATTAGCATTTCAGAGCTGCATTAATATCATTGAGAGTAATAGTGGTGAATTCCAACTGAATTACAAGGATGACAAAAACATAGCATTGCAGGGGGCTGTAGCCCCGGTTCAAATACTCTTCACACTTCAATTTTGCCATTATCAAGCTCATTCAAATTTTGGTCATGCCTATTAAAGTTTGTAAAATAGCATTTCATAAGAAACTTGCAATCTCACGTGATTCTGTATTGGGACATTTACAGCCAGCTGTAGACTGAATATAGGTGGCACCACAGGTTGCACAGCTCATGAGGCATGCTGTATATGCTATATTCATGCAGTTTGAGAAGGCCTCCTCCATTTCTCTTCACAACACTAGCCAGGCAAAGTGCACTAAGTGTTTGCAAAACATCAGCCTAATCGTAATTCAGATCATTCCAAGCAGTGAACTAGCCACTTTAATCTCTGTGCTTATTTGAAGATCTGTAACTACTCCAATGGGGAACCAGGACTCTGGCAGGCATATCATTGCTATGACCTGCAGTCTGAAGCAACTCAGGCATAATCAGATACACCCCAGGTACTTCTGCAATTACCATTTCAGAACTCCACAGAAGAGCCCAGCTGGATATGATTGAACCCAGACTCCATGCTCTCCATGCCAAATCACTCCTTAGGTACCAAGACTCCCCCCTCACTCTACAACTAAATGCCAGACTCTCCCAAATCAGAAGATTTCCCCTCCCCTTCTCAAAACCCAGGTAATATATCAACACTGACTTATAACGTTCAATAACAAATTTCCATTGCATTAACAGTTTTTTCTCCTTCTCCTTTCAGCCTTCCTCCATCACACATGCCTTGCTCCCTCACTGCCGCTCCCTTTGCTCACCATCCCTCTACATGTTCCTGTCAGTTATGCACTCAGGGACCCGAGCCTCCCTGACCCAGTCAGTTGGCTCGGGCTCCTGACCCAATAAAACCGTGACGATGAAGCAGCTGATTTCAGCTGGAACCCGTCCCCCCCGGCCCTTCGGGCCGGTTTTGTTACTTTGTTACCTTTAACTCAGGCATACTTACCTGGCACAGGGGCTACCGTGATCCAGAAGGCGGTGCCCCCAGGGTGAGGCCCTTCCATTGCACTCAGGTTGGGCTGACGCCTGCGATCGCCCCAAATGTGGGTGACTCGGGTGCGTAATTTTTGTTAGTGGGGGACTGCGTTCGCGCTCTCCTCTGATTCATAATTGAACAGTAGCTCTTCAGTGATGGCATCTGCAAACTCATTTGCACTCACCATCCCATGTACCTTGGAGGAATTAGAGAAGGAGAGGACACTTGGGTACATCAAAGGTTGAATCACGACGCGCAAAAAGCTTAATGACCTAAGGAACCGCTCCTGATTGGGGGCAATTGTGCAACAATAAGCATGGAATATAGATATTTATCAGTTTTCACACATATTTATTTGTATTGCATGATACACATAATTTGGTTATTCTGAACACAAAAGAACTAAAAAACACATACTGATTATGATATTAGAAAGACAACATACTTATGGATAATTCACTTAAATTTTAATTCACTCAGATGCATAGTTGTCAAGTAATTGCTATGTTAATGTCAATAAAGTGTGTGGTGTTTATCTCAATATTAAGTAGACATGCCGCAGCAAGCCCTGAATATAGCATTATATTATTTTGTTGGCCAGAAGTTTTGCTTTCATCTTAGCATAATTTGATTGTGTGGGTATTTGTGGGTTTTTTAAAACGGCAATTTGAAAAAACTCAGTCATCTTTATTTTCTTACAACCATATCTCTACCAGAAATTGTTTGATTTTCACGGGAGATAGCTCTAATTGTAGACCACAAAACTGGCTTTTATGTGAGCATAAAATAAAAGCATTTAATTGAGTGAATAACTACATAGACAAATTTCTGCTTAGGACAGTTCCTTTTAATGAGCAGGTGATTCAACTTGTAGGGCCACTGCTTACCCCCAGCCTGGCCAGCCAGTGCGACGCTGATTGCACACAAAGAACTTATATTGCCCTGATGCTTAATTGCTTAAAATGACGATTTCAAAGGCCAACTAAGCGAAAACCTGTGAAATCTGAGGAAATACAGACTTTCATTAGGGCAGGCTCATGTTGCAAATTCCGAGTGTCCTCTCCTTCTCTAATTCCTCCAAGCATGTACCAATGTCTTGTTGTGTAGAGGTCATTCGCTCCTCCTCCTTCTGTGTGTTGGTGGTGATGGTGTCAATGCTGCCTTGCCAGTTGTGAGGCTGGTAGTTGATTTTCATTCATTTCAACAAATACCCAGACTGCATTAAAATTGCATATCAAGTTGTTTATTAGCATTTCAGAGCTGCATTAATATCATTGAGAGTAATAGTGGTGAATTCCAACTGAATTACAAGGATGACAAAAACATAGCATTGCAGGGGGCTGTAGCCCCGGTTCAAATACTCTTCACACTTCAATTTTGCCATTATCAAGCTCATTCAAATTTTGGTCATGCCTATTAAAGTTTGTAAAATAGCATTTCATAAGAAACTTGCAATCTCACGTGATTCTGTGTTGGGACATTTACAGCCAGCTGTAGACTGAATATAGGTGGCACCACAGGTTGCACAGCTCATGAGGCATGCTGTATATGCTATATTCATGCAGTTTGAGAAGGCCTCCTCCATTTCTCTTCACAACACTAGCCAGGCAAAGTGCACTAAGTGTTTGCAAAACATCAGCCTAATCGTAATTCAGATCATTCCAAGCAGTGAACTAGCCACTTTAATCTCTGTGCTTATTTGAAGATCTGTAACTACTCCAATGGGGAACCAGGACTCTGGCAGGCATATCATTGCTATGACCTGCAGTCTGAAGCAACTCAGGCATACTTACCTGGCACAGGGGCTACCGTGATCCAGAAGGCGGTGCCCCCAGGGTGAGGCCCTTCCATTGCACTCAGGTTGGGCTGACGCCTGCGATCGCCCCAAATGTGGGTGACTCGGGTGCGTAATTTTTGTTAGTGGGGGACTGCGTTCGCGCTCTCCCCTGATTCATAATTGAACAGTAGCTCTTCAGTGATGGCATCTGCAAACTCATTTGCACTCACCATCCCATGTACCTTGGAGGAATTAGAGAAGGAGAGGACACTTGGGTACATCAAAGGTTGAATCACGACGCGCAAAAAGCTTAATGACCTAAGGAACCGCTCCTGATTGGGGGCAATTGTGCAACAATAAGCATGGAATATAGATATTTATCAGTTTTCACACATATTTATTTGTATTGCATGATACACATAATTTGGTTATTCTGAACACAAAAGAACTAAAAAACACATACTGATTATGATATTAGAAAGACAACATACTTATGGATAATTCACTTAAATTTTAATTCACTCAGATGCATAGTTGTCAAGTAATTGCTATGTTAATGTCAATAAAGTGTGTGGTGTTTATCTCAATATTAAGTAGACATGCCGCAGCAAGCCCTGAATATAGCATTATATTATTTTGTTGGCCAGAAGTTTTGCTTTCATCTTAGCATAATTTGATTGTGTGGGTATTTGTGGGTTTTTTAAAACAGCAATTTGAAAAAACTCAGTCATCTTTATTTTCTTACAACCATATCTCTACCAGAAATTGTTTGATTTTCACGGGAGATAGCTCTAATTGTAGACCACAAAACTGGCTATTATGTGAGCATAAAATAAAAGCATTTAATTGAGTGAATAACTACATAGACAAATTTCTGCTTAGGACAGTTCCTTTTAATGAGCAGGTGATTCAACTTGTAGGGCCACTGCTTACCCCCAGCCTGGCCAGCCAGTGCGACGCTGATTGCACACAAAGAACTTATATTGCCCTGATGCTTAATTGCTTAAAATGACGATTTCAAAGGCCAACTAAGCGAAAACCTGTGAAATCTGAGGAAATACAGACTTTCATTAGGGCAGGCTCATGTTGCAAATTCCGAGTGTCCTCTCCTTCTCTAATTCCTCCAAGCATGTACCAATGTCTTGTTGTGTAGAGGTCATTCGCTCCTCCTCCTTCTGTGTGTTGGTGGTGATGGTGTCAATGCTGCCTTGCCAGTTGTGAGGCTGGTAGTTGATTTTCATTCATTTCAACAAATACCCAGACTGCATTAAAATTGCATATCAAGTTGTTTATTAGCATTTCAGAGCTGCATTAATATCATTGAGAGTAATAGTGGTGAATTCCAACTGAATTACAAGGATGACAAAAACATAGCATTGCAGGGGGCTGTAGCCCCGGTTCAAATACTCTTCACACTTCAATTTTGCCATTATCAAGCTCATTCAAATTTTGGTCATGCCTATTAAAGTTTGTAAAATAGCATTTCATAAGAAACTTGCAATCTCACGTGATTCTGTGTTGGGACATTTACAGCCAGCTGTAGACTGAATATAGGTGGCACCACAGGTTGCACAGCTCATGAGGCATGCTGTATATGCTATATTCATGCAGTTTGAGAAGGCCTCCTCCATTTCTCTTCACAACACTAGCCAGGCAAAGTGCACTAAGTGTTTGCAAAACATCAGCCTAATCGTAATTCAGATCATTCCAAGCAGTGAACTAGCCACTTTAATCTCTGTGCTTATTTGAAGATCTGTAACTACTCCAATGGGGAACCAGGACTCTGGCAGGCATATCATTGCTATGACCTGCAGTCTGAAGCAACTCAGGCATACTTACCTGGCACAGGGGCTACCGTGATCCAGAAGGCGGTGCCCCCAGGGTGAGGCCCTTCCATTGCACTCAGGTTGGGCTGACGCCTGCGATCGCCCCAAATGTGGGTGACTCGGGTGCGTAATTTTTGTTAGTGGGGGACTGCGTTCGCGCTCTCCCCTGATTCATAATTGAACAGTAGCTCTTCAGTGATGGCATCTGCAAACTCATTTGCACTCACCATCCCATGTACCTTGGAGGAATTAGAGAAGGAGAGGACACTTGGGTACATCAAAGGTTGAATCACGACGCGCAAAAAGCTTAATGACCTAAGGAACCGCTCCTGATTGGGGGCAATTGTGCAACAATAAGCATGGAATATAGATATTTATCAGTTTTCACACATATTTATTTGTATTGCATGATACACATAATTTGGTTATTCTGAACACAAAAGAACTAAAAAACACATACTGATTATGATATTAGAAAGACAACATACTTATGGATAATTCACTTAAATTTTAATTCACTCAGATGCATAGTTGTCAAGTAATTGCTATGTTAATGTCAATAAAGTGTGTGGTGTTTATCTCAATATTAAGTAGACATGCCGCAGCAAGCCCTGAATATAGCATTATATTATTTTGTTGGCCAGAAGTTTTGCTTTCATCTTAGCATAATTTGATTGTGTGGGTATTTGTGGGTTTTTTAAAACGGCAATTTGAAAAAACTCAGTCATCTTTATTTTCTTACAACCATATCTCTACCAGAAATTGTTTGATTTTCACGGGAGATAGCTCTAATTGTAGACCACAAAACTGGCTTTTATGTGAGCATAAAATAAAAGCATTTAATTGAGTGAATAACTACATAGACAAATTTCTGCTTAGGACAGTTCCTTTTAATGAGCAGGTGATTCAACTTGTAGGGCCACTGCTTACCCCCAGCCTGGCCAGGCAGCGCGACGCTGATTGCACACAAAGAACTTTTATTGCCCTGATGCTTAATTGCTTAAAATGACGATTTCAAAGGCCAACTAAGCGAAAACCTGTGAAATCTGAGGAAATACGGACTTTCATTAGGGCAGGCTCATGTTGCAAATTCCGAGTGTCCTCTCCTTCTCTAATTCCTCCAAGCATTTACCAATGTCTTGTTGTGTAGAGGTCATTCGCTCCTCCTCCTTCTGTGTGTTGGTGGTGATGGTGTCAATGCTGCCTCGCCAGTTGTGAGGCTGGTAGTTGATTTTCATTCATTTCAACAAATACCCAGACTGCATTAAAATTGCATATCAAGTTGTTTATTAGCATTTCAGAGCTGCATTAATATCATTGAGAGTAATAGTGGTGAATTCCAACTGAATTACAAGGATGACAAAAACAAAACATTGCAGGGGGCTGTAGCCTCGGTTCAAATACTCTTCACACTTCAATTTTGCCATTATCAAGCTCATTCAAATTTTGGTCATGCCTATTAAAGTTTGTAAAATAGCATTTCATAAGAAACTTGCAATCTCACGTGATTCTGTGTTGGGACATTTAAAGCTAGCTGTAGACTGAATATAGGTGGCACCACAGGTTGCACAGCTCATGAGGCATGCTGTATATGCTATATTCATGCAGTTTGAGAAGGCCTCCTCCATTTCTCTTCACAACACTAGCCAGGCAAAGTGCACTAAGTGTTTGCAAAACATCAGCCTAATCGTAATTCAGATCATTCCAAGCAGTGAACTAGCCACTTTAATCTCTGTGCTTATTTGAAGATCTGTAACTACTCCAATGGGGAACCAGGACTCTGGCAGGCATATCATTGCTATGACCTGCAGTCTGAAGCAACTCAGGCATACTTACCTGGCACAGGGGCTACCGTGATCCAGAAGGCGGTGCCCCCAGGGTGAGGCCCTTCCATTGCACTCAGGTTGGGCTGACGCCTGCGATCGCCCCAAATGTGGGTGACTCGGGTGCGTAATTTTTGTTAGTGGGGGACTGCGTTCGCGCTCTCCCCTGATTCATAATTGAACAGTAGCTCTTCAGTGATGGCATCTGCAAACTCATTTGCACTCACCATCCCATGTACCTTGGAGGAATTAGAGAAGGAGAGGACACTTGGGTACATCAAAGGTTGAATCACGACGCGCAAAAAGCTTAATGACCTAAGGAACCGCTCCTGATTGGGGGCAATTGTGCAACAATAAGCATGGAATATAGATATTTATCAGTTTTCACACATATTTATTTGTATTGCATGATACACATAATTTGGTTATTCTGAACACAAAAGAACTAAAAAACACATACTGATTATGATATTAGAAAGACAACATACTTATGGATAATTCACTTAAATTTTAATTCACTCAGATGCATAGTTGTCAAGTAATTGCTATGTTAATGTCAATAAAGTGTGTGGTGTTTATCTCAATATTAAGTAGACATGCCGCAGCAAGCCCTGAATATAGCATTATATTATTTTGTTGGCCAGAAGTTTTGCTTTCATCTTAGCATAATTTGATTGTGTGGGTATTTGTGGGTTTTTTAAAACGGCAATTTGAAAAAACTCAGTCATCTTTATTTTCTTACAACCATATCTCTACCAGAAATTGTTTGATTTTCACGGGAGATAGCTCTAATTGTAGACCACAAAACTGGCTTTTATGTGAGCATAAAATAAAAGCATTTAATTGAGTGAATAACTACATAGACAAATTTCTGCTTAGGACAGTTCCTTTTAATGAGCAGGTGATTCAACTTGTAGGGCCACTGCTTACCCCCAGCCTGGCCAGGCAGCGCGACGCTGATTGCACACAAAGAACTTTTATTGCCCTGATGCTTAATTGCTTAAAATGACGATTTCAAAGGCCAACTAAGCGAAAACCTGTGAAATCTGAGGAAATACGGACTTTCATTAGGGCAGGCTCATGTTGCAAATTCCGAGTGTCCTCTCCTTCTCTAATTCCTCCAAGCATTTACCAATGTCTTGTTGTGTAGAGGTCATTCGCTCCTCCTCCTTCTGTGTGTTGGTGGTGATGGTGTCAATGCTGCCTCGCCAGTTGTGAGGCTGGTAGTTGATTTTCATTCATTTCAACAAATACCCAGACTGCATTAAAATTGCATATCAAGTTGTTTATTAGCATTTCAGAGCTGCATTAATATCATTGAGAGTAATAGTGGTGAATTCCAACTGAATTACAAGGATGACAAAAACAAAACATTGCAGGGGGCTGTAGCCCCGGTTCAAATACTCTTCACACTTCAATTTTGCCATTATCAAGCTCATTCAAATTTTGGTCATGCCTATTAAAGTTTGTAAAATAGCATTTCATAAGAAACTTGCAATCTCACGTGATTCTGTGTTGGGACATTTAAAGCTAGCTGTAGACTGAATATAGGTGGCACCACAGGTTGCACAGCTCATGAGGCATGCTGTATATGCTATATTCATGCAGTTTGAGAAGGCCTCCTCCATTTCTCTTCACAACACTAGCCAGGCAAAGTGCACTAAGTGTTTGCAAAACATCAGCCTAATCGTAATTCAGATCATTCCAAGCAGTGAACTAGCCACTTTAATCTCTGTGCTTATTTGAAGATCTGTAACTACTCCAATGGGGAACCAGGACTCTGGCAGGCATATCATTGCTATGACCTGCAGTCTGAAGCAACTCAGGCATACTTACCTGGCACAGGGGCTACCGTGATCCAGAAGGCGGTGCCCCCAGGGTGAGGCCCTTCCATTGCACTCAGGTTGGGCTGACGCCTGCGATCACCCCAAATGTGGGTGACTCGGGTGCGTAATTTTTGTTAGTGGGGGACTGCGTTCGCGCTCTCCCCTGATTCATAATTGAACAGTAGCTCTTCAGTGATGGCATCTGCAAACTCATTTGCACTCACCATCCCATGTACCTTGGAGGAATTAGAGAAGGAGAGGACACTTGGGTACATCAAAGGTTGAATCACGACGCGCAAAAAGCTTAATGACCTAAGGAACCGCTCCTGATTGGGGGCAATTGTGCAACAATAAGCATGGAATATAGATATTTATCAGTTTTCACACATATTTATTTGTATTGCATGATACACATAATTTGGTTATTCTGAACACAAAAGAACTAAAAAACACATACTGATTATGATATTAGAAAGACAACATACTTATGGATAATTCACTTAAATTTTAATTCACTCAGATGCATAGTTGTCAAGTAATTGCTATGTTAATGTCAATAAAGTGTGTGGTGTTTATCTCAATATTAAGTAGACATGCCGCAGCAAGCCCTGAATATAGCATTATATTATTTTGTTGGCCAGAAGTTTTGCTTTCATCTTAGCATAATTTGATTGTGTGGGTATTTGTGGGTTTTTTAAAACGACAATTTGAAAAAAACTCAGTCATCTTTATTTTCTTACAACCATATCTCTACCAGAAATTGTTTGATTTTCACGGGAGATAGCTCTAATTGTAGACCACAAAACTGGCTTTTATGTGAGCATAAAATAAAAGCATTTAATTGAGTGAATAACTACATAGACAAATTTCTGCTTAGGACAGTTCCTTTTAATGAGCAGGTGATTCAACTTGTAGGGCCACTGCTTACCCCCAGCCTGGCCAGGCAGCGCGACGCTGATTGCACACAAAGAACTTTTATTGCCCTGATGCTTAATTGCTTAAAATGACGATTTCAAAGGCCAACTAAGCGAAAACCTGTGAAATCTGAGGAAATACGGACTTTCATTAGGGCAGGCTCATGTTGCAAATTCCGAGTGTCCTCTCCTTCTCTAATTCCTCCAAGCATTTACCAATGTCTTGTTGTGTAGAGGTCATTCGCTCCTCCTCCTTCTGTGTGTTGGTGGTGATGGTGTCAATGCTGCCTCGCCAGTTGTGAGGCTGGTAGTTGATTTTCATTCATTTCAACAAATACCCAGACTGCATTAAAATTGCATATCAAGTTGTTTATTAGCATTTCAGAGCTGCATTAATATCATTGAGAGTAATAGTGGTGAATTCCAACTGAATTACAAGGATGACAAAAACAAAACATTGCAGGGGGCTGTAGCCCCGGTTCAAATACTCTTCACACTTCAATTTTGCCATTATCAAGCTCATTCAAATTTTGGTCATGCCTATTAAAGTTTGTAAAATAGCATTTCATAAGAAACTTGCAATCTCACGTGATTCTGTGTTGGGACATTTAAAGCTAGCTGTAGACTGAATATAGGTGGCACCACAGGTTGCACAGCTCATGAGGCATGCTGTATATGCTATATTCATGCAGTTTGAGAAGGCCTCCTCCATTTCTCTTCACAACACTAGCCAGGCAAAGTGCACTAAGTGTTTGCAAAACATCAGCCTAATCGTAATTCAGATCATTCCAAGCAGTGAACTAGCCACTTTAATCTCTGTGCTTATTTGAAGATCTGTAACTACTCCAATGGGGAACCAGGACTCTGGCAGGCATATCATTGCTATGACCTGCAGTCTGAAGCAACTCAGGCATACTTACCTGGCACAGGGGCTACCGTGATCCAGAAGGCGGTGCCCCCAGGGTGAGGCCCTTCCATTGCACTCAGGTTGGGCTGACGCCTGCGATCACCCCAAATGTGGGTGACTCGGGTGCGTAATTTTTGTTAGTGGGGGACTGCGTTCGCGCTCTCCCCTGATTCATAATTGAACAGTAGCTCTTCAGTGATGGCATCTGCAAACTCATTTGCACTCACCATCCCATGTACCTTGGAGGAATTAGAGAAGGAGAGGACACTTGGGTACATCAAAGGTTGAATCACGACGCGCAAAAAGCTTAATGACCTAAGGAACCGCTCCTGATTGGGGGCAATTGTGCAACAATAAGCATGGAATATAGATATTTATCAGTTTTCACACATATTTATTTGTATTGCATGATACACATAATTTGGTTATTCTGAACACAAAAGAACTAAAAAACACATACTGATTATGATATTAGAAAGACAACATACTTATGGATAATTCACTTAAATTTTAATTCACTCAGATGCATAGTTGTCAAGTAATTGCTATGTTAATGTCAATAAAGTGTGTGGTGTTTATCTCAATATTAAGTAGACATGCCGCAGCAAGCCCTGAATATAGCATTATATTATTTTGTTGGCCAGAAGTTTTGCTTTCATCTTAGCATAATTTGATTGTGTGGGTATTTGTGGGTTTTTTAAAACGACAATTTGAAAAAAACTCAGTCATCTTTATTTTCTTACAACCATATCTCTACCAGAAATTGTTTGATTTTCACGGGAGATAGCTCTAATTGTAGACCACAAAACTGGCTTTTATGTGAGCATAAAATAAAAGCATTTAATTGAGTGAATAACTACATAGACAAATTTCTGCTTAGGACAGTTCCTTTTAATGAGCAGGTGATTCAACTTGTAGGGCCACTGCTTACCCCCAGCCTGGCCAGGCAGCGCGACGCTGATTGCACACAAAGAACTTTTATTGCCCTGATGCTTAATTGCTTAAAATGACGATTTCAAAGGCCAACTAAGCGAAAACCTGTGAAATCTGAGGAAATACGGACTTTCATTAGGGCAGGCTCATGTTGCAAATTCCGAGTGTCCTCTCCTTCTCTAATTCCTCCAAGCATTTACCAATGTCTTGTTGTGTAGAGGTCATTCGCTCCTCCTCCTTCTGTGTGTTGGTGGTGATGGTGTCAATGCTGCCTCGCCAGTTGTGAGGCTGGTAGTTGATTTTCATTCATTTCAACAAATACCCAGACTGCATTAAAATTGCATATCAAGTTGTTTATTAGCATTTCAGAGCTGCATTAATATCATTGAGAGTAATAGTGGTGAATTCCAACTGAATTACAAGGATGACAAAAACAAAACATTGCAGGGGGCTGTAGCCCCGGTTCAAATACTCTTCACACTTCAATTTTGCCATTATCAAGCTCATTCAAATTTTGGTCATGCCTATTAAAGTTTGTAAAATAGCATTTCATAAGAAACTTGCAATCTCACGTGATTCTGTGTTGGGACATTTAAAGCTAGCTGTAGACTGAATATAGGTGGCACCACAGGTTGCACAGCTCATGAGGCATGCTGTATATGCTATATTCATGCAGTTTGAGAAGGCCTCCTCCATTTCTCTTCACAACACTAGCCAGGCAAAGTGCACTAAGTGTTTGCAAAACATCAGCCTAATCGTAATTCAGATCATTCCAAGCAGTGAACTAGCCACTTTAATCTCTGTGCTTATTTGAAGATCTGTAACTACTCCAATGGGGAACCAGGACTCTGGCAGGCATATCATTGCTATGACCTGCAGTCTGAAGCAACTCAGGCATACTTACCTGGCACAGGGGCTACCGTGATCCAGAAGGCGGTGCCCCCAGGGTGAGGCCCTTCCATTGCACTCAGGTTGGGCTGACGCCTGCGATCGCCCCAAATGTGGTTGACTCGGGTGCGTAATTTTTGTTAGTGGGGGACTGCGTTCGCGCTCTCCCCTGATTCATAATTGAACAGTAGCTCTTCAGTGATGGCATCTGCAAACTCATTTGCACTCACCATCCCATGTACCTTGGAGGAATTAGAGAAGGAGAGGACACTTGGGTACATCAAAGGTTGAATCACGACGCGCAAAAAGCTTAATGACCTAAGGAACCGCTCCTGATTGGGGGCAATTGTGCAACAATAAGCATGGAATATAGATATTTATCAGTTTTCACACATATTTATTTGTATTGCATGATACACATAATTTGGTTATTCTGAACACAAAAGAACTAAAAAACACATACTGATTATGATATTAGAAAGACAACATACTTATGGATAATTCACTTAAATTTTAATTCACTCAGATGCATAGTTGTCAAGTAATTGCTATGTTAATGTCAATAAAGTGTGTGGTGTTTATCTCAATATTAAGTAGACATGCCGCAGCAAGCCCTGAATATAGCATTATATTATTTTGTTGGCCAGAAGTTTTGCTTTCATCTTAGCATAATTTGATTGTGTGGGTATTTGTGGGTTTTTTAAAACGGCAATTTGAAAAAAACTCAGTCATCTTTATTTTCTTACAACCATATCTCTACCAGAAATTGTTTGATTTTCACGGGAGATAGCTCTAATTGTAGACCACAAAACTGGCTTTTATGTGAGCATAAAATAAAAGCATTTAATTGAGTGAATAACTACATAGACAAATTTCTGCTTAGGACAGTTCCTTTTAATGAGCAGGTGATTCAACTTGTAGGGCCACTGCTTACCCCCAGCCTGGCCAGGCAGCGCGACGCTGATTGCACACAAAGAACTTTTATTGCCCTGATGCTTAATTGCTTAAAATGACGATTTCAAAGGCCAACTAAGCGAAAACCTGTGAAATCTGAGGAAATACGGACTTTCATTAGGGCAGGCTCATGTTGCAAATTCCGAGTGTCCTCTCCTTCTCTAATTCCTCCAAGCATTTACCAATGTCTTGTTGTGTAGAGGTCATTCGCTCCTCCTCCTTCTGTGTGTTGGTGGTGATGGTGTCAATGCTGCCTCGCCAGTTGTGAGGCTGGTAGTTGATTTTCATTCATTTCAACAAATACCCAGACTGCATTAAAATTGCATATCAAGTTGTTTATTAGCATTTCAGAGCTGCATTAATATCATTGAGAGTAATAGTGGTGAATTCCAACTGAATTACAAGGATGACAAAAACAAAACATTGCAGGGGGCTGTAGCCCCGGTTCAAATACTCTTCACACTTCAATTTTGCCATTATCAAGCTCATTCAAATTTTGGTCATGCCTATTAAAGTTTGTAAAATAGCATTTCATAAGAAACTTGCAATCTCACGTGATTCTGTGTTGGGACATTTACAGCCAGCTGTAGACTGAATATAGGTGGCACCACAGGTTGCACAGCTCATGAGGCATGCTGTATATGCTATATTCATGCAGTTTGAGAAGGCCTCCCCCATTTCTCTTCACAACACTAGCCAGGCAAAGTGCACTAAGTGTTTGCAAAACATCAGCCTAATCGTAATTCAGATCATTCCAAGCAGTGAACTAGCCACTTTAATCTCTGTGCTTATTTGAAGATCTGTAACTACTCCAAAGGGGAACCAGGACTCTGGCAGGCATATCATTGCTATGACCTGCAGTCTGAAGCAACTCAGGCATACTTACCTGGCACAGGGGCTACCGTGATCCAGAAGGCGGTGCCCCCAGGGTGAGGCCCTTCCATTGCACTCAGGTTGGGCTGACGCCTGCGATCGCCCCAAATGTGGGTGACTCGGGTGCGTAATTTTTGTTAGTGGGGGACTGCGTTCGCGCTCTCCCCTGATTCATAATTGAACAGTAGCTCTTCAGTGATGGCATCTGCAAACTCATTTGCACTCACCATCCCATGTACCTTGGAGGAATTAGAGAAGGAGAGGACACTTGGGTACATCAAAGGTTGAATCACGACGCGCAAAATGCTTAATGACCTAAGGAACCGCTCCTGATTGGGGGCAATTGTGCAACAATAAGCATGGAATATAGATATTTATCAGTTTTCACACATATTTATTTGTATTGCATGATACACATAATTTGGTTATTCTGAACACAAAAGAACTAAAAAACACATACTGATTATGATATTAGAAAGACAACATACTTATGGATAATTCACTTAAATTTTAATTCACTCAGATGCATAGTTGTCAAGTAATTGCTATGTTAATGTCAATAAAGTGTGTGGTGTTTATCTCAATATTAAGTAGACATGCCGCAGCAAGCCCTGAATATAGCATTATATTATTTTGTTGGCCAGAAGTTTTGCTTTCATCTTAGCATAATTTGATTGTGTGGGTATTTGTGGGTTTTTTAAAACGGCAATTTGAAAAAACTCAGTCATCTTTATTTTCTTACAACCATATCTCTACCAGAAATTGTTTGATTTTCACGGGAGATAGCTCTAATTGTAGACCACAAAACTGGCTTTTATGTGAGCATAAAATAAAAGCATTTAATTGAGTGAATAACTACATAGACAAATTTCTGCTTAGGACAGTTCCTTTTAATGAGCAGGTGATTCAACTTGTAGGGCCACTGCTTACCCCCAGCCTGGCCAGGCAGCGCGACGCTGATTGCACACAAAGAACTTTTATTGCCCTGATGCTTAATTGCTTAAAATGACGATTTCAAAGGCCAACTAAGCGAAAACCTGTGAAATCTGAGGAAATACGGACTTTCATTAGGGCAGGCTCATGTTGCAAATTCCGAGTGTCCTCTCCTTCTCTAATTCCTCCAAGCATTTACCAATGTCTTGTTGTGTAGAGGTCATTCGCTCCTCCTCCTTCTGTGTGTTGGTGGTGATGGTGTCAATGCTGCCTCGCCAGTTGTGAGGCTGGTAGTTGATTTTCATTCATTTCAACAAATACCCAGACTGCATTAAAATTGCATATCAAGTTGTTTATTAGCATTTCAGAGCTGCATTAATATCATTGAGAGTAATAGTGGTGAATTCCAACTGAATTACAAGGATGACAAAAACAAAACATTGCAGGGGGCTGTAGCCCCGGTTCAAATACTCTTCACACTTCAATTTTGCCATTATCAAGCTCATTCAAATTTTGGTCATGCCTATTAAAGTTTGTAAAATAGCATTTCATAAGAAACTTGCAATCTCACGTGATTCTGTGTTGGGACATTTACAGCCAGCTGTAGACTGAATATAGGTGGCACCACAGGTTGCACAGCTCATGAGGCATGCTGTATATGCTATATTCATGCAGTTTGAGAAGGCCTCCCCCATTTCTCTTCACAACACTAGCCAGGCAAAGTGCACTAAGTGTTTGCAAAACATCAGCCTAATCGTAATTCAGATCATTCCAAGCAGTGAACTAGCCACTTTAATCTCTGTGCTTATTTGAAGATCTGTAACTACTCCAATGGGGAACCAGGACTCTGGCAGGCATATCATTGCTATGACCTGCAGTCTGAAGCAACTCAGGCATACTTACCTGGCACAGGGGCTACCGTGATCCAGAAGGCGGTGCCCCCAGGGTGAGGCCCTTCCATTGCACTCAGGTTGGGCTGACGCCTGCGATCGCCCCAAATGTGGGTGACTCGGGTGCGTAATTTTTGTTAGTGGGGGACTGCGTTCGCGCTCTCCCCTGATTCATAATTGAACAGTAGCTCTTCAGTGATGGCATCTGCAAACTCATTTGCACTCACCATCCCATGTACCTTGGAGGAATTAGAGAAGGAGAGGACACTTGGGTACATCAAAGGTTGAATCACGACGGGCAAAAAGCTTAATGACCTAAGGAACCGCTCCTGATTGGGGGCAATTGTGCAACATTAAGCATGGAATATAGATATTTATCAGTTTTCACACATATTTATTTGTATTGCATGATACACATAATTTGGTTATTCTGAACACAAAAGAACTAAAAAACACATACTGATTATGATATTAGAAAGACAACATACTTATGGATAATTCACTTAAATTTTAATTCACTCAGATGCATAGTTGTCAAGTAATTGCTATGTTAATGTCAATAAAGTGTGTGGTGTTTATCTCAATATTAAGTAGACATGCCGCAGCAAGCCCTGAATATAGCATTATATTATTTTGTTGGCCAGAAGTTTTGCTTTCATCTTAGCATAATTTGATTGTGTGGGTATTTGTGGGTTTTTTAAAACGGCAATTTGAAAAAACTCAGTCATCTTTATTTTCTTACAACCATATCTCTACCAGAAATTGTTTGATTTTCACGGGAGATAGCTCTAATTGTAGACCACAAAACTGGCTTTTATGTGAGCATAAAATAAAAGCATTTAATTGAGTGAATAACTACATAGACAAATTTCTGCTTAGGACAGTTCCTTTTAATGAGCAGGTGATTCAACTTGTAGGGCCACTGCTTACCCCCAGCCTGGCCAGGCAGCGCGACGCTGATTGCACACAAAGAACTTTTATTGCCCTGATGCTTAATTGCTTAAAATGACGATTTCAAAGGCCAACTAAGCGAAAACCTGTGAAATCTGAGGAAATACGGACTTTCATTAGGGCAGGCTCATGTTGCAAATTCCGAGTGTCCTCTCCTTCTCTAATTCCTCCAAGCATTTACCAATGTCTTGTTGTGTAGAGGTCATTCGCTCCTCCTCCTTCTGTGTGTTGGTGGTGATGGTGTCAATGCTGCCTCGCCAGTTGTGAGGCTGGTAGTTGATTTTCATTCATTTCAACAAATACCCAGACTGCATTGAAATTGCATATCAAGTTGTTTATTAGCATTTCAGAGCTGCATTAATATCATTGAGAGTAATAGTGGTGAATTCCAACTGAATTACAAGGATGACAAAAACAAAACATTGCAGGGGGCTGTAGCCCCGGTTCAAATAGTCTTCACACTTCAATTTTGCCATTATCAAGCTCATTCAAATTTTGGTCATGCCTATTAAAGTTTGTAAAATAGCATTTCATAAGAAACTTGCAATCTCACGTGATTCTGTGTTGGGACATTTACAGCCAGCTGTAGACTGAATATAGGTGGCACCACAGGTTGCACAGCTCATGAGGCATGCTGTATATGCTATATTCATGCAGTTTGAGAAGGCCTCCTCCATTTCTCTTCGCAACGCTAGCCAGGCAAAGTGCACTAAGTGTTTGCAAAACATCAGCCTAATCGTAATTCAGATCATTCCAAGCAGTGAACTAGCCACTTTAATCTCTGTGCTTATTTGAAGATCTGTAACTACTCCAATGGGGAACCAGGACTCTGGCAGGCATATCATTGCTATGACCTGCAGTCTGAAGCAACTCAGGCATCACACCTGGACGCCGATGAGTAAAGACGTGTTTCGACGCTCCCGAGCTGAACCGCAGTAAACCCGTCGTTTTACGACACACACCGCCATCTTGAATTTTCTTGTATTTTTCAGGAGATGCCGAAAAAAGCGAAAAAACCTTTTCCTCAACCCAGAGAGACCAATGCCAGCAAGAAAAGGACTGCAAACACCGCAACAAAGTTGGCTACACAAACGGCTACGGCTCCCGAGGCACTGCCCGCTAATAATGGCGGCGTCCACGGGAAACCGGCCAAAGTAAACATCAACAAGAGCAAGAACGTACCGCCGCCATCTTTAATGAGCAAACACAAGAACGAGAGCAAGAACGGTTCGCCGCCATCTTTGCTCTAGTTGAAAAAGATAGAAAACAGAAAGTTGAGAGAGCACAACAAGAGGCATTAGCAGCACAAGAAGCAGCCCAAGCAGCAGCACAAGAAGCACAAGAAGCGCAAGTAGAAACAGACATGCCTCATGGTCTTGCCTATTCTTTGCAGCAAATGTCTTTATATATGCAATCTATTTTAGCCACCCAAGATGCCGCAACCCGGATCCAGATGAATGCCATTATTCATGGAATTCATTTATCTTTCCTCCCTCCCTCCAACCCCGCCTCACCTGTCTTTTCAGACAGAAATTCTCTTTCTTTTCAGAATTCTCCCAACACAGCTGCTAGTCCCACTGCTACTGCTGAAGCTACGGCCAAGCTCATTGCTGAGGCCACTGCTGATGCTGCTGCTGACGACACAGCTGATACAACAATTAATAGCCTTTTTTCTCCTACACACTCTAACACAGGCCAGCCACCCGAAGACATGGATACAGGATTCACTATCCAACAAGGCAAGAAGCAGAAAAAGACTCATAAGAGAACCCGGTCCACCCAAAGCCTTCACTCAAACTCAACTCCTGGGCTAGAGTCCCCTAAGAAGGCAAAGAAGACCACTCCCACCTCCCCTCTCCCCCCCTGCTCCCCCCCTTCCCCAAAAACCAACTTATCTCCTCTTTTTACAGAATTTTCTCCAGATGCTGACTCAGCCAAGATCTTTCTTGAGCTGAAAAAGCACATAAGATACTCCAGAAGAACCCAAGCAGGCAACCTGCTGATCTATCCCCGGTCAGCAGCAGACAACACTACACTCCTCAGCCTCAACCTAGAAGGCTGCAAAATAAGAGACACCAAGAAGTCCAGAACTCCAGATGACAGCCTCACAGTTGTCATCATTGGAGTCCCCCCAAATTATTCAAATGATGATTTCTCTTCCATTTCAGGACTCCCCAACTGCATCCGAATGCAAAGTGCAGCCCTTGGAAGACCCACCAACCGCGTCAAGGTCATTTGCTCCTCACCTGAGGAAAAACAAGGCCTACTAACTAATGGACTCTCTTTTGATTTTAGAAAACTCAAGGTCAAAGAATACAAATCCAGAAGACCCCTCCAGTGCATCCGCTGTCAATCCTTTGGCCACAGAGCGAACACCTGTTCACTAGAAATCAGGTGTAAGCGCTGTGGCCTCGGGCATGGGCACAAGGAGTGTCCTTCTCCTGAGAAGGCCTCCTGCACCAACTGTAAAGGAGACCACCCAGCATCTTTCTCCGGCTGTCCTTCTTATAAGGAAGCCCTTCTCTCCAAGAAATCGCGAGACACCAATACAGCACAGAAGATAGCCCCACCAGCCAACATATTAGATGCCACCCGCATAGCCGCTACGGTAGCCCAGATACTGTCCAACATCCTCCAACCTCTCCATCCTGGAATCTCGGAGGACTCCATATTAAGTATCACAGCAACAACAGTATCGAACATTTATAAAGTCAACATGACCCCTATTCAAATTTCTGAATTTATTAAGTAGTGACTACCATCCCCACCCCAATGTAATCTCCCTGTTCTAATAAATAATTGCAGTTTTTCCCAATTCCTTACACCTTCCTATTTTTCCTTCCAGATTTCCCCCTTGATGCGGCCAGTCGTGGTGAGACCAGATCCTAGACCTATCGGGCCTTCTGACCATGATGTCCAGGATCCCCCACAAGACTCCAAAAGCGCTGAAGCTCCTAGAAGGAGGACCTCGCTTATCTCTTACACTGCATACATACAACTCAGGCATACTTACCTGGCACAGGGGCTACCGTGATCCAGAAGGCGGTGCCCCCAGGGTGAGGCCCTTCCATTGCACTCAGGTTGGGCTGACGCCTGCGATCGCCCCAAATGTGGGTGACTCGGGTGCGTAATTTTTGTTAGTGGGGGACTGCGTTCGCGCTCTCCCCTGATTCATAATTGAACAGTAGCTCTTCAGTGATGGCATCTGCAAACTCATTTGCACTCACCATCCCATGTACCTTGGAGGAATTAGAGAAGGAGAGGACACTTGGGTACATCAAAGGTTGAATCACGACGCGCAAAAAGCTTAATGACCTAAGGAACCGCTCCTGATTGGGGGCAATTGTGCAACAATAAGCATGGAATATAGATATTTATCAGTTTTCACACATATTTATTTGTATTGCATGATACACATAATTTGGTTATTCTGAACACAAAAGAACTAAAAAACACATACTGATTATGATATTAGAAAGACAACATACTTATGGATAATTCACTTAAATTTTAATTCACTCAGATGCATAGTTGTCAAGTAATTGCTATGTTAATGTCAATAAAGTGTGTGGTGTTTATCTCAATATTAAGTAGACATGCCGCAGCAAGCCCTGAATATAGCATTATATTATTTTGTTGGCCAGAAGTTTTGCTTTCATCTTAGCATAATTTGATTGTGTGGGTATTTGTGGGTTTTTTAAAACGGCAATTTGAAAAAATCAGTCATCTTTATTTTCTTACAACCATATCTCTACCAGAAATTGTTTGATTTTCACGGGAGATAGCTCTAATTGTAGACCACAAAACTGGCTTTTATGTGAGCATAAAATAAAAGCATTTAATTGAGTGAATAACTACATAGACAAATTTCTGCTTAGGACAGTTCCTTTTAATGAGCAGGTGATTCAACTTGTAGGGCCACTGCTTACCCCCAGCCTGGCCAGGCAGCGCGACGCTGATTGCACACAAAGAACTTTTATTGCCCTGATGCTTAATTGCTTAAAATGACGATTTCAAAGGCCAACTAAGCGAAAACCTGTGAAATCTGAGGAAATACGGACTTTCATTAGGGCAGGCTCATGTTGCAAATTCCGAGTGTCCTCTCCTTCTCTAATTCCTCCAAGCATTTACCAATGTCTTGTTGTGTAGAGGTCATTCGCTCCTCCTCCTTCTGTGTGTTGGTGGTGATGGTGTCAATGCTGCCTCGCCAGTTGTGAGGCTGGTAGTTGATTTTCATTCATTTCAACAAATACCCAGACTGCATTGAAATTGCATATCAAGTTGTTTATTAGCATTTCAGAGCTGCATTAATATCATTGAGAGTAATAGTGGTGAATTCCAACTGAATTACAAGGATGACAAAAACAAAACATTGCAGGGGGCTGTAGCCCCGGTTCAAATAGTCTTCACACTTCAATTTTGCCATTATCAAGCTCATTCAAATTTTGGTCATGCCTATTAAAGTTTGTAAAATAGCATTTCATAAGAAACTTGCAATCTCACGTGATTCTGTGTTGGGACATTTACAGCCAGCTGTAGACTGAATATAGGTGGCACCACAGGTTGCACAGCTCATGAGGCATGCTGTATATGCTATATTCATGCAGTTTGAGAAGGCCTCCTCCATTTCTCTTCGCAACGCTAGCCAGGCAAAGTGCACTAAGTGTTTGCAAAACATCAGCCTAATCGTAATTCAGATCATTCCAAGCAGTGAACTAGCCACTTTAATCTCTGTGCTTATTTGAAGATCTGTAACTACTCCAATGGGGAACCAGGACTCTGGCAGGCATATCATTGCTATGACCTGCAGTCTGAAGCAACTCAGGCATCACACCTGGACGCCGATGAGTAAAGACGTGTTTCGACGCTCCCGAGCTGAACCGCAGTAAACCCGTCGTTTTACGACACACACCGCCATCTTGAATTTTCTTGTATTTTTCAGGAGATGCCGAAAAAAGCGAAAAAACCTTTTCCTCAACCCAGAGAGACCAATGCCAGCAAGAAAAGGACTGCAAACACCGCAACAAAGTTGGCTACACAAACGGCTACGGCTCCCGAGGCACTGCCCGCTAATAATGGCGGCGTCCACGGGAAACCGGCCAAAGTAAACATCAACAAGAGCAAGAACGTACCGCCGCCATCTTTAATGAGCAAACACAAGAACGAGAGCAAGAACGGTTCGCCGCCATCTTTGCTCTAGTTGAAAAAGATAGAAAACAGAAAGTTGAGAGAGCACAACAAGAGGCATTAGCAGCACAAGAAGCAGCCCAAGCAGCAGCACAAGAAGCACAAGAAGCGCAAGTAGAAACAGACATGCCTCATGGTCTTGCCTATTCTTTGCAGCAAATGTCTTTATATATGCAATCTATTTTAGCCACCCAAGATGCCGCAACCCGGATCCAGATGAATGCCATTATTCATGGAATTCATTTATCTTTCCTCCCTCCCTCCAACCCCGCCTCACCTGTCTTTTCAGACAGAAATTCTCTTTCTTTTCAGAATTCTCCCAACACAGCTGCTAGTCCCACTGCTACTGCTGAAGCTACGGCCAAGCTCATTGCTGAGGCCACTGCTGATGCTGCTGCTGACGACACAGCTGATACAACAATTAATAGCCTTTTTTCTCCTACACACTCTAACACAGGCCAGCCACCCGAAGACATGGATACAGGATTCACTATCCAACAAGGCAAGAAGCAGAAAAAGACTCATAAGAGAACCCGGTCCACCCAAAGCCTTCACTCAAACTCAACTCCTGGGCTAGAGTCCCCTAAGAAGGCAAAGAAGACCACTCCCACCTCCCCTCTCCCCCCCTGCTCCCCCCCTTCCCCAAAAACCAACTTATCTCCTCTTTTTACAGAATTTTCTCCAGATGCTGACTCAGCCAAGATCTTTCTTGAGCTGAAAAAGCACATAAGATACTCCAGAAGAACCCAAGCAGGCAACCTGCTGATCTATCCCCGGTCAGCAGCAGACAACACTACACTCCTCAGCCTCAACCTAGAAGGCTGCAAAATAAGAGACACCAAGAAGTCCAGAACTCCAGATGACAGCCTCACAGTTGTCATCATTGGAGTCCCCCCAAATTATTCAAATGATGATTTCTCTTCCATTTCAGGACTCCCCAACTGCATCCGAATGCAAAGTGCAGCCCTTGGAAGACCCACCAACCGCGTCAAGGTCATTTGCTCCTCACCTGAGGAAAAACAAGGCCTACTAACTAATGGACTCTCTTTTGATTTTAGAAAACTCAAGGTCAAAGAATACAAATCCAGAAGACCCCTCCAGTGCATCCGCTGTCAATCCTTTGGCCACAGAGCGAACACCTGTTCACTAGAAATCAGGTGTAAGCGCTGTGGCCTCGGGCATGGGCACAAGGAGTGTCCTTCTCCTGAGAAGGCCTCCTGCACCAACTGTAAAGGAGACCACCCAGCATCTTTCTCCGGCTGTCCTTCTTATAAGGAAGCCCTTCTCTCCAAGAAATCGCGAGACACCAATACAGCACAGAAGATAGCCCCACCAGCCAACATATTAGATGCCACCCGCATAGCCGCTACGGTAGCCCAGATACTGTCCAACATCCTCCAACCTCTCCATCCTGGAATCTCGGAGGACTCCATATTAAGTATCACAGCAACAACAGTATCGAACATTTATAAAGTCAACATGACCCCTATTCAAATTTCTGAATTTATTAAGTAGTGACTACCATCCCCACCCCAATGTAATCTCCCTGTTCTAATAAATAATTGCAGTTTTTCCCAATTCCTTACACCTTCCTATTTTTCCTTCCAGATTTCCCCCTTGATGCGGCCAGTCGTGGTGAGACCAGATCCTAGACCTATCGGGCCTTCTGACCATGATGTCCAGGATCCCCCACAAGACTCCAAAAGCGCTGAAGCTCCTAGAAGGAGGACCTCGCTTATCTCTTACACTGCATACATACAACTCAGGCATACTTACCTGGCACAGGGGCTACCGTGATCCAGAAGGCGGTGCCCCCAGGGTGAGGCCCTTCCATTGCACTCAGGTTGGGCTGACGCCTGCGATCGCCCCAAATGTGGGTGACTCGGGTGCGTAATTTTTGTTAGTGGGGGACTGCGTTCGCGCTCTCCCCTGATTCATAATTGAACAGTAGCTCTTCAGTGATGGCATCTGCAAACTCATTTGCACTCACCATCCCATGTACCTTGGAGGAATTAGAGAAGGAGAGGACACTTGGGTACATCAAAGGTTGAATCACGACGCGCAAAAAGCTTAATGACCTAAGGAACCGCTCCTGATTGGGGGCAATTGTGCAACAATAAGCATGGAATATAGATATTTATCAGTTTTCACACATATTTATTTGTATTGCATGATACACATAATTTGGTTATTCTGAACACAAAAGAACTAAAAAACACATACTGATTATGATATTAGAAAGACAACATACTTATGGATAATTCACTTAAATTTTAATTCACTCAGATGCATAGTTGTCAAGTAATTGCTATGTTAATGTCAATAAAGTGTGTGGTGTTTATCTCAATATTAAGTAGACATGCCGCAGCAAGCCCTGAATATAGCATTATATTATTTTGTTGGCCAGAAGTTTTGCTTTCATCTTAGCATAATTTGATTGTGTGGGTATTTGTGGGTTTTTTAAAACGGCAATTTGAAAAAATCAGTCATCTTTATTTTCTTACAACCATATCTCTACCAGAAATTGTTTGATTTTCACGGGAGATAGCTCTAATTGTAGACCACAAAACTGGCTTTTATGTGAGCATAAAATAAAAGCATTTAATTGAGTGAATAACTACATAGACAAATTTCTGCTTAGGACAGTTCCTTTTAATGAGCAGGTGATTCAACTTGTAGGGCCACTGCTTACCCCCAGCCTGGCCAGGCAGCGCGACGCTGATTGCACACAAAGAACTTTTATTGCCCTGATGCTTAATTGCTTAAAATGACGATTTCAAAGGCCAACTAAGCGAAAACCTGTGAAATCTGAGGAAATACGGACTTTCATTAGGGCAGGCTCATGTTGCAAATTCCGAGTGTCCTCTCCTTCTCTAATTCCTCCAAGCATTTACCAATGTCTTGTTGTGTAGAGGTCATTCGCTCCTCCTCCTTCTGTGTGTTGGTGGTGATGGTGTCAATGCTGCCTCGCCAGTTGTGAGGCTGGTAGTTGATTTTCATTCATTTCAACAAATACCCAGACTGCATTGAAATTGCATATCAAGTTGTTTATTAGCATTTCAGAGCTGCATTAATATCATTGAGAGTAATAGTGGTGAATTCCAACTGAATTACAAGGATGACAAAAACAAAACATTGCAGGGGGCTGTAGCCCCGGTTCAAATAGTCTTCACACTTCAATTTTGCCATTATCAAGCTCATTCAAATTTTGGTCATGCCTATTAAAGTTTGTAAAATAGCATTTCATAAGAAACTTGCAATCTCACGTGATTCTGTGTTGGGACATTTACAGCCAGCTGTAGACTGAATATAGGTGGCACCACAGGTTGCACAGCTCATGAGGCATGCTGTATATGCTATATTCATGCAGTTTGAGAAGGCCTCCTCCATTTCTCTTCGCAACGCTAGCCAGGCAAAGTGCACTAAGTGTTTGCAAAACATCAGCCTAATCGTAATTCAGATCATTCCAAGCAGTGAACTAGCCACTTTAATCTCTGTGCTTATTTGAAGATCTGTAACTACTCCAATGGGGAACCAGGACTCTGGCAGGCATATCATTGCTATGACCTGCAGTCTGAAGCAACTCAGGCATACTTACCTGGCACAGGGGCTACCGTGATCCAGAAGGCGGTGCCCCCAGGGTGAGGCCCTTCCATTGCACTCAGGTTGGGCTGACGCCTGCGATCGCCCCAAATGTGGGTGACTCGGGTGCGTAATTTTTGTTAGTGGGGGACTGCGTTCGCGCTCTCCCCTGATTCATAATTGAACAGTAGCTCTTCAGTGATGGCATCTGCAAACTCATTTGCACTCACCATCCCATGTACCTTGGAGGAATTAGAGAAGGAGAGGACACTTGGGTACATCAAAGGTTGAATCACGACGGGCAAAAAGCTTAATGACCTAAGGAACCGCTCCTGATTGGGGGCAATTGTGCAACATTAAGCATGGAATATAGATATTTATCAGTTTTCACACATATTTATTTGTATTGCATGATACACATAATTTGGTTATTCTGAACACAAAAGAACTAAAAAACACATACTGATTATGATATTAGAAAGACAACATACTTATGGATAATTCACTTAAATTTTAATTCACTCAGATGCATAGTTGTCAAGTAATTGCTATGTTAATGTCAATAAAGTGTGTGGTGTTTATCTCAATATTAAGTAGACATGCCGCAGCAAGCCCTGAATATAGCATTATATTATTTTGTTGGCCAGAAGTTTTGCTTTCATCTTAGCATAATTTGATTGTGTGGGTATTTGTGGGTTTTTTAAAACGGCAATTTGAAAAAACTCAGTCATCTTTATTTTCTTACAACCATATCTCTACCAGAAATTGTTTGATTTTCACGGGAGATAGCTCTAATTGTAGACCACAAAACTGGCTTTTATGTGAGCATAAAATAAAAGCATTTAATTGAGTGAATAACTACATAGACAAATTTCTGCTTAGGACAGTTCCTTTTAATGAGCAGGTGATTCAACTTGTAGGGCCACTGCTTACCTCCAGCCTGGCCAGCCAGTGCGACGCTGATTGCACACAAAGAACTTATATTGCCCTGATGCTTAATTGCTTAAAATGACGATTTCAAAGGCCAACTAAGCGAAAACCTGTGAAATCTGAGGAAATACAGACTTTCATTAGGGCAGGCTCATGTTGCAAATTCCGAGTGTCCTCTCCTTCTCTAATTCCTCCAAGCATGTACCAATGTCTTGTTGTGTAGAGGTCATTCGCTCCTCCTCCTTCTGTGTGTTGGTGGTGATGGTGTCAATGCTGCCTTGCCAGTTGTGAGGCTGGTAGTTGATTTTCATTCATTTCAACAAATACCCAGACTGCATTAAAATTGCATATCAAGTTGTTTATTAGCATTTCAGAGCTGCATTAATATCATTGAGCGTAATAGTGGTGAATTCCAACTGAATTACAAGGATGACAAAAACATAGCATTGCAGGGGGCTGTAGCCCCGGTTCAAATACTCTTCACACTTCAATTTTGCCATTATCAAGCTCATTCAAATTTTGGTCATGCCTATTAAAGTTTGTAAAATAGCATTTCATAAGAAACTTGCAATCTCACGTGATTCTGTGTTGGGACATTTACAGCCAGCTGTAGACTGAATATAGGTGGCACCACAGGTTGCACAGCTCATGAGGCATGCTGTATATGCTATATTCATGCAGTTTGAGAAGGCCTCCTCCATTTCTCTTCACAACACTAGCCAGGCAAAGTGCACTAAGTGTTTGCAAAACATCAGCCTAATCGTAATTCAGATCATTCCAAGCAGTGAACTAGCCACTTTAATCTCTGTGCTTATTTGAAGATCTGTAACTACTCCAATGGGGAACCAGGACTCTGGCAGGCATATCATTGCTATGACCTGCAGTCTGAAGCAACTCAGGCATACTTACCTGGCACAGGGGCTACCGTGATCCAGAAGGCGGTGCCCCCAGGGTGAGGCCCTTCCATTGCACTCAGGTTGGGCTGACGCCTGCGATCGCCCCAAATGTGGGTGACTCGGGTGCGTAATTTTTGTTAGTGGGGGACTGCGTTCGCGCTCTCCCCTGATTCATAATTGAACAGTAGCTCTTCAGTGATGGCATCTGCAAACTCATTTGCACTCACCGTCCCATGTACCTTGGAGGAATTAGAGAAGGAGAGGACACTTGGGTACATCAAAGGTTGAATCACGACGCGCAAAAAGCTTAATGACCCAAGGAACCGCCCCTAATTGGGGGCAATTGTGCAACAATAAGCATGGAATATAGATATTTATCAGTTTTCACACATATTTATTTGTGTTGCATGATACACATAATTTGGTTATTCTGAACACAAAAGAACTAAAAAACACATACTGATTATGATATTAGAAGGACAACATACTTATGGATAATTCACTTAAATTTTAATTCACTCAGATGCATAGTTGTCAAGTAATTGCTATGTTAATGTCAATAAAGTGTGTGGTGTTTATCTCAATATTAAGTAGACATGCCGCAGCAAGCCCTGAATATAGCATTATATTATTTTGTTGGCCAGAAGTTTTGCTTTCATCTTAGCATAATTTGATTGTGTGGGTATTTGTGGGTTTTTTAAAACGGCAATTTGAAAAAATCAGTCATCTTTATTTTCTTACAACCATATCTCTACCAGAAATTGTTTGATTTTCACGGGAGATAGCTCTAATTGTAGACCACAAAACTGGCTTTTATGTGAGCATAAAATAAAAGCATTTAATTGAGTGAATAACTACATAGACAAATTTCTGCTTAGGACAGTTCCTTTTAATGAGCAGGTGATTCAACTTGTAGGGCCACTGCTTACCCCCAGCCTGGCCAGCCAGTGCGACGCTGATTGCACACAAAGAACTTATATTGCCCTGATGCTTAATTGCTTAAAATGACGATTTCAAAGGCCAACTAAGCGAAAACCTGTGAAATCTGAGGAAATACAGACTTTCATTAGGGCAGGCTCATGTTGCAAATTCCGAGTGTCCTCTCCTTCTCTAATTCCTCCAAGCATGTACCAATGTCTTGTTGTGTAGAGGTCATTCGCTCCTCCTCCTTCTGTGTGTTGGTGGTGATGGTGTCAATGCTGCCTTGCCAGTTGTGAGGCTGGTAGTTGATTTTCATTCATTTCAACAAATACCCAGACTGCATTAAAATTGCATATCAAGTTGTTTATTAGCATTTCAGAGCTGCATTAATATCATTGAGAGTAATAGTGGTGAATTCCAACTGAATTACAAGGATGACAAAAACATAGCATTGCAGGGGGCTGTAGCCCCGGTTCAAATACTCTTCACACTTCAATTTTGCCATTATCAAGCTCATTCAAATTTTGGTCATGCCTATTAAAGTTTGTAAAATAGCATTTCATAAGAAACTTGCAATCTCACGTGATTCTGTGTTGGGACATTTACAGCCAGCTGTAGACTGAATATAGGTGGCACCACAGGTTGCACAGCTCATGAGGCATGCTGTATATGCTATATTCATGCAGTTTGAGAAGGCCTCCTCCATTTCTCTTCACAACACTAGCCAGGCAAAGTGCACTAAGTGTTTGCAAAACATCAGCCTAATCGTAATTCAGATCATTCCAAGCAGTGAACTAGCCACTTTAATCTCTGTGCTTATTTGAAGATCTGTAACTACTCCAATGGGGAACCAGGACTCTGGCAGGCATATCATTGCTATGACCTGCAGTCTGAAGCAACTCAGGCATACTTACCTGGCACAGGGGCTACCGTGATCCAGAAGGCGGTGCCTCCAGGGTGAGGCCCTTCCATTGCACTCAGGTTGGGCTGACGCCTGCGATCGCCCCAAATGTGGGTGACTCGGGTGCGTAATTTTTGGTAGTGGGGGACTGCATTCGCGCTCTCCCCTGATTCATAATTGAACAGTAGCTCTTCAGTGATGGCATCTGCAAACTCATTTGCACTCACCGTCCCATGTACCTTGGAGGAATTAGAGAAGGAGAGGACACTTGGGTACATCAAAGGTTGAATCACGACGCGCAAAAAGCTTAATGACCCAAGGAACCGCTCCTGATTGGGGGCAATTGTGCAACAATAAGCATGGAATATAGATATTTATCAGTTTTCACACATATTTATTTGTATTGCATGATACACATAATTTGGTTATTCTGAACACAAAAGAACTAAAAAACACATACTGATTATGATATTAGAAAGACAACATACTTATGGATAATTCACTTAAATTTTAATTCACTCAGATGCATAGTTGTCAAGTAATTGCTATGTTAATGTCAATAAAGTGTGTGGTGTTTATCTCAATATTAAGTAGACATGCCGCAGCAAGCCCTGAATATAGCATTATATTATTTTGTTGGCCAGAAGTTTTGCTTTCATCTTAGCATAATTTGATTGTGTGGGTATTTGTGGGTTTTTTAAAACGGCAATTTGAAAAAATCAGTCATCTTTATTTTCTTACAACCATATCTCTACCAGAAATTGTTTGATTTTCACGGGAGATAGCTCTAATTGTAGACCACAAAACTGGCTTTTATGTGAGCATAAAATAAAAGCATTTAATTGAGTGAATAACTACATAGACAAATTTCTGCTTAGGACAGTTCCTTTTAATGAGCAGGTGATTCAACTTGTAGGGCCACTGCTTACCCCCAGCCTGGCCAGGCAGCGCGACGCTGATTGCACACAAAGAACTTTTATTGCCCTGATGCTTAATTGCTTAAAATGACGATTTCAAAGGCCAACTAAGCGAAAACCTGTGAAATCTGAGGAAATACGGACTTTCATTAGGGCAGGCTCATGTTGCAAATTCCGAGTGTCCTCTCCTTCTCTAATTCCTCCAAGCATTTACCAATGTCTTGTTGTGTAGAGGTCATTCGCTCCTCCTCCTTCTGTGTGTTGGTGGTGATGGTGTCAATGCTGCCTCGCCAGTTGTGAGGCTGGTAGTTGATTTTCATTCATTTCAACAAATACCCAGACTGCATTAAAATTGCATATCAAGTTGTTTATTAGCATTTCAGAGCTGCATTAATATCATTGAGAGTAATAGTGGTGAATTCCAACTGAATTACAAGGATGACAAAAACAAAACATTGCAGGGGGCTGTAGCCCCGGTTCAAATACTCTTCACACTTCAATTTTGCCATTATCAAGCTCATTCAAATTTTGGTCATGCCTATTAAAGTTTGTAAAATAGCATTTCATAAGAAACTTGCAATCTCACGTGATTCTGTGTTGGGACATTTACAGCCAGCTGTAGACTGAATATAGGTGGCACCACAGGTTGCACAGCTCATGAGGCATGCTGTATATGCTATATTCATGCAGTTTGAGAAGGCCTCCTCCATTTCTCTTCACAACACTAGCCAGGCAAAGTGCACTAAGTGTTTGCAAAACATCAGCCTAATCGTAATTCAGATCATTCCAAGCAGTGAACTAGCCACTTTAATCTCTGTGCTTATTTGAAGATCTGTAACTACTCCAATGGGGAACCAGGACTCTGGCAGGCATATCATTGCTATGACCTGCAGTCTGAAGCAACTCAGGCATACTTACCTGGCACAGGGGCTACCGTGATCCAGAAGGCGGTGCCCCCAGGGTGAGGCCCTTCCATTGCACTCAGGTTGGGCTGACGCCTGCGATCGCCCCAAATGTGGGTGACTCGGGTGCGTAATTTTTGTTAGTGGGGGACTGCGTTCGCGCTCTCCCCTGATTCATAATTGAACAGTAACTCTTCAGTGATGGCATCTGCAAACTCATTTGCACTCACCGTCCCATGTACCTTGGAGGAATTAGAGAAGGAGAGGACACTTGGGTACATCAAAGGTTGAATCACGACGCGCAAAAAGCTTAATGACCCAAGGAACCGCCCCTAATTGGGGGCAATTGTGCAACAATAAGCATGGAATATAGATATTTATCAGTTTTCACACATATTTATTTGTATTGCATGATACACATAATTTGGTTATTCTGAACACAAAAGAACTAAAAAACACATACTGATTATGATATTAGAAAGACAACATACTTATGGATAATTCACTTAAATTTTAATTCACTCAGATGCATAGTTGTCAAGTAATTGCTATGTTAATGTCAATAAAGTGTGTGGTGTTTATCTCAATATTAAGTAGACATGCCGCAGCAAGCCCTGAATATAGCATTATATTATTTTGTTGGCCAGAAGTTTTGCTTTCATCTTAGCATAATTTGATTGTGTGGGTATTTGTGGGTTTTTTAAAACGGCAATTTGAAAAAATCAGTCATCTTTATTTTCTTACAACCATATCTCTACCAGAAATTGTTTGATTTTCACGGGAGATAGCTCTAATTGTAGACCACAAAACTGGCTTTTATGTGAGCATAAAATAAAAGCATTTAATTGAGTGAATAACTACATAGACAAATTTCTGCTTAGGACAGTTCCTTTTAATGAGCAGGTGATTCAACTTGTAGGGCCACTGCTTACCCCCAGCCTGGCCAGGCAGCGCGACGCTGATTGCACACAAAGAACTTTTATTGCCCTGATGCTTAATTGCTTAAAATGACGATTTCAAAGGCCAACTAAGCGAAAACCTGTGAAATCTGAGGAAATACGGACTTTCATTAGGGCAGGCTCATGTTGCAAATTCCGAGTGTCCTCTCCTTCTCTAATTCCTCCAAGCATTTACCAATGTCTTGTTGTGTAGAGGTCATTCGCTCCTCCTCCTTCTGTGTGTTGGTGGTGATGGTGTCAATGCTGCCTCGCCAGTTGTGAGGCTGGTAGTTGATTTTCATTCATTTCAACAAATACCCAGACTGCATTAAAATTGCATATCAAGTTGTTTATTAGCATTTCAGAGCTGCATTAATATCATTGAGAGTAATAGTGGTGAATTCCAACTGAATTACAAGGATGACAAAAACAAAACATTGCAGGGGGCTGTAGCCCCGGTTCAAATACTCTTCACACTTCAATTTTGCCATTATCAAGCTCATTCAAATTTTGGTCATGCCTATTAAAGTTTGTAAAATAGCATTTCATAAGAAACTTGCAATCTCACGTGATTCTGTGTTGGGACATTTACAGCCAGCTGTAGACTGAATATAGGTGGCACCACAGGTTGCACAGCTCATGAGGCATGCTGTATATGCTATATTCATGCAGTTTGAGAAGGCCTCCTCCATTTCTCTTCACAACACTAGCCAGGCAAAGTGCACTAAGTGTTTGCAAAACATCAGCCTAATCGTAATTCAGATCATTCCAAGCAGTGAACTAGCCACTTTAATCTCTGTGCTTATTTGAAGATCTGTAACTACTCCAATGGGGAACCAGGACTCTGGCAGGCATATCATTGCTATGACCTGCAGTCTGAAGCAACTCAGGCATACTTACCTGGCACAGGGGCTACCGTGATCCAGAAGGCGGTGCCCCCAGGGTGAGGCCCTTCCATTGCACTCAGGTTGGGCTGACGCCTGCGATCGCCCCAAATGTGGGTGACTCGGGTGCGTAATTTTTGTTAGTGGGGGACTGCGTTCGCGCTCTCCCCTGATTCATAATTGAACAGTAACTCTTCAGTGATGGCATCTGCAAACTCATTTGCACTCACCGTCCCATGTACCTTGGAGGAATTAGAGAAGGAGAGGACACTTGGGTACATCAAAGGTTGAATCACGACGCGCAAAAAGCTTAATGACCCAAGGAACCGCCCCTAATTGGGGGCAATTGTGCAACAATAAGCATGGAATATAGATATTTATCAGTTTTCACACATATTTATTTGTATTGCATGATACACATAATTTGGTTATTCTGAACACAAAAGAACTAAAAAACACATACTGATTATGATATTAGAAAGACAACATACTTATGGATAATTCACTTAAATTTTAATTCACTCAGATGCATAGTTGTCAAGTAATTGCTATGTTAATGTCAATAAAGTGTGTGGTGTTTATCTCAATATTAAGTAGACATGCCGCAGCAAGCCCTGAATATAGCATTATATTATTTTGTTGGCCAGAAGTTTTGCTTTCATCTTAGCATAATTTGATTGTGTGGGTATTTGTGGGTTTTTTAAAACGGCAATTTGAAAAAACTCAGTCATCTTTATTTTCTTACAACCATATCTCTACCAGAAATTGTTTGATTTTCACGGGAGATAGCTCTAATTGTAGACCACAAAACTGGCTTTTATGTGAGCATAAAATAAAAGCATTTAATTGAGTGAATAACTACATAGACAAATTTCTGCTTAGGACAGTTCCTTTTAATGAGCAGGTGATTCAACTTGTAGGGCCACTGCTTACCCCCAGCCTGGCCAGGCAGCGCGAGGCTGATTGCACACAAAGAACTTATATTGCCCTGATGCTTAATTGCTTAAAATGACGATTTCAAAGGCCAACTAAGCGAAAACCTGTGAAATCTGAGGAAATACAGACTTTCATTAGGGCAGGCTCATGTTGCAAATTCCGAGTGTCCTCTCCTTCTCTAATTCCTCCAAGCATGTACCAATGTCTTGTTGTGTGGAGGTCATTCGCTCCTCCTCCTTCTGTGTGTTGGTGGTGATGGTGTCAATGCTGCCTTGCCAGTTGTGAGGCTGGTAGTTGATTTTCATTCATTTCAACAAATACCCAGACTGCATTAAAATTGCATATCAAGTTGTTTATTAGCATTTCAGAGCTGCATTAATATCATTGAGAGTAATAGTGGTGAATTCCAACTGAATTACAAGGATGACAAAAACATAGCATTGCAGGGGGCTGTAGCCCCGGTTCAAATACTCTTCACACTTCAATTTTGCCATTATCAAGCTCATTCAAATTTTGGTCAAGCCTATTAAAGTTTGTAAAATAGCATTTCATAAGAAACTTGCAATCTCACGTGATTCTGTGTTGGGACATTTACAGCCAGCTGTAGACTGAATATAGGTGGCACCACAGGTTGCACAGCTCATGAGGCATGCTGTATATGCTATATTCATGCAGTTTGAGAAGGCCTCCTCCATTTCTCTTCACAACACTAGCCAGGCAAAGTGCACTAAGTGTTTGCAAAACATCAGCCTAATCGTAATTCAGATCATTCCAAGCAGTGAACTAGCCACTTTAATCTCTGTGCTTATTTGAAGATCTGTAACTACTCCAATGGGGAACCAGGACTCTGGCAGGCATATCATTGCTATGACCTGCAGTCTGAAGCAACTCAGGCATACTTACCTGGCACAGGGGCTACCGTGATCCAGAAGGCGGTGCCTCCAGGGTGAGGCCCTTCCATTGCACTCAGGTTGGGCTGACGCCTGCGATCGCCCCAAATGTGGGTGACTCGGGTGCGTAATTTTTGTTAGTGGGGGACTGCGTTCGCGCTCTCCCCTGATTCATAATTGAACAGTAGCTCTTCAGTGATGGCATCTGCAAACTCATTTGCACTCACCGTCCCATGTACCTTGGAGGAATTAGAGAAGGAGAGGACACTTGGGTACATCAAAGGTTGAATCACGACGCGCAAAAAGCTTAATGACCCAAGGAACCGCCCCTAATTGGGGGCAATTGTGCAACAATAAGCATGGAATATAGATATTTATCAGTTTTCACACATATTTATTTGTATTGCATGATACACATAATTTGGTTATTCTGAACACAAAAGAACTAAAAAACACATACTGATTATGATATTAGAAAGACAACATACTTATGGATAATTCACTTAAATTTTAATTCACTCAGATGCATAGTTGTCAAGTAATTGCTATGTTAATGTCAATAAAGTGTGTGGTGTTTATCTCAATATTAAGTAGACATGCCGCAGCAAGCCCTGAATATAGCATTATATTATTTTGTTGGCCAGAAGTTTTGCTTTCATCTTAGCATAATTTGATTGTGTGGGTATTTGTGGGTTTTTTAAAACGGCAATTTGAAAAAACTCAGTCATCTTTATTTTCTTACAACCATATCTCTACCAGAAATTGTTTGATTTTCACGGGAGATAGCTCTAATTGTAGACCACAAAACTGGCTTTTATGTGAGCATAAAATAAAAGCATTTAATTGAGTGAATAACTACATAGACAAATTTCTGCTTAGGACAGTTCCTTTTAATGAGCAGGTGATTCAACTTGTAGGGCCACTGCTTACCCCCAGCCTGGCCAGGCAGCGCGAGGCTGATTGCACACAAAGAACTTATATTGCCCTGATGCTTAATTGCTTAAAATGACGATTTCAAAGGCCAACTAAGCGAAAACCTGTGAAATCTGAGGAAATACAGACTTTCATTAGGGCAGGCTCATGTTGCAAATTCCGAGTGTCCTCTCCTTCTCTAATTCCTCCAAGCATGTACCAATGTCTTGTTGTGTAGAGGTCATTCGCTCCTCCTCCTTCTGTGTGTTGGTGGTGATGGTGTCAATGCTGCCTTGCCAGTTGTGAGGCTGGTAGTTGATTTTCATTCATTTCAACAAATACCCAGACTGCATTAAAATTGCATATCAAGTTGTTTATTAGCATTTCAGAGCTGCATTAATATCATTGAGAGTAATAGTGGTGAATTCCAACTGAATTACAAGGATGACAAAAACATAGCATTGCAGGGGGCTGTAGCCCCGGTTCAAATACTCTTCACACTTCAATTTTGCCATTATCAAGCTCATTCAAATTTTGGTCAAGCCTATTAAAGTTTGTAAAATAGCATTTCATAAGAAACTTGCAATCTCACGTGATTCTGTGTTGGGACATTTACAGCCAGCTGTAGACTGAATATAGGTGGCACCACAGGTTGCACAGCTCATGAGGCATGCTGTATATGCTATATTCATGCAGTTTGAGAAGGCCTCCTCCATTTCTCTTCACAACACTAGCCAGGCAAAGTGCACTAAGTGTTTGCAAAACATCAGCCTAATCGTAATTCAGATCATTCCAAGCAGTGAACTAGCCACTTTAATCTCTGTGCTTATTTGAAGATCTGTAACTACTCCAATGGGGAACCAGGACTCTGGCAGGCATATCATTGCTATGACCTGCAGTCTGAAGCAACTCAGGCATACTTACCTGGCACAGGGGCTACCGTGATCCAGAAGGCGGTGCCTCCAGGGTGAGGCCCTTCCATTGCACTCAGGTTGGGCTGACGCCTGCGATCGCCCCAAATGTGGGTGACTCGGGTGCGTAATTTTTGTTAGTGGGGGACTGCGTTCGCGCTCTCCCCTGATTCATAATTGAACAGTAGCTCTTCAGGGATGGCATCTGCAAACTCATTTGCACTCACCGTCCCATGTACCTTGGAGGAATTAGAGAAGGAGAGGACACTTGGGTACATCAAAGGTTGAATCACGACGCGCAAAAAGCTTAATGACCCAAGGAACCGCCCCTAATTGGGGGCAATTGTGCAACAATAAGCATGGAATATAGATATTTATCAGTTTTCACACATATTTATTTGTATTGCATGATACACATAATTTGGTTATTCTGAACACAAAAGAACTAAAAAACACATACTGATTATGATATTAGAAAGACAACATACTTATGGATAATTCACTTAAATTTTAATTCACTCAGATGCATAGTTGTCAAGTAATTGCTATGTTAATGTCAATAAAGTGTGTGGTGTTTATCTCAATATTAAGTAGACATGCCGCAGCAAGCCCTGAATATAGCATTATATTATTTTGTTGGCCAGAAGTTTTGCTTTCATCTTAGCATAATTTGATTGTGTGGGTATTTGTGGGTTTTTTAAAACTGCAATTTGAAAAAATCAGTCATCTTTATTTTCTTACAACCATATCTCTACCAGAAATTGTTTGATTTTCACGGGAGATAGCTCTAATTGTAGACCACAAAACTGGCTTTTATGTGAGCATAAAATAAAAGCATTTAATTGAGTGAATAACTACATAGACAAATTTCTGCTTAGGACAGTTCCTTTTAATGAGCAGGTGATTCAACTTGTAGGGCCACTGCTTACCCCCAGCCTGGCCAGCCAGTGCGACGCTGATTGCACACAAAGAACTTATATTGCCCTGATGCTTAATTGCTTAAAATGACGATTTCAAAGGCCAACTAAGCGAAAACCTGTGAAATCTGAGGAAATACAGACTTTCATTAGGGCAGGCTCATGTTGCAAATTCCGAGTGTCCTCTCCTTCTCTAATTCCTCCAAGCATGTACCAATGTCTTGTTGTGTAGAGGTCATTCGCTCCTCCTCCTTCTGTGTGTTGGTGGTGATGGTGTCAATGCTGCCTTGCCAGTTGTGAGGCTGGTAGTTGATTTTCATTCATTTCAACAAATACCCAGACTGCATTAAAATTGCATATCAAGTTGTTTATTAGCATTTCAGAGCTGCATTAATATCATTGAGAGTAATAGTGGTGAATTCCAACTGAATTACAAGGATGACAAAAACATAGCATTGCAGGGGGCTGTAGCCCCGGTTCAAATACTCTTCACACTTCAATTTTGCCATTATCAAGCTCATTCAAATTTTGGTCAAGCCTATTAAAGTTTGTAAAATAGCATTTCATAAGAAACTTGCAATCTCACGTGATTCTGTGTTGGGACATTTACAGCCAGCTGTAGACTGAATATAGGTGGCACCACAGGTTGCACAGCTCATGAGGCATGCTGTATATGCTATATTCATGCAGTTTGAGAAGGCCTCCTCCATTTCTCTTCACAACACTAGCCAGGCAAAGTGCACTAAGTGTTTGCAAAACATCAGCCTAATCGTAATTCAGATCATTCCAAGCAGTGAACTAGCCACTTTAATCTCTGTGCTTATTTGAAGATCTGTAACTACTCCAATGGGGAACCAGGACTCTGGCAGGCATATCATTGCTATGACCTGCAGTCTGAAGCAACTCAGGCATACTTACCTGGCACAGGGGCTACCGTGATCCAGAAGGCGGTGCCCCCAGGGTGAGGCCCTTCCATTGCACTCAGGTTGGGCTGACGCCTGCGATCGCCCCAAATGTGGGTGACTCGGGTGCGTAATTTTTGTTAGTGGGGGACTGCGTTCGCGCTCTCCCCTGATTCATAATTGAACAGTAGCTCTTCAGTGATGGCATCTGCAAACTCATTTGCACTCACCATCCCATGTACCTTGGAGGAATTAGAGAAGGAGAGGACACTTGGGTACATCAAAGGTTGAATCACGACGCGCAAAAAGCTTAATGACCTAAGGAACCGCTCCTGATTGGGGACAATTGTGCAACAATAAGCATGGAATATAGATATTTATCAGTTTTCACACATATTTATTTGTATTGCATGATACACATAATTTGGTTATTCTGAACACAAAAGAACTAAAAAACACATACTGATTATGATATTAGAAAGACAACATACTTATGGATAATTCACTTAAATTTTAATTCACTCAGATGCATAGTTGTCAAGTAATTGCTATGTTAATGTCAATAAAGTGTGTGGTGTTTATCTCAATATTAAGTAGACATGCCGCAGCAAGCCCTGAATATAGCACTATATTATTTTGTTGGCCAGAAGTTTTGCTTTCATCTTAGCATAATTTGATTGTGTGGGTATTTGTGGGTTTTTTATAACGGCAATTTGAAAAAACTCAGTCATCTTTATTTTCTTACAACCATATCTCTACCAGAAATTGTTTGATTTTCACGGGAGATAGCTCTAATTGTAGACCACAAAACTGGCTTTTATGTGAGCATAAAATAAAAGCATTTAATTGAGTGAATAACTACATAGACAAATTTCTGCTTAGGACAGTTCCTTTTAATGAGCAGGTGATTCAACTTGTAGGGCCACTGCTTACCCCCAGCCTGGCCAGCCAGTGCGACGCTGATTGCACACAAAGAACTTATATTGCCCTGATGCTTAATTGCTTAAAATGACGATTTCAAAGGCCAACTAAGCGAAAACCTGTGAAATCTGAGGAAATACAGACTTTCATTAGGGCAGGCTCATGTTGCAAATTCCGAGTGTCCTCTCCTTCTCTAATTCCTCCAAGCATGTACCAATGTCTTGTTGTGTAGAGGTCATTCGCTCCTCCTCCTTCTGTGTGTTGGTGGTGATGGTGTCAATGCTGCCTTGCCAGTTGTGAGGCTGGTAGTTGATTTTCATTCATTTCAACAAATACCCAGACTGCATTAAAATTGCATATCAAGTTGTTTATTAGCATTTCAGAGCTGCATTAATATCATTGAGAGTAATAGTGGTGAATTCCAACTGAATTACAAGGATGACAAAAACATAGCATTGCAGGGGGCTGTAGCCCCGGTTCAAATACTCTTCACACTTCAATTTTGCCATTATCAAGCTCATTCAAATTTTGGTCAAGCCTATTAAAGTTTGTAAAATAGCATTTCATAAGAAACTTGCAATCTCACGTGATTCTGTGTTGGGACATTTACAGCCAGCTGTAGACTGAATATAGGTGGCACCACAGGTTGCACAGCTCATGAGGCATGCTGTATATGCTATATTCATGCAGTTTGAGAAGGCCTCCTCCATTTCTCTTCACAACACTAGCCAGGCAAAGTGCACTAAGTGTTTGCAAAACATCAGCCTAATCGTAATTCAGATCATTCCAAGCAGTGAACTAGCCACTTTAATCTCTGTGCTTATTTGAAGATCTGTAACTACTCCAATGGGGAACCAGGACTCTGGCAGGCATATCATTGCTATGACCTGCAGTCTGAAGCAACTCAGGCATACTTACCTGGCACAGGGGCTACCGTGATCCAGAAGGCGGTGCCCCCAGGGTGAGGCCCTTCCATTGCACTCAGGTTGGGCTGACGCCTGCGATCGCCCCAAATGTGGGTGACTCGGGTGCGTAATTTTTGTTAGTGGGGGACTGCGTTCGCGCTCTCCCCTGATTCATAATTGAACAGTAGCTCTTCAGTGATGGCATCTGCAAACTCATTTGCACTCACCATCCCATGTACCTTGGAGGAATTAGAGAAGGAGAGGACACTTGGGTACATCAAAGGTTGAATCACGACGCGCAAAAAGCTTAATGACCTAAGGAACCGCTCCTGATTGGGGGCAATTGTGCAACAATAAGCATGGAATATAGATATTTATCAGTTTTCACACATATTTATTTGTATTGCATGATACACATAATTTGGTTATTCTGAACACAAAAGAACTAAAAAACACATACTGATTATGATATTAGAAAGACAACATACTTATGGATAATTCACTTAAATTTTAATTCACTCAGATGCATAGTTGTCAAGTAATTGCTATGTTAATGTCAATAAAGTGTGTGGTGTTTATCTCAATATTAAGTAGACATGCCGCAGCAAGCCCTGAATATAGCATTATATTATTTTGTTGGCCAGAAGTTTTGCTTTCATCTTAGCATAATTTGATTGTGTGGGTATTTGTGGGTTTTTTAAAACGGCAATTTGAAAAAACTCAGTCATCTTTATTTTCTTACAACCATATCTCTACCAGAAATTGTTTGATTTTCACGGGAGATAGCTCTAATTGTAGACCACAAAACTGGCTTTTATGTGAGCATAAAATAAAAGCATTTAATTGAGTGAATAACTACATAGACAAATTTCTGCTTAGGACAGTTCCTTTTAATGAGCAGGCGATTCAACTTGTAGGGCCACTGCTTACCCCCAGCCTGGCCAGGCAGCGCGAGGCTGATTGCACACAAAGAACTTTTATTGCCCTGATGCTTAATTGCTTAAAATGACGATTTCAAAGGCCAACTAAGCGAAAACCTGTGAAATCTGAGGAAATACAGACTTTCATTAGGGCATGCTCATGTTGCAAATTCCGAGTGTCCTCTCCTTCTCTAATTCCTCCAAGCATTTACCAATGTCTTGTTGTGTAGAGGTCATTCGCTCCTCCTCCTTCTGTGTGTTGGTGGTGATGGTGTCAATGCTGCCTCGCCAGTTGTGAGGCTGGTAGTTGATTTTCATTCATTTCAACAAATACCCAGACTGCATTAAAATTGCATATCAAGTTGTTTATTAGCATTTCAGAGCTGCATTAATATCATTGAGAGTAATAGTGGTGAATTCCAACTGAATTACAAGGATGACAAAAAGAAAACATTGCAGGGGGCTGTAGCCCCGGTTCAAATACTCTTCACACTTCAATTTTGCCATTATCAAGCTCATTCAAATTTTGGTCATGCCTATTAAAGTTTGTAAAATAGCATTTCATAAGAAACTTGCAATCTCACGTGATTCTGTGTTGGGACATTTACAGCCAGCTGTAGACTGAATATAGGTGGCACCACAGGTTGCACAGCTCATGAGGCATGCTGTATATGCTATATTCATGCAGTTTGAGAAGGCCTCCTCCATTTCTCTTCACAACACTAGCCAGGCAAAGTGCACTAAGTGTTTGCAAAACATCAGCCTAATCGTAATTCAGATCATTCCAAGCAGTGAACTAGCCACTTTAATCTCTGTGCTTATTTGAAGATCTGTAACTACTCCAATGGGGAACCAGGACTCTGGCAGGCACATCATTGCTATGACCTGCAGTCTGAAGCAACTCAGGCATACTTACCTGGCACAGGGGCTACCGTGATCCAGAAGGCGGTGCCCCCAGGGTGAGGCCCTTCCATTGCACTCAGGTTGGGCTGACGCCTGCGATCGCCCCAAATGTGGGTGACTCGGGTGCGTAATTTTTGTTAGTGGGGGACTGCGTTCGCGCTCTCCCCTGATTCATAATTGAACAGTAGCTCTTCAGTGATGGCATCTGCAAACTCATTTGCACTCACCGTCCCATGTACCTTGGAGGAATTAGAGAAGGAGAGGACATTTGGGTACATCAAAGGTTGAATCACGACGCGCAAAAAGCTTAATGACCCAAGGAACCGCCCCTAATTGGGGGCAATTGTGCAACAATAAGCATGGAATATAGATATTTATCAGTTTTCACACATATTTATTTGTATTGCATGATACACATAATTTGGTTATTCTGAACACAAAAGAACTAAAAAACACATACTGATTATGATATTAGAAAGACAACATACTTATGGATAATTCACTTAAATTTTAATTCACTCAGATGCATAGTTGTCAAGTAATTGCTATGTTAATGTCAATAAAGTGTGTGGTGTTTATCTCAATATTAAGTAGACATGCCGCAGCAAGCCCTGAATATAGCATTATATTATTTTGTTGGCCAGAAGTTTTGCTTTCATCTTAGCATAATTTGATTGTGTGGGTATTTGTGGGTTTTTTAAAACGGCAATTTGAAAAAACTCAGTCATCTTTATTTTCTTACAACCATATCTATACCAGATATTGTTTGATTTTCACGGGAGATAGCTCTAATTGTAGACCACAAAACTGGCTTTTATGTGAGCATAAAATAAAAGCATTTAATTGAGTGAATAACTACATAGACAAATATCTGCTTAGGACAGTTCCTTTTAATGAGCAGGTGATTCAACTTGTAGGGCCACTGCTTACCCCCAGCCTGGCCAGCCAGTGCCACGCTGATTGCACACAAAGAACTTTTATTGCCCTGATGCTTAATTGCTTAAAATGACGATTTCAAAGGCCAACTAAGCGAAAACCTGTGAAATCTGAGGAAATACAGACTTTCATTAGGGCATGCTCATGTTGCAAATTCCGAGTGTCCTCTCCTTCTCTAATTCCTCCAAGCATGTACCAATGTCTTGTTGTGTAGAGGTCATTCGCTCCTCCTCCTTCTGTGTGTTGGTGGTGATGCTGTCAATGCTGCCTCGCCAGTTGTGAGGCTGGTAGTTGATTTTCATTCATTTCAACAAATACCCAGACTGCATTAAAATTGCATATCAAGTTGTTTATTAGCATTTCAGAGCTGCATTAATATCATTGAGAGTAATAGTGGTGAATTCCAACTGAATTACAAGGATGACAAAAACAAAACATTGCAGGGGGCTGTAGCCCCGGTTCAAATACTCTTCACACTTCAATTTTGTCATTATCAAGCTCATTCAAATTTTGGTCATGCCTATTAAAGTTTGTAAAATAGCATTTCATAAGAAACTTGCAATCTCACGTGATTCTGTGTTGGGACATTTACAGCCAGCTGTAGACTGAATATAGGTGGCACCACAGGTTGCACAGCTCATGAGGCATGCTGTATATGCTATATTCATGCAGTTTGAGAAGGCCTCCTCCATTTCTCTTCACAACACTAGCCAGGCAATGTGCACTAAGTGTTTGCAAAACATCAGCCTAATCGTAATTCAGATCATTCCAAGCAGTGAACTAGCCACTTTAATCTCTGTGCTTATTTGAAGATCTGTAACTGCTACAATGGGGAACCAGGACTCTGGCAGGCATATCATTGCTATGACCTGCAGTCTGAAGCAACTCAGGCATACTTACCTGGCACAGGGGCTACCGTGATCCAGAAGGCGGTGCCCCCAGGGTGAGGCCCTTCCATTGCACTCAGATTGGGCTGACGCCTGCGATCGCCCCAAATGTGGGTGACTCGGGTGCGTAATTTTTGTTAGTGGGGGACTGCGTTCGCGCTCTCCCCTGATTCATAATTGAACAGTAGCTCTTCAGTGATGGCATCTGCAAACTCATTTGCACTCACCATCCCATGTACCTTGGAGGAATTAGAGAAGGAGAGGACACTTGGGTACATCAAAGGTTGAATCACGACGCGCAAAAAGCTTAATGACCTAAGGAACCGCTCCTGATTGGGGGCAATTGTGCAACAATAAGCATGGAATATAGATATTTATCAGTTTTCACACATATTTATTTGTATTGCATGATACACATAATTTGGTTATTCTGAACACAAAAGAACTAAAAAACACATACTGATTATGATATTAGAAAGACAACATACTTATGGATAATTCACTTAAATTTTAATTCACTCAGATGCATAGTTGTCAAGTAATTGCTATGTTAATGTCAATAAAGTGTGTGGTGTTTATCTCAATATTAAGTAGACATGCCGCAGCAAGCCCTGAATATAGCATTATATTATTTTGTTGGCCAGAAGTTTTGCTTTCATCTTATCATAATTTGATGTGTGGGTATTTGTGGGTTTTTTAAAATGGCAATTTGAAAAAACTCAGTCATCTTTATTTTCTTACAACCATATCTCTACCAGAAATTGTTTGATTTTCACGGGAGATAGCTCTAATTGTAGACCACAAAACTGGCTTTTATGTGAGCATAAAATAAAAGCATTTAATTGAGTGAATAACTACATAGACAAATTTCTGCTTAGGACAGTTCCTTTTAATGAGCAGGTGATTCAACTTGTAGGGCCACTGCTTACCCCCAGCCTGGCCAGCCAGCGCGACGCTGATTGCACACAAAGAACTTTTATTGCCCTGATGCTTAATTGCTTAAAATGACGATTTCAAAGGCCAACTAAGCGAAAACCTGTGAAATCTGAGGAAATACAGACTTTCATTAGGGCATGCTCATGTTGCAAATTCCGAGTGTCCTCTCCTTCTCTAATTCCTCCAAGCATGTACCAATGTCTTGTTGTGTAGAGGTCATTCGCTCCTCCTCCTTCTGTGTGTTGGTGGTGATGGTGTCAATGCTGCCTCGCCAGTTGTGAGGCTGGTAGTTGATTTTCATTCATTTCAACAAATACCCAGACTGCATTAAAATTGCATATCAAGTTGTTTATTAGCATTTCAGAGCTGCATTAATATCATTGAGAGTAATAGTGGTGAATTCCAACTGAATTACAAGGATGACAAAAACATAGCATTGCAGGGGGCTGTAGCCCCGGTTCAAATACACTTCACACTTCAATTTTGCCATTATCAAGCTCATTCAAATTTTGGTCATGCCTATTAAAGTTTGTAAAATAGCATTTCATAAGAAACTTGCAATCATAGTGATTCTGTGTTGGGACATTTACAGCCAGCTGTAGACTGAATATAGGTGGCACCACAGGTTGCACAGCTCATGAGGCATGCTGTATATGCTATATTCATGCAGTTTGAGAAGGCCTCCTCCATTTCTCTTCACAACACTAGCCAGGCAAAGTGCACTAAGCGTTTGCAAAACATCAGCCTAATCGTAATTCAGATCATTCCAAGCAGTGAACTAGCCACTTTAATCTCTGTGCTTATTTGAAGATCTGTAACTACTCCAAAGGGGAACCAGGACTCTGGCAGGCATATCATTGATATGACCTGCAGTCTGAAGCAACTCAGGCATCACTCGAGTTCGCGCTTGGACGCCGTAGAGAACACATCGCTGCTCCAGCTCAACGCGTTTCACGCATCAGTGCACACAGCCCGTTTGTTTACGTTTTCGGACGGAATTCAAGATGGCGCCCACACGGAAAACGACAACTTCAACCAACGCTAAGTCTTCTGCAGCCTCCTTCTTAAAAGATAAAGACAACACTGTTAAACTAGTGGATGCATCAGCACCCACTAAAGCCCGGTCCAGGATCAAACCAAGCCCTCCATCCCAACCACTCTTTCCTCTGAAATCTCCCCTACTCCTCAGGGGAATTCCCAAGATTTCATACCTGTTATTTCTACAGAACTTTTTTCAGAATTCTCCTGACAAATCGCCGACTCCTTCCTTTTCCTGGGAAAACTGGCAAAGGAAAACAGAATGGACATGGCACTACTCCTCTTCCCTGAACTAAGAGGACAAGTCAACACTAAAATGTCCACTGCACCTGCAGTGGACACAGGTAAGAGAAGCTTACCTACTCCCCTAATGGCCGACATTGCTCCCACCCCAATTATCACTCACACCCCATTTATTCCCCCTACCACAGCCACTCTCCCTCCTCCACCCCACAGTATTCCCTCCCTACTCCAGGGCCCCAGTTTTGCTACTGTTGTTTCCAGACCCCCACCCATCACAACAGAGCCCACACAACAACCTGAGGACATGGAAGGTGACTTTCAGATCCCCAGAAACCAGAGACTACAAAAACACAAAAGAACCAGGTCCAGTCAAAGCCAGCAATCTGACACAGCCCCACCTACTATCTCCTCCAAGAAGGCCAAAACCACCAACCCACCACCCACCCCACCATCCAAAACCACTAAAACTTTCATCCCACCTCTTTTTACAGAGATCTCCAAAGATGCTAATTCAGCCAAGGTCTTCCTTGAGCTGAAGAAGCACATCAGATATTCCAGGAAAACCCAAGCTGGAAATCTGCTGATCTATCCCCGATCAGCAGAGGATAGAACCTCCCTCCTAAACCTAACTATAGATGGCTGTACAGTCAGAGACACCAAGAAACTCAACCAGAAGTCAGCAGATGACAACCTAACCATCGTCATCATAGGAGTCCCCCCAAAATACAATACTGATGAATTTTCTTCCTTCTCAGATTTAACAAATTGCATCCGAATGCAGAGTGCTGCACTCGGCAGGCCCACCAACCGAATAAAAGCCACCTGCTCCACACCAGAAGAGAAACAAAACCTCATTAAACATGGTTTTTCTTTTGATTTCAGAAAAAAAGTGGAGGAATACAACTTCAGAAGACCACTACAGTGCATCAAGTGCCAATCCTTTGGCCACAGAGCTGACACCTGTTCTAACGAAACCAGGTGTAAGCGTTGTGGCCTCGGGCATGGGCACAAGGAGTGTCCTTCTCCCCCAGAGAAGGCCTCCTGCACCAACTGCAAAGGAGAGCACCCATCATCCTACTCTGGCTGTCCTTCATACAAGGAAGCCATCCTCTCCAAAAAGCAGAAAGAGACCACCACAGCCCAAAAGATCGCCGCACCCGCCAACATACTAGACGCCACCCGAATTGCTGCCACACTTGCCCAAGTCCTCACAGAGATCCTCCTAACACCCCGGCAAGAAGTCACACAGGACATGATACTCCTCAAAATAGCCAAGTCTGTCTCGGGCATGTGTAAGGTAAACATGACCCCATCACTAATTTCATCGATTTATTAATTCATAATGGCCCGTCTAATGCATATTAATATTCAGCACCTACGGACCAAGCAGTTTACTTTAACACAGTATGCTGCTGAGACCACCCCTGACATCCTCCTCCTCAACGAGACCCACATGCACCCTAATAATCTGCTAAGCCGAATCCACGGATACAAATCAGCTTCGAGGACGGATGGCATTGACTGCAAAGGAGGGGTGGCTATATACTGCAAAGAAGACCTCCCTTTTTCCCCCATTAATATTCCTACATTTTTTCAGAACACTGCTGCCATTTCCATCTCCATCCCCACCCTAGGAGAAGTTGCCATCATCTCCCACTACTTCCCCCCATATGCCAATTCCCATATCACTAATAATTATTTCCACTTTTTTACCTCCACTTTCAGGCACTGTATCTTCATGGGAGACTACAATGCCCACCACCCCCACATTAATACCAAACCCTCAAACCCCAGAGGGAATCAACTTTTCTCCATTATACAGGCAAACAACTTAGAGCTGCTCAATGCCAATGGAGCACCAACATACCTCCACACAACCCAAAAGACAACCTCCCTGCTTGACCTAGCCATTGTAACCCCAGCAGTGGCAGGTAAACTACAGGACCTATGGGTTGGTGACGACATTGGCAGCGACCACCTCCCCCTTCATATTTCTTTACAGGGCAACTGCATCCCCCAGCCCATCATGCAGATGACCAGAAACCTCCGCAGAGCCAACTGGCAAATCTTTAAGACAGAAATTGCCACCAAAATTCACTCTATCCCACCCACATTAATTTCTAACTCTGATGTTGCAGATCAGCTGGTAGACCACCTCCATGACATCCTAGAGGTCTCCCTTGAGAAAGCCTGTCCTACCAGGCCTATCAAGAAGCGAGACTTCAGGGTGTCACAGGAGACTCTACAGCTCATCAAACAGAAGAGGAGAGCCAGGCGACTCGCACAGCGAAACCCGGCCTCCATCATCATCAGATCATCCTACAAGTGTCTCAAGATCAGAGTGGCCGTCGCCATCAAGGAAGAAAAAAGCTCACAATGGAAAGAGGCCTGTGACTTCCTAGATTACAGAGATTCCGGCAAATTCTGGAGACTATTCAAACGTCTCACCAGCCCAGGTGGAGAACGCAGGCCTCAGAGAGTCCACTCCACCACAGGCGACACGACCACCTCTGATCTTGACACAGCCAACATCTTCGCTCAACATCTTCAAAGAGTCCATCAGACCAACCAAGGCCCTCACCTCGACCAGACCAACTACCAGGCAGTATCAGCCCACATCCAATCCAACCCCTACCTCTACACTCCACAGTGGGATGTTGGTGAGGATGAAGGAGACGACCATGACCTCCTCAGGCGACTGACCTCGGAGGAGCTCCTGAGGATCATATCCAAATGCCGGAACACCTCCCCGGGGGAAGATGGCATTGGGTATGCAATCCTTAAGCAGCTCCCATCAACTGGTTTGAGATATTTAACTAAACTGTTTCATTTTCTTTTACAAATAGGCTATTTCCCCACCCTCTGGAAGGCTGCAATTGGAGTGATGATCCCGAAACCTGGAAAGGATCCACTATCTCCAGGGAACAACCGTCCCATCAGTCTGATCAGATGCATAGGTAAACTCCTCGAGAAAACCATCTCCTCAAAGCTAATTTCACATCTTACTGTTTCAGGTCAATTCAATCCCTGGCAAAGAGCCTACCTACCCAAGAAAGAAGCAGGCGAACACCTACACCGCCTTGCTCTCGAAGCAAAGACAGCTATCTCCCACGGATGGACCACAGGTGCAATCTTTCTCGATGTTGAGAAAGCCTTCGACTCGGTATGGCAAGATGGTCTGCGTTTTAAAGTCAGCCAGCTTGACATGCCAGTCAAGGTCAAAAGGTTCCTATCCTCCTACCTCCAGGACAGAAGCATAGCTGTTAGGGTAGGACAGACCACCTCAGCAACAGTTAACTTAGCTGCAGGAACTCCACAGGGATCGGTACTCAGCCCACTTCTTTTTAACATATTCGTTAATGACCTTCCTTTCTCAAATACAGGAACAGATTCAGTCCAGGTGTCCCAGTATGCGGATGATTTAGCACTTTGGGTTTCTTTCAGAAATTGCAGACACAACAGCCAGAAGACCTACTCCAGAATCCAGAAAGAACTCCAAGTAGCTCTCAACAATCTGGAATCCTGGTGTTGCAAATGGAGAATTAAACTCAATGCTGCTAAAACCCAATTTACTTTCTTTACAGGACTCTGGACACTACCCATATCCACCCTCACCCTTTTTAATACTCCCATTCAACTTTCAATTTCAGAAATCAGCTTTCTCGGAGGCAAGTTCCTAGAAAAGAACCTCAGCATGTTGCACCACTGCAAAGCCAAGCAACGAGAGGCTGAAAGACGAATCAACCTACTCCGCAGGCTCAGAGGAACCGACTGGGGATGTGCCTCCGAGACCCTCATCCATCTCTACAAGTCCTTCATCCGCCCAGTCTTAGAGACTGGATACCCCGTCACAGTCCACGCCACTAAGGCAGCAGTAAACCAGCTCCAGGTTACACAGAACAAAGCTCTCAGGGTTGCCCTAAAGGTATACTATGTCCCAGGTCAACGCAGGGTAACCACTGCAGAGCTACATGAGAGATCAAACCTGGAGCCAATTGAGTCTAGACTGTTAACTCTAAACAATAAGGCCCTTCTTAGATACCAGTCTTCCCCTCTACTTCCTCAATTAAATGACCGCCTAACTAGAATTCGTAGACTCCTTTCCCCTAACCCGTAAAATTAGATAATAATCTCCCAATCCCCTACTAATCTCACAAAAATCTTTTCCTGTTAATCTAACATCTTCCTATTTTTCCTTCCAGATTTCCCCCTTGATGCGGCCAGACGTGGTGCAATCCAGATCCTGGACCAATCGGGCCGTCTGACCATGATGTCCGGGATCCCCCACAAGTCTCCAAAAGCGCTGAAGCTGCTTGAAGCAGGACCTCGCTTATCTCCTACGCTGTTCGTTCGTTCAACTCAGGCATACTTACCTGGCACAGGGGCTACCGTGATCCAGAAGGCGGTGCCCCCAGGGTGAGGCCCTTCCATTGCACTCAGGTTGGGCTGACGCCTGCGATCGCCCCAAATGTGGGTGACTCGGGTGCGTAATTTTTGTTAGTGGGGGACTGCGTTCGCGCTCTCCCCTGATTCAAAATTGAACAGTAGCTCTTCAGTGATGGCATCTGCAAACTCAATTGCACTCTCCATCCACTGTACTAATTTCTTGTTGTGTAAAGGTCATTGTCTCCTCCTTCTTTTGTGTGTTGGCGGTGATGCTGTCAACGCTGCCTCGCCTGTTGTGGGGCTGGTTGCTGATTTTCATTCATTCAATAAATCTCCAAACAGCATTAAAATTGCACATCAAATTATGGCAACTGGGACTATATATATCATACTTTTGTAGGTCGCTTTAGATATATGTGACATATGCATCTTTTGTGATATGTCAATAATATATATATATATATATATATATATATAAAATTATTAACGGACGATGTTAGACAAGACATATGTCACAAGTACAAAAGATAATCAAAAATAGGGAATACAACAAAGCCTATAGTTTCAGATGGTTCCAGCCACCAAATTTAAGTATTTTCATAGAAGTTAACATTAGTTTAGCTGTTTATCCACTCCTGATAAAATCCAATCAGAATCTTTTATACATACAGGTTGTATCATCATAAACACACAGTTATATTTTCATATATAATACATATTAACATGTTCAACAAAATACATTCCTTATATAATGTGTACGATATAACTATTTACAGAACGATTCTACTTCAAAATAGAGCTAAATATATATTAATAGGAAGTATATATATATATATATATATATATATATATATATATATATATATATATATATATATATATATATATATATATTTACAGGGATTATCTGACTTCACTTCTAGAAAACAAAACCAGAAGGAGTTGTTATCTAGACAGTTCATTTAGGCAGTTTTAAAGTTTAGGATATATATGACTGTGCAATGTTTGGAGACGGATGAATGCACTGTTTAAACATCAGCTTGTAAAAGAAATTTTCCTAGGTTTATCAGCACCTCAGGCTCCTTGGATGTCATTATGGCTTTAAATATTCCCATGTTGTTTAGTGTATTATAGTTACCAATATATTTCATTGCTATCATATTTAGATTTTCTCTAAATAAGAAGTAGCTTGAACAGGTCACAAGATAGTGTATTTCATCTTCAACTTCATTCAGATTACATTTTAAACAGGTTCTATCCTCAGCTGGTATTTTAGGCTATGTGTGTCTTCCTGATTCTGTATAGAGGTTATGTGAACTGATTCTAAATGTAGCTATCTTACTGCATGTTTTCCTATTCATGTTAAGAAGTAGATAAGGTTCTAATCTATAGTCAGTTTTAATGTGTTTGTAAGTTCTTAGCTTAGGTTGCTGTGTCGTATTGTTAATTTCTGCAAATATTTGTTCTTGCTGTTTTTGGTAAAGGGTGAGTTTAACGGCTCTTCAGATATTGTGAAGATTGTTGTGACTATTTTCATCGAAGACTATACCACAAGTATTTAATATAAGGCTCACTTTGCCAAACCAGCTACTTCTACTACATATATGAAGATCTTTTTTAATATTAAGGCATCTCTTCAGTAATTTATCATCTGGCAATTTCTCCAATTTTGTCCAATAATATATCATTCTTACTTTTTGTAACATGTAGTGGAAATCTACCTGTCTCACTATATACAGCCAGAGTTGATGTTTGTTTTCTTACCCCTAACATATTCTTAAGATATCCCAATTGTAGCTTTTCTAAATCATTTATGGGTTTCTCACCAGCCCACATTTCACTATTGTATTCTAAGATTAGTAGTATATAGGTGTCAAACATTTTTACAGATAGTTTGGAAGTTATACATCCTAATGACTGCTTAGTGTCACCTTGTAGCGCAAATATTGCTTTTTTGGTCACAAGGTATTCGGTCATTTTACTGTGCAGGTTTCGCTTATTAGTCAACATATGTCCCAAGTATATGAAACAGTCAACTTCCTCAAGTTGTTCTGTATTGTAATAAAATCCACAAGGTGATTTATAATTGAATTTCATTATTTTGGTTTTCTTTACATTTACTATTAGGTGCCACTACTTGCAAAACCCGAGAAGAGCATTCAAATTATTTTTTAAGGCTTTTGCCATGTCTGCCAAGAGCCCTATATCATCTGAATACAGTATATGAGTTAAAATAAGGTTGTTTATAGATATACCACTAGATTTACTTTGGTAGATCAAACAGAAATTCATTGAATAGTTTAGGACTAAGAATTCCACCTTGTAAGATGCCACATCTGCTGTCAATTGAGTTGCCAGTACTACCCATATGGTTAACCCTAGCTCTAGCATTATTATACATACTTTTTATTTCCTTCAACATTTTATCACCAATATTTTGTTGTATTAGTTTGTAGTATCGACATTTCTGTTTATGTAATCAAAACCTTTGGTGAAGTCTACAAAACATAGGTACACTGGTTTGCGTTTATGTTGGTAGTACCTAATCACAGTGTCAAGCACAAAACCACAGTCAGTTCTATTTGCTCCAGGCGTAAACTCAAACTGGCAGGGGTTGTCAAGGCTTCATTTTTATAATAAAGTCTATTATTAAGCAGGGAGTCAAAGATTTTTCCAATTACAACGTTTATGGTTATTTTCCTGTAGTTGTCCGAATTGGTGAGGTCCTCTTTTTTATGTAAGGCATTTATCAGTCCCTCAGACCATTGTCTAGGGTATTCAACTTTATCAAATATGTAATTAAATATGGCACAAAATGGTGTTATGAGTTTTTCACTGGTGTACTCAGCAGAAATACCATCAATCCCTGCAGCTTTATTATTCTTTAGTTTTCTAAAGTGTAAAGCCACTTCCTCCTCTGTTATCACTGAGTCGAAAATTTGTGATGCTATGTCATTATTGCACTCATAGGGAGTGGATTTGAAATGAGTTAATAATAGTTTCCATATTATCTTTATCAAAGAAGTCACAAGAGGGAGGGTTGGACTGTTGCTTAAAGTATTCATGAAAAGTTATTAGGTCTGGTCTATTCGATTTGTTATTCCCCAGCTTCTTTAATTTATTCCAATGTTTCCAGCAACCTGCTTGATTTCTACCAAGTAAATTTTCCATATTTTCATGGTTTATCTGCTGAAATTGCCTTTTCTTTCTTTGATTAACTGCTTGTAGATTTTAAATAGATTACTGTATTCATTTTTATTTGATATAATGGAGAGATCATGGTTTTTAGCATAATCATTCACACATTTCTTTAAGTGCTTACAATTTTTATCAAACCATCTATTAGTAGGAAATGTATTTTTTAGGTGATTTAGGCCTCTTCTTCAGGAAGATTGGTTGAATGGAATCTGTGATGTACTTGTGTCTATCACTGCATTGGTTTCCGCATTATTTGCAATATTGCAACTTAATTTGTAAAGCGTGCATTGTGCATCTTCTAGATCATAGTTAGACAGATACTCATTTATCTTGTCTTTGTCAAAGACATACCTAAATTTCACATTTCCTGAATTGTCACAAACTACATGCTTGCTCTTAATCACTTTTGAAGCTGTGGTTAATTTAAACCAAAAGCAGAGACGTATGGTCTGACTCTAAAAGTTTATCAGCTATTTGCAAAGTTTTGTAGAATACTGAACATATTTTCACTACATCATAAATAAACCACCATACTTTGTCCCTTAGGGGTGTGTGACAGGTAAACTTATCAGTTTTATGTGCATTATAAAAGCCATTCATTATTCTAAGATTACTAGCTCTACGTAAGTCAATGAGATCTTTTTCATAGGCATTAACTGTTTTGTCTTTACACTTTCTCTGCTCTAGGTACCATATTTGATTCATTACTGATATATGAGATACAGCATTGTTTAGTTCTATAACCAAATTTGAATTTTGACCATTTACATGCATTTCAACTTCACTCAGAAGACCTGTTCTACTATTAAAATCACCACAAAGTGATACATAGCGGGTTTTATCAAGGTAAAATGCCAGATCATCTCTAATCTGAGTATAAACATCTTGACAACTTTTGCTGCATGCTGTTAACTCTACTCCCTTGTGGAGGTATGTACAGACCACCTTAAAAACATATTAACTTTTGCTATGGATACAATTTTAGATTTATATAAGTCTTGTTTAATAAGTGCTGCTATGCCACCAGAAGGCCTCCTGGCTTTCGGATGTTTGAAATTTCATTGGCAGTGAAAATAATGGTACCCAGCTATCTGAGGATCATAGCTATCTAGTTTCATGGTTTCATAAAGGAACACTATATCATATTCAAGAATGGATTGTCTAGTTTCTTCAATTTCAAATTTTTAACCAATGTCCTGGATATTCCATGACATAAATTTTAGGGTGATAACCCTATCTGTACAGGTTACATTGTTATTTGCTGAGTAATTTGTCAAGTTATTATTAGAGCTAGTCTCATTATGCGAGTTGGAACCTGAGAGCATAATGTTACAGCAGGGTAGTTCATTCAGATTTCTATCACTATCACATATGTTGGTCTTAGACATATGTGGGTAGACATATGTTAAGATCTTGAATGTAAGCTAAAAATCATTTGTGATATTCACATAGATATAATCAGGAGAAGTCGCATTTTCAACTACAAGGAAAATTGTGAAATATTTGCAGCTCCAGTAACATTATCCATTTGTTTAAGTTTGACAAAAATGGTTAAGTTTGAGCAGTTTTCAAAGAGATGAAAGCACTGATATTGGGGACTTCAGAATGTCTGCTTATAGTGAAAATTTAGAATATTTTCCAATATTTAAAGAAAAGAGTTTGTATTGGTGGGAGTGACTTTTATGTACGTCATTCCTGTTACCAAGTTTATAAGGAAGCTATTTATCGCAGAAAATAGCTTCAAAGCTATTCTGAAAGTACTCCTTTACAAAATTGAATGGAAACTACGATAATATGACCTGCATTTCTCTTTCAGATATTTCATAAAATTTCCCTAAATGTCAATCTTTTTACTGTCCTTCCTGTTACCCAATTTAAATATAAAAGATGAAAAATGTTTTGTTGTGGCACCGTTTCTGTGGAATGACCCTTATAATAGAAGCCATGGTGACCCATCTAGACGTAATGATGAGGTGGTAGGACTTGGATTCCACACCACGTTGCACATTGTAATTCCTTATAAAATGGGTGGGTTACTTCCCAGTGTAGAAGCTCATAGACACTAGTAACTAAGGCTGCCAATTTAACATCTCATGCGAAAAAATTCCACATATATATTTTCTGTTTCTAGAGACGTAATAGTTGTTATCTATGAACTAGGTGGCACCACAACAAACCAGCAAGACTAGTGTGCCATCTGGTGGCATGACTGACAAACATTAACAAAAATACAACTGGTGACACAGATGCGTCCTGGTCTACAACATTAAAACTGTACATAATACATCATTCATACTCAGAAAGAGGCTTTGTTGTGGCAGAAATACAGTAACTTAGCCCAGAATATACATACATGTGTACTGGGCTTCGAACAGAGAGCTTAATAGCTCTTAATAAAGGGATATTATAAGGCATCCTTGGTGGAGAGAATAAAGTGCTCAGATTATACCACAGCAAAAGAAACCAATGGCAAAAAAATGCATACAATTGGTTAACTTATGTTAATGGCGCGAATTGGTTCACAAAGTTAGCACAATGCATGACGACACTTCAAACAGAACATATTAATGTATATAATAATTATGAGTCGTTTATTTTTTTACGAAAGAAAAGAAAAAAACAAAAAAAAACAAAAAACAAGGAAAAACAAAACAAAAATGTGCAACTTAGTTGAAAAGTAGAAAAGTATGACGTTTGTGAAATTACATCAAATTACCTTCTTAACACTTGATACACAAGGGATAATTTAAAAAAAAACACTGCTCTGTTTGATATCATTTAGACTTGACCAAAGACTGAATAACCTGGTCATTTCCGTTGATTGCAGATTGCAAGTTCAGAATCACAGAGTCATACATTGTATATCTCATTCCAGTTAAATCGGCCAGGCTTTGGCTTAGCTTGGTGTCACTCTTTGCGAAGCATCATATAGTTTGAGGAACTGGTCAATCGCAGCCTGGTTAGACCTCACGATGACATGTTCAAGTGTAATGGCCATTCTACATAATTATTACAGCCATAATAATAAGCATGGCATGTAGCTAAGGAGAGAGGACTATTACAAATTGTATTTTCACTTTATATTTTTTCCTGTTTCTTCCGTCACATTATTTAGTATTTATGCCTTTCTAAATTTGATGGTTTATTTGCACACAGACAGACATGCTGACAAATGTTAGTACAGTTAGTTACACAAAAAACGGCCTGTCAAATTAAAACTAGACAAAGCTGGGTAACTTCGGCTATATGATGCTGCCTGCCAATAAATGGAACTGTATGGCTATAGCTGGCTACTCAAAGCCAGATCTAAAAATACATGCAGCACCATCCAATGCAAAGGTGGAGAGTTACTAATATTTGTCATTTCTTGTTGAAAAGATGAATGTCTATTGCTCATACATTATTTATGATACATTAGATAAATTTCATACATTTACCAAGGTTTATATTTTTTCAGTGGCGTTAGGTGTTTTAACCAATTATAAATAAGCAGTGGACAGAAGCAGCTGGCTTTAGCCAGTTATAGCTAGAGCCAGGAATAGCTTGCTACAGCTGTCTCAAGTCAACCATGTTTTATGAAACTAACTGTACATGCACTAGCATTCTATTCTATTCTATTCTATTCTATTTCTGTAACCTCATAAATATGTAAGCCACACCAATGACATCATGAATTTAAAACCATTAGACATTGGTAGATACACTCTACAACTCTTGTGGTGCGACCAAAATTCTGAACTAGCCATGATCACAGCTTCTAAAATGGACAGCAGCCCCTAGACTGTGATAACTACTGCTCCTGGCAGAATTTACACTCCACAACTCTGCAATTACACTCAGATGGTTGTAACCCATCTTCCAGTACTTAGCAACCTATATAATTATGTAATCTTAATGGATTCACCATTTATCATAATTAGTCATATTTAATCAGCAAACCGGGAGGGAGGATGTTGCAACTAAGATTAAGTTTCCTTAATTTGATCGCGTTGATACTATAGAGGAAGGCGTGGTTGCATCACTGCCAATCTTGACACCAGTCATCTTGTTTTGGCAATCAGGCACACAGGTATCAGAATTTCTTTCTTTTCTCTTTATTTACTTTTATTTTTCTTTACTTGTCTTGTTTTATTTTCTGAGACAGCACATGATCCTGTACTGTGCTTTTACATAAGTATGTCAGCATTGCAACTTCCCAGGTTCATTTTGTGTGTCAAGAAATTACCTTCATCGGGTTTTTCACATTTTCATGAACTCTAATAATAGGATTATCCATCCCTTCATACATGTAATCAGTGCTCATAACAAGCCCTGAGGCTCCATGGCAGATTTGAATGAATTTCAAGGTTAATTATATGCTGACTCCTATGCATATACTGTATATAAACCTATGGTGTGGACTCCAAGCCATATCAGCCACTGAGTAGCCTAATGGTTAAGGCACATTGGCCAGCTCCGCTGAAGGTCCCGGGTTCAATCCCTAGTCCAGGCACTCTTCATGAGGTACATCCCGGCTGGATGTCATTTGGATGAGATGTTAAATTGGTCCCTTGTACTCAATGTCTATGCCAAGGCAAGTAAAAGATCCAACCCATGGGGTAAATGTTTTAACATGGGGGAACTCCTCCACTCTCTCTCACCTCATTAATCAACCCTTGCTAACTTTGCTAACGGCAAGAACTTTTAGAGAGCTGCCCATTTCTATCTATGTACTATCTACTATCCATCTATCCATCTATTCATATATTCATCTATATGGTCGACTCTAGACAGCTGTAGCCACCTATTCCTGGCTCTGACTATAACTGACTAAAGCCAGCTGCTTCTGTCTACTACTAGCTAATATTCGGCTTACACCTACCACCACTGAAAAAAAACACACACCTTCTAATCTGTTCTGATGGACAGACTATAGAATGACCATGAACCAAACTTCTACTTGGTACTTGTAGGAAAGGTATCTAATATCATTAATATATATACTTTTAGGTCCGGCTTTAAGTAGCTAGCTATAGCCAGACAGTTCCATTTAGTAGCAAGTAGCATTGTATAGCAAGTTGTCTAGCTTTGTCTAGGTTCAATTGACGGGCCGTTTTTAACGAAACTAAATGTACCCAGTAGCACTGAGACAGACAGAATTTGATATATTCACGTTCTGTGTCTCTTTTTCGTTTACAGCCATTCCATAGACTTTCTTGGAAACCAATCTCATAGACTTGGAAACTAACTCCAGACTACCCATTGGTTAAGACAGTCCCCTCAACCAATAAGAGTCCTGGACTAACATGACGTCCTCTGGCGTTTTGTTTCCAAGGCTATGAAATCTGCTGTAACGCAAGATTTAAATTAAGGGAATTATCTATTTATAATGCAGAAAACTGCATTTGCATTTGAATAGGCTTACATGTTAAAGTTGTGCATTTACACCTTGTAGCCAATTTCATTGACTTGGAAACTAAACAGCAGAGGACGTCATGTGAGTTCACGACTCATTGGCTGATGGACTGCCTTAACCTATGGGAGACTTGCATTTACATGACGTCCTCTGGTTTTTAGTTAACAAATCAATGAAATCAGCTGTAAAATTTAAGTGTGCAAAATTGTTTCACACCAAACTTGATTTACTGATAATTATTACTGGCTGGCCACATTTTACCTATATAACTCAGCCTCTCGATTAAATGTTCAACATCTGTCTTGTCTGCTACAGTGAGTATTATCGATGTCTGTCTGAAAGCTATTTTTATATTGTAAGCTTCCATATTGACGAATATGATATCACAGTGAACGGATTGCCTTTATAAATACTTTGCTGAATGATCTGCTTGAAATGGATATGACACTCCACCCAAATCAATGTATGACTAAGAACAGCCAGGGTGCTTGCAAATAATGAATATTCATGATGAAGAAAAGTATCCCACGAAAACACAATCATATAATCATAATGATAATCCAGGACTTGCAAAAGTAAACTTAAAAAAGCTTTGTTGACATTTCGAGAAATAAAACATGCTGCAAATATATCATTAGTGTAATATCAACTAACACATACACTCGTCTCAGAAGTCCTTTATATAATTGGGACAACAGACTTCGCATCAATGTTCGGTATCTTTCTATAACCATGTACCACCATTATTCAATGTGTTAGTTGATATTATACATTGATGATATATTTGCAGCATGTTTTATTTCTCGAAATGTCGACAAAGCTTTTCTCAGTTTACTTTTGCAAGTCCTGGATTATCATTATGATTATATGATTGTGTTTTCGTGGGATACTTTTCTTCATATTATACATGTCTAATGGATCCTCAGTCCCTTCAATTTGCAGTATAAATACGACGTAAACAATCGCCATTTTCTCAGCCTACATAGAACTGTCCTAGCAGAATGATCACCCTATCAATCGAATTGTTATATTTCAGACTAAGAATTCGTATCCATTCCCGATTGACAGCAAATAATGTACACGTAAGTCTATTCGCGAATGTAGGTGCTCTGCATTGTTCAACTGTGAAATTAATTTATTGCACCTTATATGTATAGTTAATTTCATTGATTGAGCAACTCACTCCCAATTATATTCTATTGGTTTAATTTTTTGTTGAGTCCCCATTTTCAATTGAAATAAAAAAGATATAATCACAGAAATATTTCAATGGATTGGTTTAAAAGGTTAATGCTGGTTGGTATTTACTGCAATATACTTTAATCTTCGACCAGATGGCAAAGTTTGATATGATTAAATGGATACAGCATGTCAGACATATATTGATATATAAATTTAAACAGCAAAATGTCATGTCATAGGAATTTCACACTGCCCATTCCCCATTACACGATGAAATGGTCGATTGCCAGACAAATAGAAAGATAAAAAAAAAGATTTAAGATTTGACAATAGGTCACGAAAAAAATTATGTAATTATAAACAGTCCAGGTGGTTGCCTAATTTGCTCATTAAAAAAAAGAACTTACTGTAATACCACTTTAGTCATTATTTGCTGAGCCAGGTCACATGGAGTTGCACAAGTGATCTTTCGCAATGGGATTACCCTTGCAAATCCACATGACACAAAGAGGATTAAATGAGAGGGATTATCTGTATATGTCATGGATAATCCCTATTTTACACGGGCAAGGACAAATGTACAGCTGTCAGCTGTCAGCTGTCCTATATCGGTGCATGATATTGTGCTAAATGCAAAGTTGCATTTAATAGTACATATTAAGAGATGTTATGCAAAGTCATATAATCAAAAGCCATTGTGTTTGATTGATTGATTGATTGATTTGTTGATTTATTGATTGATTGTTTGGTTTTATTCGGAATGTCATCGACTTTAAGCAAAACTTTCTAACTCGTACCATTTGATGTGTATAAATTGTATTTTCTGTTTGTTTTCATTTCCATCGTAGATTCTGTAGTTTCTGAGTTACCATGACAAACGACAATAATGATGACATTTTCCGATTTTGAATAATTACAGAGAATTGTCACAAATTTGAGTCTGACTTTTGTTCATGCTGTTCTTATAGTGTCTTAATAGTTAGGTGGTCTTAATGTGAGTTTTTAAACAGTATTTGTCGTTAGGCTCATGTATAAACATTGCTTTAAGTTTTGGCCATAGGCGTCACTGCTGTGTCAGCCGGCGATTTTAATAATAGAAGTTTAGTGGTCCATTTTGCTGCATAGAATTAGGAACACTTAAATGCTCAGGAGAAGGCATTGGCTAAAAACGGTCGCGGACTTTAGAGAAGACACTCGCTCTTTTCATGCTGAGGGTTTCCAGTATTTGTAGAGTGCTGACCATTTTATTAGTAGGCCTATATAATACTGCGTACATTTAATGACTGAAAACTCAATTAATTGAACATTGCACAACATGTATAGCTGCTGGTCGACCAATAACCCGTAAAACTTGCCGCAACAATGCATTTTAACCACAACCTGGACAGATCGCCATGATTTGCTATTTTCGCAGTGAGGTCTTATTAAAGAATATAAAACGATTTTGTTTGAGCAAACAGCTTTGAAGGTCAAGGTGTAATGATAATACTCCACCAATGATGAGTTCAAGAAAAAATTAAAAACTCAGAATTTATTATTCAACAGTTGGCGCCAATGAAATCATTTCTGAAAGAGGCACTTTGCAAAGTTATTTGTTAATTATCTCACTTTTGTCCTTACATGTAGAAAGTAAAAGTACAATAGTAATAAATGTATATATATTATATATGTCTTTTATTGACATTTGTTTATATCAGAAAAGATACATATGTCACATATAACTATAGCTCTACTCACTAAATCTATCTAAAGCTACATCTACAGTAGTGCGATATTCAAGTTCTCATTATTTTATACATAATACACATAATACATAATATGCGAATAGTATATAGCTAAAAATTCAAGGTCCCAGTTGCCGTAATTATATGTTTTCTGGGCTGAGTCATGCTCTAAGTAAGATATACATGAAGATAAATCACAGGTCAAGCACAAAGCATTAAACAAGTACTGATCCCAATATCAATATAAGATTAAAATTTACTAATACAATTAGCAGGAACAAAAACAAACCAAAAACTTGATAATTTCGATATGCAGTACCATGAGAATTTGGATTAGGCCTGCTTTGCTTATTTTGTGTCATATTACAATAGTCAGTAATTTTTGTCAGTTTGAAACGTATGTACATATAATAATATATTCTTTTATTTACAACGTAATATCAGTACAGATGCATGTTTCAAATATATACATAATATATAATAGGGGAAATTTGAATGCTTTAAACTGAATTGGCACAATGGGTTAAATTTGAAAATTTGCTTCGAGGGGGTTCATATGCACAGTTTTTTTGACAATTTTGCCGCACGCAGCGATAGCCTACTAGCTGCCATGTGTAAATATGTGAGCCATTCGAACATACCAGGGTCCATGTCAACATGTCACTTTTTCAATTCAATTGAATTGCTATTTCACGCCGATTAGTTAGATTAAATTAATAGCAACATGTATATTCAATCAAAATTGTAAAATTGATAAATTAGTAAAGTGGTTGCCATGGCTGATATGAGAAAGACGTGTTGGCGTTAACAACACTGCAATGTTTTGGTTATCAGTCATATTCAGAGAAGTTGATTCCATTTCATCCTGACGTCACACGTTTTAAAATATATTGTAGAGTACACTGTAAAGGTCGAGTTCATAAAGATTTATATATGCATATTATACAGGCACTGTCAGGCAAATACATTGTTAACCAAATATAAGGACATCAGAGGAACAAATAAAGATGTTAATTAGATTCATAATTGATCCTAGTATGACAGCTATACATTATAGTGGTATAGTACATCTACATGTAGAGAATGATGGATCGGTCTTGTGGTATAGTAGGCATTAGCACAAATAAATAGCTAGTCCTTTTTTGTATATTATATATATATATGTACCTTTGAACTTGCAGGGTTAATATCGCCCACATGCAGTACTATAGGCCTACTCACTGGATTAGACTGAGGTCACTGAACTCTCAGATGTGTTTAAACTTGCGTTACAAGATAGGGATGTGCATGACTTTAATGGGTAATGTTTCAGATCTGCAGTGACATGGTAATGCACACTGCCACAGCATGGCGAAATTAGTCGATGGCTTTCCGTGGCTTTGTTCAGACTCGCGTAAAGACGGCCCCTATGACGTAAGCAACGTCCTGTTTTAACCGCTTACCCGGCATAGGGCAATGCACTTTAAGATGCATTCGTCAGCATCAATACCGAGGGCGAAGTTGCCGATCCCCTGTATTGTGTGAAGATTTTCCTGGAATTCCCTCTCAGCAGCTAAAAATAAACCAGCTGGCTTCCCAGTCTGGGAACGCAGTTTGCGTGAGTGTTCCGTGAAAGCCCTTGCAGACATTCGAGGTCACTGACCTAGTTTTCCCAGAAAGCTGAGTACTTAGTGTTAGTGCCAGCACGCTGGTTGTCACCAGTTGTATTTTGCGTCACGAAGACCCATGCAGCCAGCGGCGAAGCAACGTTCTGGCAGTCAGCCCTGTGACGTAAGCCAAGCCCCAGGCCCCTCTTTATTTTCCGCGAAATTGTGTCAGCGTCATTCAGTGATGACGCAGGCACGTGACACAGTTACATCTCCCATCAAAGAGAGTGATGAGCCAAACCAATATACCATCCTTCTAAATGTTTGCCAACTTACAATCAGCAAACTATATTCTTCTTGAATATCCCTAATGGTTAGAGCTCTGGGCATTAGAAGACTGAATGAATAATGTGCTCAATCCCTTCCATGGCCTTCTTCCAGATTCTGCTGCGTAATCTATTTTGGGCGGGCTATTTTTAGCAGTTGAAGGCTAGGTGTTTTGGATTGCTTTGGGTGTAAGAAAACGAGTCAGATAAACTGCTAGTGAAGGACGAAAATATGCAAGCATGCAGAATGGTGCCAGCTTGCGAGAATTTCAAAGAAAAGATAGTGTATAGTTGGTGTCTGTGACCCAGCATTGATTTATTATTAGAATGTCTTCATCCTTGCAGCTTGGCCCTCAATATTGTCTTTCTATAAATAGACATTTTGGCGTCGTTTGGCGCGCTGTGATGACGTAGAGGAAAGCCCGGAGCTCCCGCAAGGACGCGCCATTACAGTGCAGGGGCACTCACACGAGCCAGCAGCAGCCCTAGCAGCCCAGCCTCAGCAGCCGACGTTGCGAGCCATCATACAGGTGCGGCGTCTTGCTTACGTCGTTGCAGCGCCGTGTTCCATCGACCCAAGAAATAGCAGCTCATTGGCCAGCATACATTGAAGCCGCCACAACAGACTGCCATTGATGAACTGCGCCTGTTTAACCATAAGGATAACTGTGTACATGTCAGCAGTGACGTTGGATTAATCGGAGTGCCATTAAAAAGCAGTGCATTGTGAGAAAGAAGAGCTTAAGAGGATGTTATGAAGGATGGGGCAGCTACAGTCATGATGTGACAGCCAGGCATTGCAGTGAGCAGGCAGCAGCTCTAGACATGGCGGACAGCAGCAGCAGCAGCAGCAGCAACACCAGCAGCACAGCCACTTGGATCAGCCAAAATAGCACTACCCTTCCTGTAGTGACCTATCTTCCACCTATCGTTTGTCCCATAGGAATATTCCTCAACCTCCTAGCACTATGTGTCCCTCTGTTAAAGCACAACCGACTGATCTCCAGTTATGTGTATGTGGGCGCAGTGGCACTGGCAGACATTGCCTACCTCCTGACAATGTTTATTCAATGGGTGGTGTACATGAGCTACGGAGCCATCCCCCATGCACAATGCCTGGCTGCTCTATTCTTCCAGGGCTGGTTCAGTTTCTTCATTACCCTGACTCTGATGTCAGTCACAGTGGACAGGACAATCTGTGTGTGTTTCCCAATCAGCCACTTCACCTACAGGACCTGGCGCAGGGCTGTGGTGGTTACCCTGGCCATGGCATTCTTCTCTCTGCTCTATGCCCTTGCAAGGGCTATGCTGCACGATGCGGCATTCGACCCAAGGTGTCATGTCATCGGATCGGGTGCAGCCACCAGCATCTACCTACTGGTAAACCTGGCCACCCAACTCAGCATTCCTCTGCTCTTTCTGATCACCCTGGACATCCTGATGGCTACCAGGCTCTTCTCATGCCAGGCCTTCATGGGGTGGACCATGAAATGGAAGCCCTCTCGCCAGGGAACACTGCACCGTCGTGGCACCAATGTCACCAACCGAGACGAGGTCCCTGAACTAGACAAACAACTGGCGCGCATGGTGCTCTTCACCGACGTCATCTACATTGCTCTGCTCATGCCTGACTACGTTTATTTCGCCAGCGTCTTTTTCTCACAGGATAGCCCCGAAGAACGAGAGCGCCGATTCAACACTTCATCCTACGAGGCAACTTCCTACCTGTACGCCATCTGCGCGGCCATCAAATTCTTCGTCTACGTGGTATGCAATGCCACCTTCCGCAAGGACCTCAAGTATGCTTTCTCGGTGGTGGGCGGCTGGTTCTTTCTGCTCAGGCAGCGCGTCACCTGACTCTCTGTAGACTAATCATTACCCCCACGAAGTTTTGCAAAAGGTCACATGACCCTAATGCTTAGCAACCAGCGTTTGGTGCAGTATAGGACTCATGCAGTGGTTAGTAGCCTGTGTAGCTAAAAATAGATCTCTAGGCTAGCTCTGAAGATGTTACGTAACAGACTGCTCATTTAGAATCGTTGGTCAGAGGCCCTGGATCCAGTTAGGCTGGACCTTCTGAGATAGTGATATATCAACTAAAGCAAAAACTATAACATGTGCAGTGTGATTTGGATGTTATTAGAAGCTAGACTATTTTATTAACATGTTGTTACTTTTAATGTTTTACTCTTATACGCCACAGTTTGCAAAAGATTCATCATTATTGATGGTATACAAAGCTAGACATTATTATGAGTAATGTGCAAGATGAAGTTACAGTGTCTAACACTTGCTTGAAAGCCGTGGTGCAATAATAACTTGCTGCAACAGGCCAGCAGTGATGCTTTGATGGTTCTCCTTGTGTGACGCCCTCATTCCAAAAGCCTTTGATCTGTTTGTGAATACACCCTTTTTGTGTAGTCATTGCCTAGTGCAGTTGGTCTGTTAGTAATTGCTGTCTTGTAGATTCAACCACGGTGATTCATATTGTTAGCTCCATTTTTAGAGCAACCAATATTTTGTAGATTCACAAGATGTCACATGTATGTCCCCCCCCCTTTCCCCCAGCATGCAACCGTACATGGCCTAATTGTAGTCCTACCTTCAGTGGTAGCCTTTGAACTCTTATATGAGACAAGATTCGTAAAAGTTGTGAACCAAACTATTTCTCATGTATGCCAAATGAGATGCCAGACATGTGGAATCCTGCAGTTGACCACAACATGTGGAATGGTCACTTCCCAAGGTGACCTGCTATTTCTGTAGCGACACAAGAGATAAAACTCTTTTCAACTTTAGCCCCATTTGTATACATTCTGATATATATTTAACTAGTTTTTTTTGGAATTGTTATAACATTTATTAAGTGCGGGCACTTTAAGCACTGTTTTCAAGATGGCCAAATGAAAATGTTGGACTGCATGATACACAAGTACAGTAATATATTATGTATATACCAGAAGGCATTATGAAACCAGTTGGCCATGCTTGAAAAGCAACAGTGCAGTTTAAATGACTACTGCTTGCAATAACTGTACACAGTTGGCCCTGGCGTGTGTGGACATGGACATTGTCAGTTAGTGAAGGCACCAGCCATATGTTCATTGTTTACTGCAGCAATTCTAGGTTGAATGAGCTTTTATTGTATACGAAATACTGCAAAATATAAGTCTTAACTTTTCATGTGCCACTCATATTGTGATGTGAAAAAAAATAGATTGATATGTGATACAGCTCAAATTTTAAAGTTAGCCATGGAGAATATCTTAGATTTAGGAATCCACTGGCATTAGCCATGCACACTAATTTGGTGGATGTTAATTGCAATTAAACATGGCTGGTGGTTTTGGTGTTTTTCAGAAATACACACAATGGTGTAAGGGATAGGATGATGTCCTTAAGGGTTGCCAGGCCAACTGTTGCTTTACCAATTAACAGAATTAAGTGTTGTGTCATGTTATTCAATTTACTCGTTCAGCGTATGAATCCTCGTAATGTGTGATCCGTCCTTTTCGCGGAAATTCGTAAAAAAAAAGTAGTTCGTCAAATTGATTATGGTACTGTTGATGATGTTGATGATGTTGTCAGATGATGATGACACGATGTTGACACGATGATGGAGGATGAGACTGAGATGGTGTAATTGTGTTGTGTCTGTTGTATTCACAGCTGATATATCCCAATCACAGAACAGTGACAATCTCAGGAAGGTTAGGTCCTCTAGAAAGTTGCTAGTTGGGCTGATAGAGTTCAAACCAAGAGAGTAGTAAAGGGTTTCATTTAACAGAAGGTGAGAGATTGTATTTCACATTATTACAAAGATTATTTCACGTGCAGTTATTTGACGATTTATTCATCAACTCAATGTTGAAGTGTTATCAGTGGATGGTAGCCGTATTGTTTATCACAAGAGATACTACATGGCCAATTGTGCCACGTGCGTTTTCCATGCGTTTATCCTTCTCATGGAAAAAGCACGTGGCAGTGCCATGTATCTATGGTGCAAATGATCTGTTGGAAGAAGGTGTCTTGTGATGCCGATTACCAAAGTTAGAAAACCATGCCAAGGTCATGGCCCTGTTATATAAACCAACATCTCCCCTAATGGTGGTGTGGGCCTAGCTCAGTGTAGTGCACTGGGCATCCAACTACGGGGTCACTTGTTCAATTCCTGGTCGATCCTAGATGACTCCGATTTGCCTTTAAAAACTTTCGCAACAGTTCTATTTCCAAAGCACAGCTGAGAGGCGTTGAAATTACGTTTTCTAATAAAACTAGACACAATTGTCTGTACTTTTTCGAAGAGAAATTGTCATCAGTCATATTAACAAACCTGAGGTTGTAAATGTCAGATCATTGCCTTCATGTCTGTTCAATATTAGGCTTTAAAGTCATGAAGAGTGGACAGGGAAGGTCAGTATAGTGCTGCGTTGTGACCTCATCATTATATTTCGACTGCGAAAGTTTTTAGTGGGCAATCGGTCCATCCACTACAGAGGATAGACACGCGTTCTAGGTCGAGCCTAAGTTTGATGTAGCCCATCGGGTGCAGAAATACAGGACGTAAAGCCCTAATCCACCCACCCTCCACCCTAATGGTGGTGTAGTTAAGTATAAATATACAGTAAAAGTGCCCCAATTAGCAAACTCCAGATTAACATAATTATGGATGCCTTTACTGCGCCATCTCATTTTGTAGACATTCCCAGAAAACATCAGTTGGCATTACACCAAGACTATAAAATTTCTAAAACGTGTGAACTTTGAACATCCTATTGGGAATTTATTTTACTATGGCAACTGCAGACACCTTCTCCAACATGCTTCAAATATGTATTTTTTATAGCATAAACCTACCAGTTTACATTTTACCATTTTTACATGTGATTAATTGGAAATTATTTTCAATCTATATTTTCGAGAGTGCTGGTTGGTATGTATGTGCTATTTGAGCAATGTCTAAAAACCTTAGTTTTACTTGACATAGTCATGAGTATGATATAACATGCGTTCAATGAACAGACTAGATACTATATAATAATGTTGTATCGTGGTGCAGATAATGTGTTCAATATACTTTTTTATTGTTTATATTTTATGTATACATAAACACTTAGTAACATAAATGCCAAAAGACAATTTGGAGGGAGATCTCAAGGCTTGGATTTCACAGGGAGAGACAAAACCTGAACTATGTAGTATGAACAGTGTTCAAAACAGCGTTAATTAAGTTTAGATGACATAAATACTGAACAATTTGTTTCTGCTGAGCAGAACATAGTAACAGTTTCTTTGAGGAAAGAGAAATACTGGTTTGATGCATTGTTTTGATAAATGTCAGCTAAAGAATATAGGATACACGTTTTGACCATGCATGTGGCCTCTCAAAGAGTACAACAAATACAGAAAGTATTATTTCTTTACTCATATACTCATCATTTGATAGAGGCTTATTTAAGGTAATTACCTGTCACTGGACAGCATGGTTATTTTGTTATTTGGCCTGAGGATTGTTGGTGCATACTCACATGATGTTATCAAGCCTAGTCAATGAGCAGTCTGCAATACTGCACACAAAATATCACATGTGCCATGACTGAGACTGTAAGTTTTTAATTAAAGAAAGGACTGTTATGATACACTTTTAGTCTTTTACAGACACTGTGGGTCTATTTGAACTGAAAGCTTTTTATATCGAACACCTGCATTAATGCAGTAAAGTGCATTTTTTTGCTTGCTAAATGACTTTGTAGATCGAAGTCATCAAAGAGAAAGAAAGGAAAACTGATTTGCTGGAAAGGTTAGTTTTCAAACTGCGAACAAAGAGTGGCTTGGAACACGGATTTTGTCTCTCCCTTTGTGCTTGAAAATGTTAAGTGATTTTATTATAAATATTCTTATTATGTATATGTAACATGTAAATTTACTATTTGTAATTTACTATCGTACTGAAAAGGCAAAAATTTACCAGCAAATGGTAGCTCTTCACCTGCAGACTACATCTAGTTGTCATATATATTAATATTAATATTTGTGTACATTTGAAAACTCTGCTCTAGGGCTGGACCAAGGGTTGCTCATTAATTACAGGCTGGTCCCTACTTACATATTAATATTCAATATTTCTTTATATATGTGTCCTAACCATTGAGAGATATGTGTATATTGTATATATACAAGTGCATGTTAATGATTTGTCATTATTTTCTGGCTTAACTAACACACACTGTAGATACCCCAGGCGAATCTGACTCCTGCATAAATGTCCACACCAGTTCAAGAGAAACTTAGTTTTTGTCAATCAATGTAGTTTGAACTGAACATTTTTCATTTGTAAAAATATCAGACGGCATGCGACAACATGCAATGATAAGAGACATACCGAAATACGACTACTTTTTAAAATAAACATAAAATATTATCATGAGATCGGAGACTATAATGTTTATTGTTACCAACTGCAAGGAAGTGTAGTCTAGTTCACTTTTCAAGTGTGCAGCTCGCAATGTCACACTTGTTTTGAATTTCTGGTAACCCATGTGTGTATGGCCTATTGTTCAAAGCCAATTATAGACATTCATTGTTAATATCGTTTGCAATGCAGTTAGATTTCTTGTCCTTAAATTGACTTTTGAAAATCACTCAAGCAAGGTAAACTGTGATGTCACAAGACAGTGTTTGAACTGGATATGACGACACTATAATACACTCCCTTGCATTCGGTAGTAAAGAATAAATAAAACATTTGTAAAAAGTAAAGATCACTCCCCACAGTGATAGCATATTATGATAACAAAACCACATAGTTTACTTTCAGTGAGACAATAAGCCACCTAATCTGTAGCCATTGTATGATTAGTGGTGGTACTTTATACAAGATTGAAAAAGGCCAGTAAAAGGGTTGTTTTTATAATTTTATAAATGATGCTTGCTGCAGATTACTTCGTTACCAACAAGAGTTTTTCAATTTTTTTAATAAATAGGCAGTTTACCCCAGTCCGTATTCATGTTGAGGGCAAACTGGGCTAGTTCTAAAACAATTCTGGGTTGCAGACATCAGAATAGGTGCACTTTTATAAATATGAAGTTCGCCACCTTGATTGTCTAGATGCACTGCCACAATATGCTCAGAGCAGATGTAAACAAAGGTCTGATTTTGTTACGTAATGCGCACCCCTTGACATTCGAATCACTCAGTATTCACCACGTAGCAATGTTCAAATGCAAAAATATCTATATATTACAGTTTTATTATTGTTGTACACTATCATTGTACTCCAGATGATTTTAAATAAATGGACTCATATATATGTACGAAAATACCATGACGTTGTTGTGTCTTTTGTGAATTAAATATGTCAGTATTTTTTATTTTTTATAATATTATTCAGGTTACGACAATGTTAAAGGTCTTCCAAGAGGTTGATATCACTCGCAAAATAATGAAGCGGTCAACTTGTAGACAGGTAGTCGTGGACCTTAGAGGAGACACTCGCGGACGTTGGATTAGACAAGTGTACACTCGTATTTTCCTGCCAATCAGTTCAGGTCATATTGGGAAAATTAACATTCGGAACTGCACATTGGTATCTTATTTCGATTGTGCAGAAATCAAAACAATTCTGACCATACAATAACAGTATATGACATATTAACATTGCATCCATCGCAATCAATAAATGTCTCAGATATGATCAATATATAGTCTATAAGGTTCAACTGTCATATTGATGAAATGTGTGGTCTGATATGAAAGCAAGTAAATGCATTGAAGCGCATGAAACATTACCTTGTTAAGGAGTGCAGAAACACTCTCTATATTAGCTACATAAACAGTAATTTCAACTACTGTTCAGTCATATAAATGTTTGCTGGGTTGTTTTAATCTAGATAAACCAGAAAAGACCAATAAAAGAGCACCACGATTTTTCACTAATAAATACACACCAGATTATGAAGAAATTAAATATCAACAAGAAATGTGTAAAGACAGTAGCAATAATTATGTATAAAGTTAAGATGGGTAGGGCACCTAGTTACATTGACGAGCTCTTCTTGATCAATTAGTCAGTGCACCTAGTCATAACTAACTGATTCCATAAATATAATTTTCTCAGGGAAATAACAAAAATCAACTAAATGATAAGATGTCAAATATACATTAAAATGCACTAAAAATACTGCTGCTAGGATGCACTTTGCTTCAGCCAATCAGAGTCAAGGGCGGGAACTTTTTCAACCAAAAGAATTTCAGTATTCTGTTGTAGCCACCTAGTGGAAATACAGAGAACCTTCCGTGAAAATCCACTGGTAACCACCATGTGTTTCTAAAGGTCTACTATAAATCTTGATGTTTTCGATTTTTCAATCTTCCGATTTCTATATTTTTATTGTAACTATTTGTATAATCTTTTATTTTTCTTCATCAAGTCGTGCAGAAGCAATAGCTTTACACAAGATACAACTTTAAATAAAACATTACATACATACTTACATTATATTACATATTTACAATCATGATATCATAAAAGCTGTAGTAATGTGGTATCCTCTATAATCCATTGCAGAGCCCCAAACAAGCATATACATGTATTGGCACTAAACGGAACAATCTGGCTATAGCTGGCTACTCAAAGCCAGATCTAAAAGTAAATGTTAATATATTTATGATATGTTAGATAAATTCCTTAAATTTACCAAGGTTTATATTTTTTTCGGTGGTGGTAGGTGTAAGCGGACTATTAGCTAGGAGTAAACAGAAGCAGTTGGCTTTAGCCAGTTATAGCTGCAGCCAGAAATAGGTTGTCACAGCTGTCTAGAATCAATCATATTTTATGAAACTGTACATAAATATATGTTTATTAATATATTTAGAACATATTTAAAAATGTATCACCAAGCTGTTTTCATTGTGACAGATTGCAGTGCCACAATTTTCCATATGTTTGTTGGACAATGCATAATGATGAATCAGACCTCTTGACGATTCTGGCTGAATTAACCATTATTAAACTAATCAAACATTTGAAAATGAGTAACACATGAAGCAAAGGCCTAGTTGTGTTTAATCTTTATTTATAGCAACTAAGTTTGTTTTGGGTGGAAATATAGCTCCTTAGTGAGCATACTTGTGATGCAGGGAATTTGTTTCTTCTTATCCATGAACTTATCATTAGTGTTCGACTCAAATTCATAAGCTACCAAATAACTTGTGCGAGTCAACATCCACAAGAATTCCTTCTCCTTCCCATAATGTCCCATGACATAGCAAAGTGACTGAACAAACCAAGAGCCGTTTGTGCCATTCCGCCACGAAAAATAGCCTGAAACGATAACAGCTCATTTTGGCAAGCTTTTCAATTCAACTTATTCATCTATTAATTTCTTCATTCGTTTAATTTACAACATATATAGTTTTCATATCAAACAAGATAGGTAACATATAGATTTGACTTTGCAACCATAATATTGGGTAGGTTCCATTTGCAGTAAAAACACGAATTGAAATTTACATTTAAAATGGGTATGTATTAAAAGGCAAATAATAGTTGAACATATTCAAAATATAGAACGAAACCGAGATATCACAGAAAATAAGAAATAAACTGATTAGGTAAAAAAGAAATAATGTTGTCATCAAAAATAATATCTAAAATATTATGCTTTCACAAAAATGTCTTAGCACTAACAGTAAAAAAAAAAAACCATTCTAGAGTCTTTACTGACAAATAATGAAAAATTACTTGGTGATTATTCTCCAAAAATAGGTGGACGAAAATCTTATTGTCCATGCAACAATTCAATTTTTCATAATAGTTATTCCCCTAGTAGGAGGGAGTTTTAATTGGTTATATTCCAACGCTGAAGGCGCAATGAAATACAGTTTAGAATCACCGCACAAACAGTTTCAACAGACTTTACAATTACACCATTGGCAGGCCAATCTAGAGTCTTTCTCAACTCCATGGAGCGTATTCAGCCTTGAACACGGGGTTAACCGCAGGGGATAAAGAGCTCACCACCAGTGACATCACTGTGGATGCCAAATAAGCAACACAGATGTTTGATAACTCCTGACTACGACATATTTACTAATTTGTTTAATTGTTTGATTTGTTTAAGCTCCTCACACGGGAGTTAACTGACATTTTCGTTGGTTTTGTCCCTCTCAGAACAATAAGAAAACTAACTTGTGGTAGATTATAATTTTTTAATCGAAAATTAAGAAATTGCAACCCACCAGGTGCTGTTGAATGTGCGAAAATGATATCAGCTTCAATCGGGATTCGTTTTTGCAGAACAATTTCGCTGTCAGAATCTGTCGTTTCAACACCATAGTCCATCTTATTTCCTTGACAAGCCTACTGGAAATAATTAACTCTTTGTCATTGATGAAAACAATTTATCTAGTATTGCCATCATTTTTTTGGAAATATTCTGGTTCTTTATGGCAATTTAATTATCATTGGTATGTTAAGCTGATGTTCCAACTGATCTTAGAATATACCTTGCAGATGGACACCTGTCAAAAACCTTATATATGATTCAACCCTGGAGTCAAGAGTTGTACCTTGAATCACCACGGTATGCATGACTACTTAAGGTCTATTACTTTATCAATGTCATTGCATGTGACAGACATCAAGGTATATGGCGGACTATAGGCTGTTTCTATCACAAAAAGCTTTTCTTACAAATATTCACAATCATACCCTTTGTCAAAATCATCTCTACATCGATCCAGCCTTGTGCTGGTTGCCTTAATTTTGCAAGCTTTGAAAAGCTTAGACTGTCACTATGCGTCCCTCCAAAACAAACTTTGTAAAAGTTACAACTTCCAATTCTTTCTCGGAGCTTTGCAGCATTGCAACAATGTTGCAACATTGTCATATATTTTTGTTTTAGGCTAAACAATACAGACCAAATTCAATGTACTACGTCTTTATGCATACCAACCTACTTAATACAATGTATATTATTATGAATAGTTTGAATAGTTTATTGAATAAAACATTCATGTACAATAAAAACAACTGGAGGTAAGAGTTAGTCACAATAAATACAGTTATTAACTATTCTGTTTATCCAAAACAATTTTCTTTTCACAGTTCGCAGGAAAATTTTATAAGTGAAAGTTATGACCTTTATGGGAATTAACAAAACGGTATGAATTTTCTATTAATTAACGTTACACCTTTCATCTTTTTGAAAAACATTCTTTGACCATATGATAAATCGCTTTCATTTACAATACGTCTAATGAAATACCTTTGAACATTTTCTATTTTATCTTTATTTCCTTAAAAAAATGGAGACCAAACTTGACTGCCATATTCTAAATAACATGTGTACATTTTTAGGTAAAAGTCATGATTATGATACTTCAATGAAGTAAAACTATTGTGTATAACAAAGTAAGCTTTCTTGACAACATTAGAAAAATGTTTCGTAAACTTAAGATTTGACTGTATGATAACACCAACATCATTCATAGAGTTAACTCTGTCAATTACATTGATACTTAGAACACGGTCATATCAATATGTACAATTTCCAACGCCTGATAAAACCTGAGCAGGACGTGAAATTGAACTAGTGACTTTCACATGTTGCACACTTTTCATCAAAGAATTTTTAGAGACGTGTTGTTAACAATATGACGTCATGACAATGTCAAGATGATGTGCCCACCAGTGTCAGGACAGGAAATTTACTAAAGACCAAGACAAAACCATAAGCTACATAAAACCATCCAACCTCTGGGTCCCGGGTTCGATTCCCGGTTGAGCCTAAGTTGGATGGCTGTTTCCTCCTTCGTCTCATTGCCATGGTCTCTGCCTGTCCTAATTAGCCCAACTGGCGCAGAAATACAGGACATAAAGCCCTAATTACACGCACATACATAAAACCACACGTTTTGAGCACATAGTTGAGACGTAGTACTTTCAAGCTTACATACATCCATTCCACTGATATTATGAAGTGCTGGCTACGTCTTTAAAACATTTTGATCACTGGTGACGTCACAAACATCCGGGTCCTTGATCAACAGAGATGCACAGACGACACGAGGATCGAGCTGCTGAGCAAAGTGACCGCCTTACCATGTAAGTAAAGTTTTTTGGCAGCCGTGTGTACTATTAGTTTTTTGGACGTTTTTTGGGTGACAACCATATTTCTATGGTGACAACATTCTTGGGACACCTGCCATGTTTACCTTTCACCATGCTGTGAAAACGTGCTGGTTAAAACGTTCTGCAATTGAAACAAGAACGTCTAGACCACGTATTAGTACTGAGGCACGTGTGTGTCACGTCTTCTGGACGTCCTGACCAGAAAGGTCTGTTTTTTTTGGCCATGCAAACGTTTGGGTCACGTACCAAAATGTTTTAAAGACTGCAAATGGTTCACTTGGACCCTTTAATTTCATAACAACTTTGACTATATCTCTATGGATCTATTGCCCACTGACATTAACCTGAGAAATTCCAGTCTTTCCGATTTCCGAGATGTCAAATTGGCGGTCCCTTGGACCCCTCCCATAGGTAAATGTTCAACACGGGTGGACATCTCCTCCTGTCTCTCTCACCTAATCAACCAACTCTTGCGAACAGCAAGAAGTTGTCTCAGAGGGCTGGTCTTTCCATATTTCTATCCATCTTGCTACTCAAATGCAAATAAACAGTCTTACTAAGGTGATGTTTAAACTGTTTCACTCAACAAATTCATTTACTACTTACTGTAGCTTTCGGGTCTGTCCAGCCCCCTTCTTAAGTGCAAAATGATGACTTGGCAGCAGGTGTCAGTCACATGACCCAGGGATTAATCCTGAGTCACATGACTGAATGAGGCTGTGGTACACAGGTGGAAGGTGGTAGAGTCCTGGACCAAGACCTGTACTTCACTGCTGTCAAAGATGTGCTTGGCTGTGACGCCACAGGTGATGAATACCTCTTGTGCTCACGGATCTGTTTGTTGAGTGATCTTTCAGTCTCTCCAATGTAGTGAGCAGGGCAGTCCTCACAATGAATCTTATACACCACCCCAGGGCCCAGATTTTTCTAAATGTTTGGTCTTGTCTTTGGGAGCCACAAGTTTGCTCCTGATGGTGTTCCTAGGTTTTTCATGTACTGTGGCTCCACATCCAACATAGGGCATGCTACCATGTCCTTTAAGGTTAATTTTCTGTGGTTAACAGGGTGGGGTGATATCTTTTGGCCGCTGGGAATATCCCATGACCAGTTGGTGTAGTCACACATGCTGAGACTCTGCTTAATGTGGACCAGTTCCTTCTGTTTGGATTCTTCTGTTGAACATATGGTGTTGGACCTATGTGTCAATGTTCGAATCACGTCAAGTTTGTGTTCTAGAGGTTGGTGGCTGTGGAAGTTGAGTTATATGCTAAAGTTCAGGCCTTCTCGTGATCAAAGTGTCCAACATAGGGATGGAATTGTTTCTCACGCTCTAGTGTGAACTTGATAGCTGGATGTTTGTTGTTCAGATGATCGGTGAATAAATCCGCATATTGTTGTTGAATGATGGTCGTTGTATCATCAACATACCAACCCTATTACTTGGGGGTGATGGAAAGTAGAGAGTGCCTGCTCTTCGAAGAATTCCATGAAAATATCAGCCACTGTGGGGCTGACCGGAGACCCCATTGCTGCACCTTCAGTATGTTGGTAGAAGCATGGAGTCACTCATGTATAGTGAGTGCATGACTCCATGGTAGAAGGATCCTTCATAGACAAAGTATGTGGTGGTAAGACAAGCTGAGAGGAGGTCAGTGACCTGTTGTGGTGCTAGGTTGGTTCTTTTTTTTCAGGTTTTGGTCACTCTCTAGCATGCTTTTGATGATGTCTAAACTTTGTAAAACTGGGATGCTCTTGAGAGTCATGTTCAATAACTCAAAATCCTGAATTCAGCCTGGCACCTCAAATGTGTATTGAAAGTACACAGGAAAGTGAGTATTCTGCAACTTTTGAGCCTATTGTCATAGCTGTATGATTAAAAGTTGTGGAGCTATGGTATTTTTAAATATCCATTGATGGCAATGCTACATATAAAAACCCTTCTGAGGTATCGGTTCCCATTGAAATTTTCAGCCAAAACTTTTTTGCCCATTCTTAGTGGTCCAAGCCTCATAAAATATCATGTAGACATCAATGTAGTGAACCTTTTAGAAAAACGGGGCGGACTGGCAATATGGGCATCAGGGCAGTGTCCAAGGGCCCACCACTTATTACTAATAAATACTATTAAATAGGGGTACACAATTTGATTTTGTCCAGGGGACGAAAGTGGGGTTAGTCCATCCCTTTGTAGAAAAACATCGGGCAACTGATACACCCTACACTGGAAGCCAAATTTGACGTGAAAGTATTAGCCACCAAACATCTACTTATACATTTGGAAGGTTTGTTTTAGCACACTGTTATTGTAACTGAATTTGCTATCTCATGACTACGGTAAACGTACCTGAACGACAAAAATCTTGGGTTTTCCAATGAGGGACGAACATTTGTCTCCTTTGAAAGGGTTGACCAGCATATCAAGTTGGATGATGCCATCAGTGCCGTAAATGATACCATCATCACCATGGCTAAAAATAGCCAGCAAAAAGCAGTCGCGGTCACTGTGGTTCTGCTTGGCAGCTAAAAGAGAAATTTCAAAAGATAAAAGACTTGTAGTTAAAGAGTGATAAGTACAAAATTTATGTAGCATGATGTTCTAAGTCACCTGCTGTCACTAGTTTGAGAATGCTCAAGCAGTTTTGGTTATGATGAATGTTAACGTCAAATCCAAGTGATTTTAACACCTCCTCCAAGTTCTCAGCATCCTTGTCTGTGCCGGATCTTTCACTCATTTTCGTAGATTTATCAAATACTTTGTTATTAATGATTATCGCCATTCCTCTTTGTTGATGATTCATGTTATACTTGATCTGATTTTCAGAGTACGGTTTCTCCACTGTGGGTTTCTCCACTGGTGTAGAAGATTCCGCTGTGGGTTTCTGCGCAAGTGGAGAACATTCTGTTTTGGATTTGTTTCGTGATTTGGCTCCAAATCTGACAACAAACCAATTGAACTGTTACTGCAGTTAAAAATATGCAACAGACACATGCATTGTACAGCATGGATGTATACTATTGATCACAAGATGGGCCAATCTTTGTTATACTCCACTCAAGACTGTTTTCCTATTATATTGTTCTGAGCGGGATATAACCAACGGAAATTTTAGTTAACTCCCTCCTGAGTACAAACTGTACTTTAATTGCTTAATAACAGCTTAACAAATCAAACAATCAAAAAAAGTAAATATTTTGAAGTATAAGTCAGTTCGGCGTCAGGATATAACCCACAAAAATGTTTGTTAACTCCCTCCTACTCGGGATATAACTAGCTACTACCATGGAGCCACTACCCCCACAATTATAAAATATGCCTTTATCAATTTTTGTACACATATATGTAAGTATTATCCAATTTTATAACTAATAATAATGAATGAAAATACATGACACGATATTTAAAAATTTAAAGTCTCAGAAATCAAATACAGGCTGATGTTGCTGGTCAATGCCTTATTAGCTCTAAGTAGGCCATGTAAACATGTCATTACATGGATTTGTTCTATCGATAATAGTTAATCACATACAACTTGAAAGAGAGGGCGTCAGGTTGATCTCCAGAAGCCTGTTCATTGTCTGTGCATCCAAATGGCATGTGTCCCAAAGCCCCCGTCTCATTCACCTCAGCCATGCTATCCTTCAGAAATGAAATCCATGTTAGACACTGATGATGATAGTATACAGGCTTAGTTCAGGCCTATATAGGAAATCATAGAGACACAATCATGCAATCTAATCGGAGCAAAGATGACTGTTACTCATGAATTATGGCATAGTTACGGGGTTGTGAGTAGGCTAAATAATCATAAAAATTTTAATTGTCTTACCTCTGATCAAAATATCTATGGTGGATAAATGTTGAATAATAAGCAATTTTAAATTGTCTTACCTCTGATCAAAATATCTATGGTGGACATATGTTGAATAATAATAAGCAAATGTCATTTGTCTTACCTCTGATCAAAATATATGTGGTGGAAATATGTTGAATAGGAAAACTATTTCAATTTCTTAACATAGCTCTAACAGTTATCAGCAAATCAGCTGCTATCAGTTCTGTGACATATTAATCAGATAGGCCTACAGACGGGTATTCCATGCGGTCACTGAAAGGTTGATAAAAAAAGCTTTGATCTACATAATCAATTTTTGCTATGAAACATGTAACTACAGTAAGGCCGTTATGATATCACGATGACGTAATATTTGGGCCCTGGGGGGATATCATATCGTGCTGTGGCCCCTGATCCTGTGCCTCTCCAAGTTTGCCCCGGGCTATGTTTTAATTTATGCTAATTTGCCTATAATTATCCTTTGATGTTGTAGTGAGCAGAAGCACTTTCAGGCCCCCAGGGCTTTCCATGAAGTCAGCAGGAATTAATTACACCGAATCAATTAGTAGTGCCCCGGGGGCATTTTACTTGTTGAACGTTTGACCAACGTTTGCGAAGTTTGTAAAATTTAGGAATTTTAGGGATTTTTGAAGAAAATTTTATTTTTCATAAATTAGTATTATTTATGGATAGGTGGCACGGTACTAATTTATTATACCTTCACCCGTGTAGAGTATGAATAATAATAATAATATATATTAATATATCAATATATAAAATATAAATGGTGAAATTCTAAACCATGGAAGCATGACACTTTTTGATATGACTAAGAATACCAGCAAGATATTTTTAGGGCTTAAGTCATTATTCAGCTTTAAGTTGTAAATATAAATTAGTCTAAGCTATGGATAGGTTGAAAGGGACACACTTAACACAATTATAACCGTAACAAATGTCTTCATCCATTTCAATTGGTCAACTGGTCCAATCAATAAGCGTTTAAAGCCACTGTAAAGTCATGAATACAAGACAGTTATTTAAAATACTATGATACGGTGATACTATGTCTTATACCATTTCGGAATTATATGTGAATCAAACATTCAGTTTTTTAAATGTAAATATTTAAGTCAGAAAATAGTACTAGAAATATTTCTGATTTTAAACTGCTCTTAAAAACGATTTGTCTATGTACAGCATTGGAGAGATAAGGCAGTGACGATAATACGGTTAAAACACTGGTTTCAATAACACTGAGAGCCTGTCGAGTAAAACACCCTAGGGTTAACGCATCGGCTGCCTTTCAACAGTATTTGTAAATTACTCCTTATCAAGATTAAAAAAACCTCATCGAGTCAAACTGGCGATAAGAACACGCACGTCGAGCAGAATGTGATGCGCTTCTTTATGCTCAATGAGTCATTAACGCTAGCGGTTTATAGCTCAAACGACCATTGGGGGGTAATTTCAGTCAGGTGTACAATCACTCTGATTGTTTGTTTACAGACTCGTATCAGTACAAGCACAGTGTAACATCAGTCTCATACATTATCTTGATGTTAGATCTGAATATTAGCACAAATTACTGTTCAGACATATGTAGCTTTAAAAGACAAAAGATAACAGGGTAGATTGAGAATTAAATCTTAATACGACTAATTGCTTTTTTTTTCCGTTGTAATCTTAGATGTAAATAAAAACAAGATTAGCATGCCAGTTTGAAAATCAATTTTTAATAAGCACAGGTTCAAAGTCAGAGGTTAAGCGTGTACAAATCATAAATGTTTCTCTATAGACTAAATAACAAAAAAAAAAAAAAAAAAGTTGATGAAAAGTTGTAAATAAATTTCGTGCTAGACTAGTCACAAAAAAAAAAAATGTAAGTTAAAAGTGAGCCACCGAGGTATTTATAAAAACATAGACATAAACAGGTACAATAGGAGGGAATATATGCTGAGCTAAATCTATAATAACATTGAGGTACTGTAAAATACATACATATATATATATATATATATACAGGCTAGTAGACGTAAATACAATTGGAGGGAATATATGCTGAGCTAAATCTATAATAACATTGAGATACAGTAAAATACTTATATACATATATATATATACAGTCCAGCCCTTTAATGAGAACGATGCTGTATTACAGGTGTAAGTTTAGCCAGACGCTCATATTACATCGAAATACAGCAAGGCATCAAGGTGGAAAAAAACAATTTAAAAAAACCCCCCAAAATATTTTAAAAAGTTCAAGGGCGAGCATTTCGCAACCGTCTGTTTATAACATTGCCTTGATCTATCCAAGGGTGTACCCTCGCTCGACGAACACGGGGCGGTCTCCGCCTAACAACTGGCACCGCTGGTTGTTCATCGGGGTCCCCCCTCCCTACATCGACCTGCTCTTCAACTAATCGAATATTGTCGAGCTGCTCCTCAACTAAGCGAATATTGTTGACATGCTCCTCAACTAATCGAATATCATCATCATAGTCATCATGATCCATTCGTGGGTGTTCCTCATCTAATGGAAAGTCATCTACATCGGGCTCCATTCCTCGCCGCTGGTTTTGGCCAATTCGCTGGATCATAGCACCGTCAACATACACCACCCAGACTGCTACGAAAAATCGCATCAGTCTAAGTAGGGCCCACCAGTGCTGCAAGATCAACTCACGCTTCTGGAAAGAAATAAGTATTATATGTACACCGGGTGCTAAAGTCATCTTATTACTGGCAACAGGAGGAAACAATTTAAGCTCGAAGCTAATGGTTCAAAAATATAGACCTATATATTTAAATTCAACTAATGCTTATGCTATTTAACTTCCTATACTTTTTTAACCCACCTAAACTTGGAAGGGAGTTGTTGTAGGGGGAGAATCACGATCCAGGGTGTGTAGGTTAGCCCAGGTGCAGTTGCAGCACTTCGCAATCAGGTGTATGGGGAAGATCAATAAAGCCATGCACTTTAGGCAGCAGTCAATGGCGCACAGAGCAGGATCATTAGCATTAGCGTGACTGTTGATACGAGCGTGCAAATTCACCAAACTCACCAGTATGCAGCACGTGAGGATGGCTCCTAAAATAGTGCTCAGCGTTATCCAAACAATCACTGCAGTACTATGACCCCTTGATGTATGTCCAACTCCAATGGCCAACTCCCTATCATCAGCATTCAAGCTGCCCAGTCCTTCGACATCGGCTCTGGCCCATGAAGTTACAGTCACTCTCATCATAGGGGTAGACTCTGCATGCATCAAGCACTGAGACCAGGGGAACATCAAAGTCATTTCTCTACAACGATCACTGGAAAGCCCAGCAACAATCACTTTCCTAAAGCCAACAGTGTCCTTAAGGCTGGTCGTGTCGAATACCGCATCATTTGTCATCAGTGTCAGCATCTTGTCCTTTCTATATTCCACTGCAAAAAATGGCGCCGAAGTCACGTCTTTACAAAGCACCGCACCTGAAGAAGCGCAACTGCATTGACCATCATTGCCGCAAGTCCAAGCCTCAGTCAGTAAAATAACCGTAATTCCCCTCATCTTGTCCTCAATAAATGTTTCAACTCAAATTTGACGTGCTTTCTCTCCTTACAAAAACGCTGTTATAGTCTTACACCCCTCAAGAAACACCAATCACGTGACCCCCGATCGCTACTGTTATGTAATGGAAACAAAAGACCGACCAAGGGGTCCCACCCCGAGACAATAGAAGGGGTATATTAGGCATTAAACTGTAAGTTATATTCAATCTAAACACGGGGTAATATTCAGTGAATAAATCCAGTAACCAAAGACTATAGCTACAGTTTAAAACTGAAGGTCATATTAACCTAGAAAGACTTAAAGAGAATATGGCAAATTTTCACTTAAGATAAATATATTAATATGTCGGTGAGAATAAATAAAATCATTTTGAATTTTAATAATTATTTATTATCATAATAATCGCCACACGAAAAAAAAAAAAAAACACGTGCACACAATAGATCGCTATCATGTCAGGCAGCGGGAGCCGCGGGGGTTATTGTTTAGCCCTCGAGCTAATTATTTGGTATAAAAAGCAAGGCTTCAATGATGGAGGTCATCACTACCCCACTGTACAAGCCAGCTCTAGTACATCACCGTCGAAAGCACCAAGTACAAGGACCAGTACTTTCAGCGTTCTACACCGTCCTCTACTTTTTTAACATCAAGAAAAAAAGGTAAGTTGTTATTATATTTTTTAGTACTACTACTACTACTACTACTACTATTGAGAGCTGCCATAGCTCGAATGTATGAATATGAGATATGAGATATGTGATATGAGATATGAGATATGCGATATGAATAGGAATCGAACAAGGGCCTATTTTAATGCAAGTATTTAATACGGTACCATTGCCGTAGAGCAGAGTGTATATGGATTACCTGTCTAAACTATAGATGTTCGCGTACGTCCTTTTTTAATTCTTTTTTGAAGTAATACTCTTGAGACTCGGTATATAGCAAAGACACTCGGTTGAGGTAGAATTGAACAAGTGACACTTTTATTAAATCGTTATAGATTTTTTATTTATTTCAAACCATTACCATGATACAATTCATACATGAGTAAAATACAGTTTCACATGTCGCAACATAATAACTACCTAATTTTATAGATTTTTTTTTCAAACCATTACCATGATACAGTTCATACATGAGTAAAATACCGTTTCACATGTCACAACATAATAACTACCCAATTTTATCTAAAGGTAATTTCGTTGAAAATCGTGTGACTCAGCATAATAACTATCTAATTTTATTTAAAGTCAAATTCGTTGAAAGTCTTATATAGTAGTAGGCAATGTCTTTTCACATCAGTCATTTCACGTAGTATATTTAGGATATACCGGGGACTGTATTTTCTGCTCCTATAGTATGCGTATAACAGTGCATAGTAGCCGCAGTCAGTGCCGGATAAATACTTAGAATGTACAATACAATGTTTAAATTTTGTCATAAAAGTGGTCATTTCATCGTTGTAGGTCTGCTCCCCGAGTGAATCGAATACTTCAACAAGACTCGAATCGTCATTCTTCAACTTCCCTCTCTCATTTCCACTACCATGAATGGTCAAGATCATCCAGTGTCCCACGTCTCCGCGTAAGTACGAGTTTTCATTACAATTCACGATGTAGCAGCGCTCGTTTCTGTCGGAGTTGATGTACTTCAGAGCATTCGAGGGAACAATTGCCATTACATAAGAAGACGTAGTGCTATCCCTCCAAAGTATATCGTATAGCTGATTTGTATTCATGTCAAATAGATGTTGCGTGCGTAATCGATAGCGAATAGTCCGGGATATGTCACCTTGGTGAGCATAACAACTGATTCTTTTAGGGGCTCTTTGAAACGTAGCTCTATTCTGACGCAGCCCTCCCTCGTCACTGGATAGAATTCTGCGTAATTCTGAGGCGCTAGGTCAATGACGAATAATGTGTAACCTGACTTGTATTCCTCTCGGGTTATTCTGGCTTGACTGGAGTAATTCTGCTTACCCCTGTAGAGTTCAGAGTAGCAGTTGATGTACTTATCTGAGGAGAAGTCGAGGCTCAGAGGTCCTCCAGGTGCTGGCGTACCTGACAGGCTCACGTTAATGAAATTGAGGTCGTAGTGACGAAAGTTGTATGGATTCTTGAGTAGGCTGCCAATCATAGATTCACCTGACACGAATCCTATGACGATTTTACTGGGCACTCGGCCATTGAAGGCATCCTCCACGTAATACGATGATGTGTCTCTGGCTAGGTTGAATTTTCTTAGCTCTTCTTTCGTGTAGAAATATTTCGCACGCGAAATCTCTTTCAGCATGACATCTTGATGACCAGTGGGTGTGACGTGTTTCAGTATTAAAGTAATATCTACAATTTCCAGCTTGTAATCGGTCCCCTTTTTATTTGAGCTTAGTAGCCTGAATCTACTCGAAGTGGGTGTGAGTGTTAGGTCAATAGTCACGCCATTTAGTAGGTATTTGTTCACTTTGAAGACATCAACATCAACTTTACTCAACAGCTCAACAGTGCGACTACCTTCCATGTGTGAGGCTCTTTTTTTAAATCCTTCATTGCATCCAGCAATAAGACTGACATCTTCCATGAACTTAGCTGTGTCCTTATGAAACATGGCACATTCCAGTTCCGAGTCATTCAGTGCGTTCTCACCCAAAAGGGTGTTCATTAGAGCCTTGTAACTGTATCCTGTCTGTCCACCGGTTACTACTCGGTCATTAAGACGCACTTCCACCTGATCCCAGAGAGCCTGGGCTAGATAATTAACAGGGCCCACGCTCCACGCTCCCTCGTCCTCACTAACGACTGATTCCTCACCAGCCTCACCAGGCTTCCGAGCAGATGTTCCTTCCGAGGTTGATGTACGTGAGGGTACACTCGAGCCATCACCCTTGACTATTCTCACTGAAGTCGCTAAGTACACATTTGAAAGGTCAACATATGCAGTTCCAACCCCGGGGACATGAAATTTAGCATCGCCCTCTGTAGAAAATTGATTCACTGGTTTGTGTGTCAAGTATTTCACTCCAGTCACCCCTAGATTACTGGCGGGGACGCTGAACCAATTTAGCGTATCCTGGTAGGCCAAATCTGATGATTCTAGTACCTTTTCACCGCTTGTCATGCTGAGTGAATATGTCTTTGATCCTAGCTATTTTCTTACTAGTCCCTCCGCTCGGTGCTGTCTTCTTGCGGTTGACGCGTTGCGTCTGTGGCTTACGTCGTGAGTGCACTGAACCAGTGGTGTCTGTGAATGTCCTTTTATTGCTTTTCGATGCCAGTTCAGCTTGAGCCATTTCATTCGATTGTTCTACAGGTGACACCACTGTCAATGGTAAATTTTCACCGGCACCCGTGTCCTCGGTATTCTTGTTCTTATTACTCGGCTTAATGACAATAGCCATGGGTTTACTTGTCCACAAGCTGGTATGTCCTGCCGTTTTCCGAAAATGGTCTATCCATGGTTCAGCATTCATTGCGATTAACGATTTGTATCTCTCTTCCATATCAGCTCCAAAGTACACTTCGTAGACTGTGTAGTCTCTCCTGTAAGTTCGGGTATTAAGTCTCCTTCTGAATTCCTAAGCTCGATAGAAATGTGTCTCACGTCCGTCACACGCACTGGAACGTGGAGTACTGTTTGCATGTGGACGAAGTTATGTCGTTTTATTTCACCCAGAAGTATTGAACATAGTAATGGGGCGTAAGTATCTCCTAAGGGTGAACCTTCCAGCTGAGGACAAGTCACATACACCACATCCCATTTAGACCACTTGTTATTGACTGAGGGTACTACAATGTCAATCAGTCCCAGGTACCATTGTCCGTTCAGCAAGTTATTTTTTGGGGGTGAGAATGATTCAGGCATCTGAACTGTGAAACTGGCAGCGTTGTTACTCGGGTTTATCCCCAAAGTCTGATCACTCGCGATGTAAATAAACATTGCAGTCGCTGTTCCTCCTTTAGTTTAGTTTAGTTTAGTTTAGTTCAGTTCTTAAGCAGTTCTTCAGTTCTTCTTCTGTGTCTTCTTCCGCTTCTTCTTCAGAGTCTTGATGCTTCCACTTGGTAACCACTGGTTATATTTACTCGGCCATGATTGATATTTCACTAAACTCTCGCTCTCGCCATCAGGCCTCACTCTCGTCTTGACCACCTTCTCGATGTTGAATAAGGCATCGGGGTCAAACCTGACAGATGTCAACTCGTTTGAATAGAAGGGCCCATCAACATTTTCGCCTCCGTAATCAGTGAGGTAGTAAACGGCGACGTTGTCAGAATATTTTCTCGCTCGCACAGTGAACACTTCACCCGTAAACTGTTCGTCGTATGAGCGAGAAAAATTCTTTCTACGGTGATAGGACACCCTGACTCTATCACCGACGGAGAATTTGTAAACACCCCGTTTCTTGTTCCTGACTGAAGAAATGGCTCTCCTGAAAGCCGTCGCTAGGTCCAAAGTGTTTTGAGTGACATACTGGTAGTCCCAAATGTCCTGTTCATTAGACTTATTGACCTGCAATGGTGCAACTCCAATGCTCGAATGAACTGTGCTGTTATACGACGATACTATATTCTGAAACTCGTCGATATACCTGTAACTGTTACTGTATTGGAAAAATTGGAACAATCTCTTCTTCAATCCCTTGATCACTGCCTCGGCGTAGTTAGCTTTAGTTTCAGTGTTGGAGTAAATGAGTTTGACACTCCTCTCCCTCATTAATGATGTGACACGATCATTTGTAAATTCGGTGCCCCTATCACTCCTCATGAAACGAGGTAGCTCTCTATCTCCATTAGTTGATGATGTTGCGGTGGTAAATATTTTCATGAAGGCATCACGTACGTGTTTCCCCCCTTTGGTTTTGACAGGTTCAGCATTGCAGTATCTCGAAAAAAAGTCAATTGTGACCAGTATGTACGCGTAGCCATCATTGGCGCTCCTAAATCTCTCTCCATTCAATACCAGTAAATCGCAGTCCCACATGTGGTTGATACCTGGTGCTATGACTCGACGATACCTTACAGGCCTCTGTCTCGCCTCCTTATGCAATGTGACAATGTCCTGGGATTTAGCCCAGTCATTGATCCGATTCAAACTTATATTGTAGTGTCCCTCTCTCTTAATGACTGAGTGTAGTTTAGTGGTGCTCGTGAAACTGGCTGGAGAACTCGGATTGTAAAAGCGTCTGGATAAGTAGCCATCTATATCTTTAGGTAGAACCATTATGCTGTTTTGACCCGTATCCACGCGAGTTTCGTCTTTTTCTGCCTTTTCCTCTTTCGATCTACTTGTCCTTCTTCTTCTAGCCCTTCTTCTTCTTCTTCTTCTTCAATCTCCTCCTCCTCCTCCTCCTTGCTTGTTTTTTTCCTTTTACGTCTAATAGAGGAGACACTACTCTTTTTAGTTATTTTCTTTGCACTCTCCTCCTCCTCCTCCTCCTCCTCCTCCTCCTCCTCCTCCTCCTCCTCCTCCTCCTCCTCCTCCTTCTCCTCTACTTCTACTTCCTCTTCCTCTTCCTCTTCCTCTTCCTCTTTAGAGTACTTATTCTTCATATAGTGCAATATTCGTCTTAATTTGACATTTGAGATGAGCTTGAGAGGAATATCACGCTCTAGTAGGAGGCAGTAAAATTCTCGATGACTCGAGGGTACAGGGAACTTTGAAGACTGCGTGTGAAGCAGTGACTCCGAATAACCATCAACATCGTGGTCTGTGAGAGTAAGAGTGCTAGTGAGAGCTCTCAATATGGCTCTAGCGTTATCTTTATGAACTTAAGAAGTCAGTAGAGTCTCAGCCTTTCTCAGTACTTTCTCCGTAGCTGTCGCCGTCACTGTCTCTGTCACTGGTGTGGTCGCTGTCACTGTCACTGCCTCTGACGGCGAGTCATCGGACAATTTCGTCAAACGGTCATTTTGACAATTCTTAGAAGTCGCCGACGGACCCCCAATTGTCGATGTATTTCCATTGCTAGCGGGCCCACCACCGTTTTCAATGAGCCTTCCTCTCACACTCTGTGGACTGCTAACACTCGGCTCACCGGACGATTCACGCAGTGAGGACGACTGGCCCGCTCCACTGCCTATGGCAGAGGTAGCGGCCAGTCGTCCTGTCTCATCTGAAGACTTCTTCCTATGGACCTCTACCATACTTTCATATTTTTCCTGAGGTACCACGTATACCTTCCTGTTAAATTTCATTGTCAGAGTCATCGTAGCTAAGTAGTAATTTTTTCACGTGAGGCAGGCAGCGTTCTAAAAACTCGACTAACGTCTTGTAGTGCGTCACATACACTTGCTTCAACTGACGTCGAGTTGAGGCGTTGACCCTTATGATGGAAGGAGAGCTTCTACCGCTCCCCTGAGCTAATCGAGACACCTTCCTGAGCACTCGCTTACGACGACTTAATTCGTGTAGAACTGCTCTAGGTAATTGAACGTTCCCTTCCAGCGTATTCAAGACCACTTCGGTTATGCAAAGTATCTGATCTCTCGTAGCATCATCCAGTAGAGTTCGACTCAGGCGGGGTGTCATCCTGTATGTGCTTATTAAAAGGTCTAAAAAGTTCATACATCCAATCACTCCCACTCCTACTCCTACTTCTGCTCCTCGTACTCCGGATCCGCCACTGTATCCAATTCTCTTAGACATTATTCGCTATTCACTATTTGCTATTTACGAGTGTATAGAGTGAGATTCTCCCCCGGTAGAATAGAACTCAGCCGTACGTCCTCGTCTCCTGAGCTTGTCAAGTTATTCACTATGAGGTATCCTCTCGGATTGCGAGTGGCGTCCTCGTAAGCTTCGACTAGTCTCTTCGGAGTGCCGGGGAACATCTGACGCGATAGGAAGTTTATCTGCTGTAAGTCTCTACACGTCTTAAGTAATATCAAGTAGCTGGTGTTGAGACTGATAGTGCGCGAGTATCTCGACTGGTGGTAGACGTTTTGAGATATCATGATGACTGAGATACGACTGTGATGCACATCTCTGGTGAAGAGAGAACACATTTCACTAGATTTACATATTTCATCCATGAGGTCATCCAGGACTAGTAAGCTGTGTCCTTCGTCATTAGCACTCTTCAATTCTTCTATCATCTCGCGTGTAGGTAAACCGTGATGAGTGTCTAGATTAACCACTGCTGACTCAAGTTCATCAAACTTTTTTTGATGCACACCATACGCGTAAAGTATTTTCTCGGGTGGTATGGTGTACATCTGTTCAGCCTGTCTCAATATGGAGAGAGTCAGAACCGTTTTACCGGACATCGATGGTCCGGCTATTATTGTTGAAGAGGGAGACTCGAACTTGAATATAGCTTCACTTTTCTCCATGTTTTATAAATTTTTCTCCTTCTTCTTTCAGATTTGTAGATCAAGTGATGAAAGACCTGAGGGATTCGTCACAAGGAGCCGGCACTACACGATCCGCGACTGAGGAGGAAATGGACACGTGTGAAGTGCAAGACACTCGGGGTCGGGTAACCTCATTAAACGTGCCTCGAGTAACCGATGCGGTATGTGTATCAGCTATCGGCGATGCCAATATTGCTGTTGATGTTGATGCCTCTACGATAAGTAGTGCTACTAGACCACGCCCTCTGTCTAGGGCTAATACTCGAGTACGAGGACGGGTGCCACCTCAGGTTCAACCTCAGGTTCAAACTCAGGTTCAAGCAAAGACACTGAGGCAGACTCAGACGCGCGCTCAGACTCGAGCCCAGACCCTGACTCGAACCGAGCTTCGACCTCTGCCTCGTCAGGCATTTCACCAAGAGCCACGGGCACCATCACCATTGGGTACTCAAACCCCCGCCCCAGTACAGACGGCTGTTCCAGTACCGGCATCGGTAATGAGGCCTACCTCAAACCCTACACCTATACCTACACTCCTCGCTGGATCCTCACTCGACAAGGAACCAATGCAGATGCAGATGCAGATGCAGATGGCGACTCAACCTCAGCCTCAGCCTCATGCGTCGACTCAGACTCAGACACCTGATAACCAAAAGGCAGTACCTACCCCCCTGGACTCTACAGCTATGCCGAGCACATCAGGTGTGAGACGTAGCGCAGAGTCGAGTCACGATGAGGGCAATGAGTCGTGTACAGATGAGAGTGATGACAGTGACGGTAGTGACTGCAGTGATGAGAGCTATGAGAGCGATGAGAGTTGAAGAAGAAGAAGAAGAGAGAAGAGCTAAAGTTGGAGTGACCAGGCCCTCGAGTACCCCTCCTAAAAGACTAGCAGGGGTGCCAGCTACAGTTGGAGAGTTTAGCCTCTCAGCACGTGCGGTGGTACAGGTTACACCCACTGCTAATACCACCGCTACCGCAGACACTGACACTACCACCAGTGCTAGCACCAACGGGGAGGGTAAGAGTTGCGTGTCTAAAGGATTGTCAACTAAGACTAGTAAAGGCCTGTCCACTAAAAGCAGTAAAGGCTTATCTACTAAGACCAGTAAAGGTCAGGGAGGAGCAGGAGGAGGAGGAGACACTGTCAGTGAGAGATTGAGGTGTGAGAGGAGGGAAGAAGATATGGAAATTGATGATGCATCTCTCATCAAAAGTAGAGTCCAGGAAGAGGAAGAACCCATGGAAGGGGTTGAGGAGGGGTGGTGGTCCATCGTCGATGATGATATAGCTCTACATACTGCTGAGAGTAAAATGTTCAAGGTAAGTTGTGGAAAAAATAAAATACAATAATACGTCACACCCTAATCTAAAAGAATGATGCACGCCTGCCTGACTTGTTCGAGGTTCCAAGTACATTGATATATGTGGTGGTTTCAGCGCTTTGAGAAGGAGTTGAAATATCATCAGAAAAGGACCAGAGAGATCGAGGAATTTTTTGCCTGCTTCACCTCATCAAAGAATGGAGAGCCAACTCCTAAGAAGAGAAAAGTTGACAGCGCGTAAGTTTTTTACTTTTGATTTTTGTTTCAACTGTAATTCTTCGGTACGATGTACTGTTGACTAATCACGTGTATTAACTTTCGCTTTTACAGAGATTCGAATTCCGGTCAAGACAGGGGGACATACGACCCACTCGAAGGTACCTCGGGGACTCAGCGCTCCACTTTTGGGTGAGTAAGCGCATGAACTGAGCAACTCATTCGCTCCATGTAAATAGCTGCATTACTGAGATAACAATTCTTAAAGTTTATCTTCATTTCACTTCACTCCACTACAGAGATTTAGGAGATGGGGGAGCTGTTCCAAAGAGTAGTGACTCGAATACCTCCGAGCGGGCGAAGAAGAAGAATGAGGAGAAGAAGAAAATTACTGAGGGAAAAGAAAAAGAAAGAGGCACTCAGAGTCAGCAGTCGCTTAGTGCGTTAGTATTACATATAAATATATATAGTTTAAATATTTATATAACGAACAATAACATAACCTAACCTAACCTAACCCAAACTTTTTGAAAGATAACTAAAAAGGAGAATGCTTTTCCTTGTTTATTTACAGATTAAAAGAAATGCTAATGACCGATTGTGGAGTGGATATCGAGGATCTGGAACTGGAGGAACTAGAAGACGGAAATGAGATGAACTTACTGCTAGATATTATATATGATAATGACATTGAGGGAGCGGGTGAGGCAGCTGAAAATGTACCAATTGTAAATGATGACGGTGTCGGTGCTGGTGATGGTGATTTTGAGGATAACATGATTTTTGAGGGTGCTGACTACTCAGTAAATTTCCACCGTGACATTAATGTCAAAAATATCAGGGACCTCGAGTTCGACGGTGGAGCTGCTAGAGAGACCGTATATCGGGTACACCTTAATGCAAACTGGGCGGGGGTCAATCTTCGAGACATAATGGGGGGCTTAGAGGGAGTGTTTGAAGACATAATCGAACGCCTCAATGAGAGCTACAATCCTCAAGACCTGGTCAGACTTTTCATCCAAAATGAGGCTTTTTATAGCCCTCACACTCTAGGTCTCATGCCTTTACATCAGCTCAACATTTTTAAAATTTTTGAACTACTAGAGACATTGCTGCAGTCAGATGATGAACTGTATTTAGATGAACCGCTAGAAATCCATGTTGGTGTCATACGTAACCCTATAGGAGCTGGCAGGAGTGCTGGACTCAATTATGTAGATGACCTGCACAAGTTTAGGTGCATATGTAGAATCGACAACGATGACACTTTATGTCTCGCACGAACAATAGCCGTAGGCATTGCTAAAGCAGATCTCGATGAAACTCCCTCGCCAAACAGAGCCTTACAATTAAAGAATAGATCGACTTATTACCTCATGATTAACCCTAAGCGTCAAGCTCAAAAGGTTAAGGCAGAGCGGTTGCACACACGTGCTGGGTTCGATGTCAGTTACGTGCCAACCTTCACCGACATTCCAGCTTTTGAGAGGGAGGGTAATGTACGGGTTGTTGTATTTGGGAGGGGTTCAGGCGTCAGGCCACTCTACGTTGGTTCTACCGAGCGACAGCGAACCGTTTACCTGCTGTATGTCCGTGATCCGCTGAACACTAAGGCTGTGGGGCATTTTCACACTATCACCAGGGTGCACTGCATCTTTGGGAAGAGCGCTTTCTGCTCCAAGTGCCTACAGCCTTATGATAAGTGCTATGGTCATCGAGGATGTGAGCAGTGCGTGTCATGTAGGGGTGCTCAGTGCGCCATCATAAACGAAGAAAAACACAGCTGTGCCACATGTAATCGTTTCATGAGGTCTAATGAGTGTGCTCAGCGTCATGCATCAAACGGTGTATGTTCCAGTGCTCACAGATGTAAAGACTGTGGAGCATACTACGTACCAGCTCAAGAACATAGGTGTGACACTCGCGAGTGTAAAATTTGTAAAAGGTGGGTGTCGGGTGTTCATTTTTGCTACATCAGACAGCAACAACCCAAGGGAGTGTCATGTAAATACATGTTTGCTGATTTTGAAACCGACCCCACCACCGAGTATCACACTCCTAATTTACTCATTGCGCACTGGCAGTGTGAGCACTGCATTGAATACACTTACCGAGAGAAGCAGACTTGTACTCACTGCGGTACGGCATGTGTTAAATGTTCAGCCCTTGTCTCTCGCAATACAGCCAGGGGGCATCCCGAGAGAGCGCTCTGCATGTCAGATCAGACATGTGGATTGAGATCCGCGCGCTTTTTCGGTGATGACACCTCTACAGCCTTTTGTATATTCCTTTTTGCTAAAGAATTTGAGGGTTACACACTAATCTTTCACAATGGCCAGGCGTATGACGCCTATTTCATTGCCAAGTACATTTTCTGTACAATGTGTAAGTTACCTAAAGTTATCTACAGGGGGAGCAAGATCGTTGCAATTGACACGGGTAAGTTCAGAGTGATTGACTCGTTAAACTTTCTGACGTTCCCCCTGAGCCAGATGCCAAAAGTGTTTGGTCTGAAGGGAGTCAAGAAAGGTACATTCCCGGTCTTTTTTAATCAGAAAGAGAACTGGGACTACGTAGGCCCAATGCCCCACCCCTACTGCTACAGAGTGAACAACATGAAGCCTAAGGCAAGGGAAGAGTTCATGCAGTGGTATGTGGAGCAGAGGGGAAAGGTGTTTGATTTTAAGAAGGAGTTACTGGCGTATTGCGAGGACGACGTGAACATTCTACAGGAAAGCTGTAATGCTTTCAGGAGCTGGCTTATAGGTATTACATCGAAGCAGGAAGTGGTCGACGTTGGAGAGGGGGGTGAAAGGCTGACCAAGACAATCGGTATTGACCCCCTCCAGTACAACACTCTAGCCAGTGTATGCATGGCAACATACAGGTATCTCTTTTTAACTGAGAAATATTCTGTCACTCTGGAGGATGGTCGAGTCGTTTCTGGGTTCCTTCAAAATGATAACTTAAAACTAGTAGGGGAAAGGGGGGAAATTATCAATAGTGATGCAGTACAGGTGCGTGCGATGCAGTTCGAATCTACACCATTTGCTCGGATGCCCGCCTGCGGTTTTGCGGGTATTGACGCCCACAGTCGTTCATCTATTGTGTGGTTGGAATACGAGGCGCAGAGGCTGGGGGTCCCCATTCTGCATGCGCGTAGTGGCGGAGAACACAGAGTGAGGAACCAAAGTGGAGATGGGTGGTTGAAACTTGATGGGTACTATCTCGACACGATTACAGGCAAGGAGACTGCATGGGAATTCTATGGGTGTGTATTTCACGGATGCACCTGGTGCTTTGGAGGGGAGAATGCTTCACCTAATATTCGACACCCCCACACCGGTGAAAGCATGAAGTCACTGCACACTCGCACAATTGATAGACTAAGGTATCTGAGGAGGGGTCTCAATTTCGAGGTTCACACCGTGTGGGAGTGTGAGTACCGCACGATGTTGAAGACCAACCAGAGGCTACAGGACGTGGAAAGCGTCTGCGCGGTCTTGCCTCGACTTGACCCCCGTTCCTCGTTCTATGGTGGTCGTGTGAATGCCGTCAAGCTGTATCATGAGGCCAAAGAAGGGAAGAAAATAGGGTACACGGACATTTGCTCGTTGTATCCTATGGTTCTAAAAAATGATGTCTTCCCTGTGGGAATTCCAGAGGTCATCGTGGAACCTCAGGGTACTGACATCAGCTCCTACTTTGGTTTGCTACAGGTGCGGGTTCGACCACCTCGGGGTCTGTATCACCCATGTCTTCCCGTGCGTCTCAATGGTAAGTTATATTTCCCACTCGCAACGCCTCCGAAAACCAGTGTAACTGCTCCGACGACGATCGAGACCTCACAGGTACCTGGACAACCATTGACCTGGGGGATGCCCTCAAAGTGGGCTACACCATTGTAAAAATACATGAGGTATACCATTTTAAAGAAACTGCGAAGTTTGATAGGACTCAGGAGACACCTGGTCTGTTTTCTGACTACGTTAACTTGTTCCTGAAAGGGAAGCAGGAGGCATCTGGGTGGCCTTCCACTGACATGAGCGAAGCTGAGAAGAACCAGTACATAGAACAGTACCACGCAGTCGAAGGTATTCATCTTGATGCTTCCAACATTTCATTCAATCAGGGAAAAAGAGCAACCAATAAACTGCTATTGAACAGCTTCTGGGGGAAATTTGGTGAGAACAACAATCATCGCACGCATCAATTAGTTGAACAGGGCTTAGATATTTTTAAATTGCTGTCCAATCCCGCCATTTCTTTAAAGGGCATGCATATTCTCGATGAGAAGCGGTGTATGATGGAGTACAGTCACTCCGAGGGTTTTCTACCAGAAATGGCTCACGTGAACGTGTTCATTGCTGCTTCACTACAGCGAATGCACGCAGTCGTTTGTTTAATGTTCTCCATAAGCTGGGACGTAGGGTACAGTATTTCGACACAGACTCAGTTGTTTACGAATACGACGACAGACAACCCAACGACTACACGCCTGACATGGGTGACCATTTGGGGCAGTGGACCAATGAGCTGAAAGAGGACCAGTACATCTCACGATTCGTTAGTAGTGGTCCTAAATCGTACACATACATAACAAATGTCGAAGAGAGAACCACGAAGCTCAAGGGTTTCACATTAAACCACGAGGTGGCTCAACTCTTAAACTTTGACAGCATTTGCCGGTTAGTACTTTTTTGGGCTGATCCTGACGCCAATCCACTGCCTCCCGATGAACAACCTCATGTCCAGGTGGGCTACAGTAAAATTAGACGCGACAAATACAAATTTAAGCTTTTCAACAGGGATGAACTTAAGAAATTCAGAGTTACGTACTCAAAGCGACGTCTCCTGCCCGGTACGTATGACACCGAGCCGTTTGGGTTTTAGCCACGTAAGCTAGTCGAGTAGTCGGTCCGCCCTCGAATTCCCATGTCTATAACAAAATCGCCTCGCTAAAATATGACACATGTCCGCCGAAATTTAAGATAGCATTAAGAGTTTTTTTTTTTTAGAGTAGTAGTTGTAGTTGTAGTAGTAGTAGTAGTAACTGTAGTAGTAGTAGTAGTAGTAGTAGTAGTAGTGGCAGTGTTTAGCTGAACTGTCTTCCTCACCCCTATCATTTATTGTATGATTCACTTGTCTTATGTATGTATATAAATTTGTGTGTATATTTTTAAATAAAATGTAATCCCCCTTGGTCTTTGTTTTCCGATATTTCCTTAATTCTGTGTATGTATGCATGCATGTTTATATTTTATTTTATTTATTTTTTAATAAAATGCAATCATTGGTCTTCGCTTTCCACTACTTCCTTTTTATGTGTGTGTATATATTTTTGAATAAAATGCGGTCATTGATCTTCGTTTTCCACTATTTAATTTATTTACATGTTTTCTCATATTGTTTAGTAGTAGCAGTAGTAGTAGTAGTGGTAGTATTAGCTGTATTAGTAGTATTAGTAGTTTTAGTACTATTATTTATTGTGCAAGTGAATTTTTAGGGAAAATATGTATATAACATTGTCTCATTAACTGTATTAACCTGTATATAACAAACCTTGTCTTATTAATTGTATTAAATCAATGTATCTCTTCATGATTACTGTTTTATCATGATTACTGTTTTATTTCTTAAATAAAATTTGGTCATTGTGACTTTTTTTTAAACTGAAAATCATGGCTTTACTTTCATATTTTTTTACATAGCAAGAAATACTCGCAGCTGGATCACATGTGAAAAAAGAAAAAGAAAATGTGAATTCTAATACTCTTAGGGGAAGATAATGAGTTGAAATTTTATTTTTTTTTTTTTTGTGAGCCTTTTCATCAACATAAAAGTCACAGGCATCACAGTGTTAAAAAAGAAATACACAAAATTGGATGTTCTCATTTTGAAATATTTATTAAGCAGTAAACAGTAAACAATTACAAGGGTATTTCAGTTTCAGGCTCAGGTTGAGCTAAAGTAGCATTATTTTCTTTGTTTAGAATTTCGGTCTTATTACTTTGTGTCGCCAGTCCATAGCAAAAATCAATAAGGCGCTCAGTCACCATCTCGGATGGTGTGACGGACCTTACAACTTGCTCTTCAATTTTATCTATTCCGCCAACATATGTGAAAATGTCATAAATTTCACTTAGGAAATACAGTCTCTTGTGATTGAGCATTGACGCAACTGCCTCGACGACACGTAGAACACCATCCTTAGTCATAGTGTCTTCGATGGTCTCCCTCACTAATATTGCAGAAGGAGGTGTTATGATCATGTCCGTCATGTCACGTCCGGTCTGATCTAGAAGGAGGTCGTAGTATACCCTCTGAGTGATTTCAAGTTTGGAGGGTCTAAGCATGTCGACAGTTTCAATGATGTAAGCACTGGGCTCCATGTCTTCCCCCGGTGTTGACTCGATGTAACTCTGAACACTGGCTTCGCACTGCTCACGAGTAAGGTACAGCGTGAGTGACCTGAGACCTCTTTTTACGATGAACCATCGATAGCACCTAACTGTGGGGCATTCTTCGAGATGGCTATATTTGCTGTCCTCTGTTCCACCCGCCTGAGGCGTGCTGATAACGTGATAAAGTTTGTCGATTGAAGATTGAAGTTTTTCAAACTCCTCTCGTCGTAAATTGATGGTTTTACTGTGAGTGTATTCAGTGGTATCAGTGACACTCTCCTCCTCAGACTTGGTGTGTAGTAGTGACACGAAGTACAGTTCCTCCTTGTTAAACTTTTGGAATCTCGTGATCATCATAAACTGCTTCTTAGTCAATCGTAGCTGCATTGACTTATGGTTCACGACTGCATCGAGTAGTTCACCAGCTGATTCTTTCACTTTCTCGAAGGATTTCTTTGCAATGTGAACATTACGCCATTTCCCCGAATCGTCGTTATACCTCGAGAGGGTTATGTAGCCAGCCTTGTATTGACGTGCTGCATGAGCGATGACTCTTGTCTTCTCCGACAAGCATATGGTCATTCCACTGGCTCCCTGAGGAGTCTGAGCATTAAGCTGGCTGGTAGTCATGGTGATGTCTGAGTGCTTCTTTTTTCAACAGAAGAAGTGAATGCCTCAATGCTACGAGCTCACCCTTATATATCGTATACCATGTAAACGTCACTGCTGCGAGTATGCGATTCGACCAATGAAATACTGCCATGCTGTTACTTTAGCCTGGAGGGTTTTGAATCTGAGAGTCAACCAATGAGGAGTGTTAGCCTGTGGTTCTCAGCGGTGGACGTATGACTGACGTTCGGTGCCCAGGAGCCTATCAATCATGCTAGCCGTCAGCCGCCAAAACTGCTAGCGTTTGCTGGTTGACAGAGTAGGCTGAGGGAGCATTATTCCGAGTGAAGAAGATAAGAGTGCGGTCCACAAATTACTATCTCCATTACGCATTGAGAGATTAACTATGCATGTGATAATGACAATATATAGTATCACCACCTGGCAAATGAAAATAACTTCATTTTTAGGAAGAAGCCTCCCAAAAAGCATCCAGTTGCTTGTACTTCGTATGGCGTTAATATCTATTGGTCCTCCCGAGATATGCGCATCTGAATTAATTGTAGTTTTTTCCTGTTTATCTTCCAAATGTTCCTGAGATAAATCTCCAATGAAATTATCTTGCACGTCCTCACCTTCCATTGTGTAGAGCGTTAATGAATAAAAGAATATGAGCGTTCACGTTATACGATACTTACATCATTGTTAACGTTGCTACTTTGCTGCTTACTTACTTACTTACTTAGTGGAATGTCAACTTACAAGCTGTAACTTCTAACGAACATAGACAAGCATGGTTAACAGGCCCCCCAGGCGATGTAACATACCCTCCAGCTATTTGACTTTTTGGTTTCATTCATTCTTACACTATTGCCCCGAGGGCACAAACATCAAAGACTAATTATGCACAAATTAACATAAAACGTAAATAGCCCGGGGCATAATTTGGGAGGCCAGGTTCAGGGGACCACAGCACGATATGATATCCCCCCAGGGCCCAAATATTACGTCATCGTGATATCATAACGGCCTTACTGTAGTCATGTATTTATACCCAAAGTAGTCCTTTTTCTATTGTTCTTTGCTGGGATATAATTGGCCAGTTTGGCATGTTATCTCCCGGCTTTGGAGCAGTAATATCATTCATGAACAACTGCTAACATAGGGATTAGCAAAAACACAGCAAATTAGACGTGCTCCAATGCAGAATTAATCCCTTAAGGTCTGCTTAGTTTTAAAAGCACAACAAAGAGTAAATCCTCTTTAGGATTGTTTGCCTTAACATTTGTTGTTTCTTGTTTGCTACAATCTTCGCAAAATCAAATCATCCATGAAAATAATCTCACAATTACAGCTAAAATATGGCGTTATAAATTGTGAAAAAAGCACTATTGAATGCACATTGGGTATAAGTCAGTTATACACCTTATACTCAGGATATAACATTCCACTTCGCCTCGGGATATAACTGCCCACATTGGAATTTTATATCCCTCGTAACAGTGTATAACTATTACGTAGTCATGAGGCATCGGCCAGTTAACAGAGTGTCTCTGCTAAAGGTCCGGTGTAGGAACCTACTCTTCATGATCAACATCTCTGCTCAGGGGCGGACTGGCTCTACTATCCGTCCCCTGGCAAAACAAATCATGGGCTCCTATTTGATAAGATTTATTATTAAATTTTTTGGAGTGGTGGGCCCCCTGAAGTGGTGGGCCCTCGGGCACTGCCCTAATGCCTGTCTCGGCTGGATGTTAGTCGCATGAGACAATGATGGTGCATTTACTCAGTGTCTAAGCTGAGGCAAGCAAAAGACTCCACCCATGGGTTAAATATGCAACGTGGTGTGGAACTTAAGTATATAGTAGAACTTGACTATAAACTTTAGATCAGTTGCGTTAATACAATAAAATGTATACACATGCTTGTCAAGGGGTTGATTGGTAGTTTGCTGTTTCACTGTTCATTGTACATTGTATTGGAATAAATAACATGCCAAAAATAAAATGATGATTTTTTTTTCTATTTCTATTATATCAGTTTAATTGATTTTAGTATGTTTGGATAGTGAGGAACAGGACTCATGGCCAACTGCAACCTTGGATTGAGTGGTTTTGCCTTGTGGAGGTTATTAAAATTTCGAAAGAGGTTTAACCACACTGGGATATGCTCAATGAATTCCATTATCATTACATTGCACTCCAAAGTATAATAAAACCTTCCCTTGGCTACATACCCCCATCACTTGCTATCAAGGTGTTTGATAGTTATATTCTACCAATCCTTGAATACAAAAGCATGTTATGGTGTATGGGTAAAAAACACAATGAAGGAGAAAGTACAAATTAGATATCTTAAAAGTTTGTTAGGTGTAAGAAAACAAACCCCAACCTTAGCTGTGTATGCAGAGACAGGCAGGTTTCCTCTTATGGTTAGACAAAAGATAAATATGATTAAGTACTGGGGAAGATTAATGACACTGCCATCCTATGACATTCTACATAAATGCCTCAAAATTCTTGAAGGGTCAGACCAACTGGTACAATAAAACAATACACATAATTAATGAATGTAATATAAATAGCTGGTCAAAGGAGCCAGACACTCTGGTCACTGAAATCAAACTCAAACTGTATGAAAGTGAATAATCAAGGATCCTTATCTAGATTAATGACTCTGAGAAGCACCCAAAACAAAGAACATATAAATTATTTAAAACTACTTATTATTTTGAACCTTATCTAAATCTCAGCCTCCCCAAGAAAACATATAATAACATAGCCAGATTTAAACTTAGCTCCCCTTACCTCAAATATTAAACCGGAAGACATGAGATCCCCAAAATACCATTAGAAGAAAGAAAATGTAATAAATGTGATAGTAATGAAGTTGAAGATGAACTAAATTGTCTCTTAATCTGTAACAATCATGCGGTACCAAGAAATCAATTAATCCTAAAAGCAAATAACCTGATACCAGATTTCCATAACTTATATAAAACACAACAATTTAAAGCACTAATGTCAAATAAAGAACCTGAAATGATATATGCTCTTAGTAATTTCCTGAATTAAGTAATGTAGACTTTAATTTCACTGGGCTCCTCTTATGTGCCACTTCCTAGACATGACTACCTTGACATGACTACCCCATTACAACTGACTGTCAACACAAATTAGATGAGTCAAAGTGCCAGGGTCAGCGCAATGTTGCCTGGTACTTTTGTTCTCACATTGTGCCTGACAGCTCCACAAGAACACAAAGAATCCCCTGAAATGTATACAAATTCTCTCCCATATTCATATGCAACCATGGACACTAAATATTTATACATGTGAACTTCTTTTGGTATGGAACTTATGTAAATATGTAAACTGTTAATTTTAATCTTATTGTGATAGTATTGTCAGTATTTGTATATAATTATATAAATTTTAATCTATTGATATTGTGATCAGTATGTGTTTAATGCTTTGCGGTTTGACCTGTGATTTATCTTCTATGTATATCTTACTTAGAGCATGACTCAGCCTGGAAAACATATAATTACGGCAGCTGGGCCCTTGAATTTTTAGCTATATACTATTCGCATATTATGTATAAAATAATGTTAACCTGAATATCATACTACTGTAGATGTAGCTTTAGATAGACTTAGTAAGTAGAGCTATAGTTATATATGACATATGTATCTTTTCTGATATGAACAAAAGCCTTATATATATTGTTTATCACACCAGTTATCACACCATTTGTACCAGCAAGCAACAATTTATCATATTGTAGCAAAAAAATGTAGTGAATGGTGAATGTATTGCCAGACATTGTCATTTCATATTGGTCTTTCCTACTCCAAGACCTTTGCAAAGAGGGTGACCCTGTGATGCTATTGGCACTGTTTCCACAGTGTATATAGTGTGTTATGGCTATTCACCAGTTTCGGCTATTGGCAATCCATACACAATTAAGGTGCCTTTAACCTATTTGCGCTATGTATGCAGTGTGTATGGTTTTTTTTGCTACGGGGCATGTAATATGAACAGCCAGTAATAATATTGGCACATATACACTACAAATGGGGCACTGCTACAGCTAGTCCCCTCCCAATTGTTCATCAGATCAGCTTTGACGATGCTGCAAATTTGGCCCTGTCTGAAGGGCTGGGTAGGCTCCCTTTCAGCCGCTCCCCTAACCTTAACTATGCTGGTTAAGTGGCCAACTTTCCCGGCAAGGGGTTATCTCCCATCCTGGGTAAGGAGCGAGCTTTCCTGCCATGGGCAAAACAATCCTCCTGAAGGTGCACGCACTCCCTCCCCACAGCCAACTTTTCGTGTGAAGGAGCCAATCTTCCCAGTTGGGGGCCAACTTGTCATGGTTGAATGGCCAGTCAACCTGCATCTATCTCCCTCCTAATGACCAACCTTCCTTCCCACATTGGATGGGGCCAAAACGTCCTGGTTATTTGGGCCAAACTTATCTGTTGATGGTGACCAAGGCTGGGCCAATCTCTCTGGTAAAGGTGGTGGGCTCCTTTTTCTGCAAGTTTGACCCAAATTATAAGCAGGAAGGCTGGGCCCCAAACCATGAAGGCTGGCCCCTTCACAGGAAAGATTAGACTGCTTAAGAAGGTTGGCCCCTTTACCTGGAAGATACCTCCAGCTCAGTGAACAATGGTGAAGGCTCCCCCTTTAATCATAGACCAGCCCGAGTAAGGAACTGGGCCCCTCACCAGAGATTCTAGCCATCTGAGGGAGGTTGGCCACCAGTGCCCCTTCAAAAATGATAACACCCTTTCACTGAAAGATGCCCCTTCACAAAAAACGATGGCCCCTTATCTAAAGGGTGCTTTTTCATCCACAGTTTCACTTATTAGTGACTAGCCAAAAGTAGCCACTATGCGCAGTGCCAATAAACTATATATACAATGTATAGCCACTGCATCTACAATGTCGGTAACCAAAACCTTCTTCTTCTTGATCATAATTTTTTATTCTTGAGATGCTAATAGGTTTAAATATAATTTATTAATATAAAATTAGTTAAGCATTAATGCTCCCCAACTTTCCTGGCGCCGCACTCCTCATATCGGCCAATCATAGGCATTTCATTTTAATCCCTTAAGCTTTTCAAGCCCTATAAAACCATGGGACAAGGGCTAAGTGGCTAACATCATATATGAAGAAATATTAACCCATATTAAACAATTTTAGAGTGAGACTCAACAAAATCTGTTTTTCATAGGGGGGGGGGGGGCATAATATGCCCGAGACAACCAAAGATACCCTACTTTATGGGATCATGTCCCACAAGAATCTAAATTCATCACATTCTAGAAAAACTTCCCACTTCCAGGGGTTAAAAACTTCTTAGTGGGAAAAATTAGTTTTCTCAGGAAAAAATAATAATGACACTTTTAGGCCTTGATATTAAGATGGGCCTCAGGATATGACAGTAAGTGAAAAAGTCATCATTCAGTTTATAAGCAATCACTTGGTGAACAATGGTCTGGCATCTACCACACCCTCCTCCTCAGCAACTTCTCGGTGAAGGAGGCAGCCTTGATTGGGGCCAACCTGTCTTAGTTGCTTGATAAGCAGGTGAACGCCTTAACCACTAGACCTCGGCATTTAGCACTGCATGCATAACCTATCTTGATCAATCGTTAATAATTAGTAGTAACAAAGACTATGTGACAATCCTTATACAATAACACCACCACTATTGCAAGTTCTTTCCACACTTTGTTTGACTGAGAAAGTATCCAATGTTCCAACAATAAAATGACTGCCTTAACCATTACATTACCACTGTTTTGGTGACATCACATTTTTGCTGCAGTACTTTAAACTTTCTTAAATTGTCACTTAATCCAGTTTGAACCACTTAACAAACCATATCAGCATATCATGCATATGGGACAGACAAAAAGCGTTTGTTATAACTTACATGGGTTGGATTATCATTTCAGCTGGATAAATGAATATACATTCTATGGTTTAAAAGATACGATAAGGAGAAAATCAATTACTGGTCAATGGCCTCATTATAAATAATCTTCACTTTTAACATGCTTGTTATGAACGTGTCAAACCGTATCCAAGATTCCACATGTTTAAAAACATTTGTGAAACCGTTTTCATTGAAAAACAAATGAAAATACCATTCAAAAGTTGATAGTTTATTGAAATATGTATACAATTATCAACTAGACAATAGTAAACATTTTATGGACTATGATACAAACAGGAAACAAACATGAGGACATGACAGCTTTCCCTGATTAGTCTTTCTAAGATAAAATAAACTAAATTACACCCATAATGTATCGCAGTACATTTCGGGCATTAAGCAAAGCTGACTAGTTAATTAGTTTTCATTTGCCAAAGCAAAAAGCAATGATTTCAGGCTCGTCAATACTTCAACTGAACACATAAAATTGAAAATGTTCATCTTAATTGGATCTTAAGATATAAATGCGCTGTTTTTTGTTTTTTTTTCAATCCCTTTTATTTGCAATATTCGCTGGTCTTTTACACAAAACAATTGTGAATCCGGGAGTTATTGGTAAGTCGAGATACACATTTCCTTTTTTACTATTGAATGACACATTCATTGCACTCACAATGTTTGGATTGAATTTTTCTATTAATATTACCCATATCTTACCATTGAATATATAATTTGTCATTTAGCGAAACTTAATAGATCCTATTCACTGCTCAGCCATTTGCACATATGACCTCAATTTGTGCAGATGACCAGTATGACATCACAAAACTGAACATTGTCCACAACGGTCATTGCAACATCATCACAATTGTCTGGAGGATGACATCATACTGGTCAATTGTACTGGAAAAGAGGTACGAGCAAATGGCCGAGGTGTGAATGTAATCTATTTTATGAATGAGATGATACAGCGCAGATACAAAAATAAACGATGCAGGAATTATATTTGTTGCATAGATAATTGAGAATCAATAGCAAATGTATCAAATGCAAAATGCTAAAACACTTTTCAAGAAAAAAACGGTAAAAATTACAATGCCATAAATTGAGCCAAACTAATGACAGAAGTTACAAGATCATGTATAGGTAGCAAGAGAGAGAAACAAAAACATCCTTCTGAGATCCATATGCCTTAATCACTCATTTAAATCAAGTCATGATATCTTCATGTCATTGTCATACAATACAGATTGCTCTGTACAATCAACATGTACATAAAACTAAGTTTGTAGTGCACTGTAGTAGAATAGCCTTAACAATAGGCTACAAAGAAACACTCGTACTTAAAATAAAGAATGCAAATGTATCAATATGTTGATAGAACCTCTGAGAGAAAAATACCTGAAGATGGAACATGTCCAATTTAAAACATCACAGGCAGCATATGGAAAAATATGACAATCATCAGTCGTGCGTGTACTTCTAAACCAAAAACTAAAAAGTTACTACGGATTTAAATGATAGGCAAACTAAGTTGATCACTGCGAAGCACGACAGGTCATTAATAAAAAATTATTATATAAGAACAGATTACATGACGATGGCAAATGAACATGAAAATTAATCACAGAAAAATAATACTTCAGTCGTGCACATATCTAAACAAATAACCTATCAATGTTTCATACACATGAATGTACACACGCCTTTCATATACACACAAAAGACGCAAAACTCGACTGATGGAGATAATGACATCCAACATTCAGTTTACAGAATATTGTTTATTTTGCAGTCTTACCGCACTTGGACATGATACTTAAAATTTAATTAGGTCAGAATGGAATTAAAATGTTTAACTAAGGCATCACTGGGCTGCCTTCAAAGTTATTTAACAAACTACAGTTCTAACATGTGCATCTGACTGAGCACAGACCTGCCATAAAACCAACTTTGCAATACCGTTTCATCACAAGACATCAAACATGAGCTTTTCAAATTTTTTTTGGGCGGAAGTACAGTTCCCTTGTGAGCATACTCATGATGCAAGGAATCTGTTTTTTCTTATTCATGTATTCTTTGCTGGCGTTTGACTCAAATTCATAAGCAACAAGATAACTTGTGCGGGTCAAAATCCACAACATCTCCTTTTCCTTGCCAAAGCGTTCCATGACCTTACACAGCGCTTGAATAAACCAGGAACCTTTGGTCGAGTTACGCCAAGAGAAGTATCCTGCAAAATGAAAGACATATCACATTAAATTAAATTTTATGAAATATATTACTTACTTTTGATGTTGGAGTATCACACTCAGACTTCTCATAAATATTTCATGCATACAACTACGAAATATGTGGGTATAACTATGAAAAGTTACACAGTAGTGAAATATGAATATAATGCACCAAGCAGATAGATTTTTATGCAGATTTCTGCAGTCTTCACACCCATTTTAAACCCACAGAAGTGTCAAACCTAATTGGCATGATACACTTATTGAACTGGGGAGATTGATACTTGCATTAAACAATATATGTTAAAAAGACTGAAGTTCTTGAGAATGAGCTAACGCTGAAGTTCTTAACACTGACCTAACACTGTAGTAACTGTTACACATGTCAATACCATGTGCATTAGAGAGCTACTGAGGACTGCAAGATTACATCTTTGCATCTAAAATTTTAGATCTGATGGCAAGAATCCAGAAAGTAACCTTGACCACATGGGTGGAACCTTTTACTTGCCTTAGCATAGGCACAGAGTACAAGGCACCAATTTAACATCTGATGCGATTGACATCCAGTTGGGATGTAGCTCATGAAGAGTTTCTGGGGCTGGGGATTGAACCCAGGACCTTCAGCAAGGCAGGCCAATGTGGAAATATATTGGCAGATTCCTTAACCATTAGGCCACCTAGCTGGTTTTGCTGATATTTCTTCTGTGAAAGCTTTGGAACATTTCTCAGTCCCTCACTTAGTATTATTCTTAATATAGGCCTTTATTTTACAACTAGTCAAATACCCCAAACAAAGTATACATTTTGCTAAGAAGAGCTCACCAGGTACTGTTGAAAAGGCCATAATGATGTCAGCCTCGGCAGGGATTCTTTGTCGCGGCATTTCCTCCATATCGCTGTCAGCATCTGCCTGTTCAACACCATGATCCAGCTTATTTCCTCGACAAGCCTATAAATATAACAAAGCTTGTGTTACTGTCGCATCAAGTTCATAACTTCACTAGCACATGCATTGAGGGCAAGTCAGTACAAATTGAGTGCATCATTCAGTCTTCTTAAGCCGGACATCATCTCATAAACAGCTCTAAACCCTTGGAGCATCTGAGAACCAGACCAGCGTTATTAAGATTCCCATTGAATTGCTAATTGCTATAATAACAGACTGAAAGAATCAACAGGTATATGCATGCATGACAATCAGTTACGACCAGACAAAATTTCTTAGGATTTACAAAAGCATTACAAATTCACTGTATCATTTAATCAAGAAATAAATCATTCAAAACAGTCAAAATCTGTTACAAAAACATCAAGAGGCAGCACAGAAAGACAAAAAACATTTTTTTCATTTCAGTCATTATAAAGGCAGCCAATATATAACAGCAGCTTGCATTAAATTTGTTAACAAAACAGTTTGTAAGTACAACGTACTCAATAACTAAGACAGCAACAAACCTGAATGATGAAAATCTTGGGTTTTCCAATTAGGGACGGACATTTGTCTCCTTTGAAAGGGTTGACCAGCATATCAAGTTGGATGATGCCATCAGTGCCGTAAATGACACCCTCATCACCGTGGCTAAGAATGGCAAGTAAAAAGCAGTCGGAGTCCCTGTGATTCTGCTTGGCAGCTGAAATACAAGTTTTACATGACAATTAACCAATTAACAAGCATCCAATACTTTCATGTGCACGATTCATTACCAATTAGATATGGATGCGTTAAAAATGTACATACCTTCTGTCACTATTTTCAGCATACTGCCACATGTCTGGTTATTATACATGTGCACATTGAACTCCAGCATTTTGAACTTCTGATACAACTGGGCAGCGTCCACATCAGTTCCACTTCGTTCATTCATTCCTGTCTTGGAGTCGAATTTGCGATTGTTAATAATGACTGCCATTCCACGTTGTTGGTAGTTCATGTTGTACTCGAATTGGAAGACTTCTTCATAATCCATTTTTTCTACTGGTTTAGATGCTTCAGTTGTACTCTGTCTTTGTGAACTGCCGCCAAATCTGAGGAAGATGCAAATTTTCAGAATTTTTAAAAACGATCGGTTTAAGGTAAATAATGCACACCAGTTGCATGCCCATCATACTGGTTTTTTTTCTTCATAATTTCATCACAAAATATTTCTCATGATTTATACACAAATGCAAAATATGTAAATTGATTTATTGACAAAAATTAAAATTCACTTATCATGCTAATCCACTGAACATGATCTACAAACATTTAACACAACATTGAGCTGGAGCCAGAGGATAAAATGTCCAAAAATGACAGAACATGCATCATGATTATCTGCAAACTAAGATTTACAAAAAGAATTGACTATAGATAACACCCATTCCTATTATATGGATATAGCTATTTAGCACAACTTACATATTAAGAGAACGGGCATCAGGTTGGTCCCCTGAGCCCTGCGCACTGGCAGCTGATGCCCCACCACTCGCTCCACATTCCACCGACGATATCAGATCAGGAACAGCTTCAGGAACAGCGTCTGATTGATCCATTGCAACTACTAAAAAGTTAATCAGTACACCAAATTTAACAATAGTCACATTGAGAAATGTGAATAAAATGCAGGTCAACTTAAATTTTTACATGGCTATGAATCATCATAATCATGTACATCACCCACACCCACCCATGTAACTTCGAAAGGTGTCAGCTTTGAACAGTACAACAACTTTTTATAGGCTATAGAACATAGCTCGGTTCATGTGGTGTGTAGTCAACCTGGTGACAAACCAATTCGGCGACAAAATTTACAATCACATTCATGCCGGTGATTCATGGCCGCAACCTTGCAGGCAGCCAGGCTGTTGGAATTTCTGCTGCTAATTGCCCTGGTCGCGTCAGTCGATTCTCTCAAGACACATAAATTTGTGTCATTTTACACAACTAATATTCAATATTGTACATAGTTTTTATGGTAGTGTATTAACCTTCTACTAACAGGAGGGCCCTATGGAAGATAAGTGTTACACTTAATAGGTTTTACCTTAAACAAAAATAAAGTTTATAAATCTATCTAATATTGCATCGACAGCATTGTACTGGATAGATTTCTAGTTGGTAAGAATAGATCCGTGCCATTGAGAGTTAGAAGTGCAACGTGTATTGATATTTTGTGTCACCGAGTTGGTAGTGCCATGTCACAGGGTTGGTTGGTTGTCGTGGGGTTTAGCTGTTGCGGAGTTGGTTGTCTCGCAGCATAGCAGCAGTGTCTCTGTTAAGCTATCATTATCAGTGTTTGCCGGGTTTACTTAGATGGAGTATCAAGAAGATGATACTCCATCTAGGGTTTACTGGCATTATCTTAGTGTATCTATTCTAGCTGCTATATTCATATATGATAATCAGTCAGTTAAGGACTCAAGGTTTCAACTTACAGACTTGAGCACAATTGTAGACACTTGCAAGGTATGTACTTTCGCAGCTTTCTGAGTCAATTATCTGACCTGCTGACGAATATATTGTGATTCACCACGGTATACAATGTATAACCAGCTTATCTATCTCACTCTGTCGCGATCTAAAAACTATTCGACTATACTTACTTGACACTTGGTTAATTATCCCTTTCTTGTAAGTCACTTTTTCGTCTAAGCTTCAACTTAAGTTCAAACAATAAGCCAGACTACTCTGTAATTACACAACAATTATGGTAGAATGACCACTCACTGAGGGAATCCCTGGGTTTTCTCCAAATCTTACGTCAGTCGTCCGTTTTTGAAACAGGAACTTTTGTTGACAAAGAATCGACTTGTTCAATGATCCAGAGTCGATAGCAAAGTACACAGCAGAGACACAGCACCAGTCAAAGCGTTGCAACTGTTCTGCTGTGTTGTTGTTTAATTCCTTTTCGTTGGTTGTGTCCTTGGTTGTGCAAAAAAAAAAAAATACTTGGATACCCCCCAACAGTTTCAAGGTGCCCAAAATTTTTTTTTTCAGTTTTCAACCTTGACTTGCTTGAGAGCTATTTCATTTGATACACCAGAGGGCGGTGAGATGAGTTTTGGCGCCGCCTCGTGTCAGACTGTAAACTAAATTTGACAGGGCAAAATTTGTTATGTTATTACGGTACTTGGATGAACTAGTGACTCCATGGTTATTAGTTGTTATTCAGGATTTGAGGGTATGGTTAATCTTAGGTCTTTTTGTCTAGTTGTCAAATGCAATTCGCATGAAGATGCTATTGACACTGACAATGTTCATACTGCAGTATAACATACATGTAGTATTGTAGAGTCAGACTCAAGTCAAGAGCACCTATATTTCCGTGATGGCCCTAAAATAGCCTAAATAGCTGAATAGGCGCCTAATTCCGTGATTACCTGCAACCCCAATAAACAACTGGTGCCCAAGGCAGATAATAAATTATATTTTGATGTGTAGTGATGCAATGTCAATGACAGTTAAATTTGAGCAGTTGTGCATGTTTCCACGGAATTAGGTAGGCGTTATATAAATTGATCCAGCATGCTACTTAATTGTTATTAGTTATTAGTACTTATTACTAATACTTTAGTAATAGTAATACGCAATAACTTCAAGATATAGTCCATTGTTTGTGCTATTATTGCAAGCTAATTAGTTTTGTGCCTTTATTATGTGTCCGTGAGACTGAGCAGTTATTATTCCTTTTATTCAGATGTCAAGTGAAGAATATGGGTATAAATTCAATAATCTCAGAGGAATGGCCGTCATCATTGTGAATGAAACTTTTCAAGGGATGGACATGAGGCAAGGTGCCAGGAATGACCTCAAAATGGCAACCAAAGTTTTTGGAAGTCTTGGATTTGAAGTGAAGGCTTATCTTGATCAAACAGCATCACAGATGTTAGAGCGTATCAAAACAGGTATATTGTATTAACTTGTTAGATGTTTAATGTAAACCTCATATTAAATAGCTTGTTTTTAGAAAGATAAATCATATTTTTGTGACAAGAGCATATACCTTGTACATTATATATATGCAGAGTTTTACTCCCAGCCCAATTGGACTTCTTATAATTATCAATGTATAAATCAGATTTAAATCTGTGCTTTTGTATGAATGAAATTTGTGTGCCTTAATTAGGTCATTGCGTAATTTTTAAGTTAATTCTGGCTCATTTTTCGTTTTTTAAATACATTGGTTTGTACAAATGATGCAAATTTATAGTTGCCATGGTTTCAAATTTAATGTCTGAACATTTCAACCTGTTTTTGATCCACAGCGGTGACAGAAAAGGATATCATGAACCTGGATTGCTTTGTGTGTGTTATTTCTAGTCATGGAGACCCCATACAACAAACTATAAACGAAAAATCTACTTGGACTGACTGGTTATGGGGAATTGATCAACCAATTGAAGTTGGTACTTTGCTCAAGCCGACTACTATAGCAGAATGTCCTCAGCTTGCAAACAAGCCAAAACTTTTCTTCATCCAGGTAAGTAAATAATAAATAAATTTGTATGGCGCCTGTTTCAGAAAATATTTCTGCTCACCGGCACTTGGATTAAAGAAGCCTATTGGTCATAAGAGTTCTGAATAGATGAGGAAAGCCCCAAATTTGTTATTAGACTGAGGTTTGAGGAGCGAATTATTGTCATTGCTTCTGAGATTTATTGTTTGCTGAGGCTGTTTCCTCAACAGATTTGATATGTAAGGTACGTGGTGCCTAAAAAGGGTAGTCTTAATCATTTAATCATTAATTGTTGACAGCAAAAGATAACACTATCATTCATAGTGCATTGGTAATTAAATATATTTTCTTGGCTAACAAAATCCATAATTATTGTTTTGTGCAGTCTCCGAGTGATAAAGGGTAAGTAAAAGAAATTATGCATATGTATGGTTGTGCACTTGGATTTTGGTTCTACATTGTTCTAGTCTACAGAAAAGGTTTTGTTTTCCAAACAGTCTATACTTAATTAGCAGTATTTGTTTGGGTTGATGTATTGTTTTATTATACTTTATTTTTATTTCTTTGCCTTAAACTTGTGTTGTAGTCTTTACTTCATATTTCGCATGTCTTATTGGTTTCTAATGTTGTCAGATTATACATATATTGATGAACCAGTATTCAGTTAAAATAAAGAAAGAAGCTGCATGGGGTCTTTACAACTATCTTTGTCTTAATATTAACCTGCATTTAAGTCATGGCTGCTTGGATTGATATAATTATGTCACAGTATCTGAAATTGTTAGAACAATCTGCTATACCTGCAAGCTATTCACTGTTATAAATTTGCCAACTAGAGCAATCAATTAATTATGCACTGTTCAGTGTGAAATAAACAATGAAAAATATCCATGAAGCTGAATAGCTCTATGTCTCTAAATTTAAATTAATTGAAAATGCCATAAGAATTTATCAATTTTTCATAGCCATGAGTGTGTTAGTTTAAAAATATGTTTATTGTATTGTTGTGACACAGAGTTATCCTGGTTGTGATTTTACCAACATCATGTTACAGAATTATTACGCACACCAGGATATTGCTTGTTGTTCATTAGCTCTCAATAATTCCAGAATTAAATTCTAACTTCTTTAACGTTACCTAAAAAACACTGGACAATGAGGCACCTAGACCAATTCATCAGTCCCAACATCAGAGATAAAATCAAAATCAAAACTTTTTATGAGCATGACTCGCGAAAATATATATATATATATATATATATAAATGCAGGTTTGAAAAGCACCTTAATTGTTCTACTCGCAAAAATGTTAAAATCTGCAGGGAACCCTGTTCCACCATAAGTTAAATTTTCTAATTTTCATTTTGTGTGGATAGATTGACATTTGAAAGCTAAATGGCATCTTCTAGCAATATTCTACTAGGTTTTTATTTTTATTTTTTTTTATTCATGCTTTCAGGCATGTCGTGGTGGCAGAGCTTCATATGTGGTCAACGTTGATGAAGGCAAAGAGTATCCACCAGTTGTGAGTCCTGATTGGACTGTTGAAGCGGTAGTGCAAAATATCCCAATACAGAAAGACTTTCTCATTGCATGGGCTGTCCAACCAGGTGCGTATTTATCACTTAGTACTCATGCGCTATGTGTAATATATATCTACTCCTTAATAAGATAATAGCAGTCTGTACGATGGATTGTGCCTTGGTGCCCCTTAAACATTGTAAAAATATTTTGAAATTCCCATGCACTTGGCAGTCATACTTTAAAGATATTGATGTCTTGCCAGTGAGATGTGAAAGCAAATGATTGCATGAATTGATGTGCTCTGGTTGATGCTTATTAATATTTATATCATATTAAAATATGAATGAGTTTATCAACATGTAGGGGTCAGAAAAGATATGTCATTTCGGATATGTTATAACTTTTAATATAAAGTTTCACGTTTAATTTACAGGATTTTTAGCTTTCCACAGACCTTCCGGTTCATGGTTCATCAAAGGGTTGTGCAAGATTTTGGGCCAGTATGCTGAGAAATGTGAGGAATTATTGAAAAAACATCAAAAGGAAAAGATTTCTAAACCTTTAGCAAGGTACATGCATGAAAATTTGGAGATATATGACATTGTGACACTGATGACAATGGTGAATGGATATGTTGGGAAAGGAAAACGTTTCATTTCTAATATGCCTAATGACGATTACTTGGATTACAAAAAGGCAATGCCTTGGGTGGCACATCAGTTGATTCAAGAGGTCCATCTCTACAAATTGCTTATTCCAAAATATAAACTCTCATCATCTTAGACCAATTGAATACATTTAAATGTTTTTGTATTGCAATGGATTTACTGTTTCAGCAGGTCATTGAAATAATGTATTTTCATATTATCATGCACTAAGGGCTGTTCTATTTCAAAAAGAGGGAGGAAGGTTGGGCCAGAAAATTTTCAGACCCCCCCCCCCCCCCCTTACCCCAGATGTTTTTTGACAGACCCCCTCCCCCTCCCCCTCCTCCTCTTTTCCTACATTAAGATATTAAGAAAATACTGGTCAACCCCTTTTTTTTCTTTTGGAGACCCCTCACCCTTTTTTTTTTTCAAAAATTTTCTGGTAAAATGGAACAGCCTTGATCTGTTAAAAATATGAATTGTTTTATGTTTCAAAACTTATATCACTTTTTCTGTACTATCTATGTAATTCAGGAAATTTCTATTAAAAAAACTCGACATAAGATTGTGTTATGAAGCATTTATTGCCAGGAAACTTAAAGGTTACAGATTCATCAAGTAATAAATAATTCTATATCACAGACCATACAACTAATTCATTGATGTTAAATTATTTTTGATCAATTATTCTAAAATGCAAATTAATCTTCCCCGGAGATTCTAGAATTTAAAGCAAGGGCTACTTTCCTTAAAGTTGGTTGGACATGAGGGAATTCTTGATTCAGTCGGTCGACAATCATTGCAAGCGTGTGGACACGTTCAGTTTGCTTTTCAAGTTCTGCCTCAAGAGCTGTATCTGATTTGCAAAGTCTTGTATATTTGCCGTCTTTTAGTTGTTGGTAGTATTTGTTCTTTTGTTGACGACTTAACAAATCCATCATGTTCTGAAAAACCCAATTGATAGTTATGTGAACTCATAAAAGGAAATAACAGTTAATAAAATTGATTTTAAGCTCAGTAAAAAAAACCAAAAAAACAGCTATACACATAGTCCAAAAGTACTAGATTCAGAATCGTTATTACATTTTTGGACTTAAAAATACCTTTTGCTTCTGTTCCAAGAGTCTTTCAATGTCACCGTCAAATGTGTCCGTGGATGTTTGCAGTTGATGGACAGTCAGTTGACGCTCTTCCAGTTGTCCACTGATGTCCGACTGAGCTTCTCTAAGTTCTCTTATCTCGTCATCACAGCTGCTGGCATCCTATTAAAGTGAGATAGCAAACAGTTTCAGCTGTATACATGCATTATCATATGATTGTGATGTGTGATATTTATGCTCAAGCTATATATAATATGAACGACACCACTTTTGAACAGGTAATTAATTGGCTATTATCAGACTTGAGTCAACACTGACACAACAGTTTGGCAGTGATCAACTCATACCTGCACGGTGTGTTTGATCTTCTTACGCAAGTCAGTCATCTGCCTTTGAAAAGCTCCTTTGGTAACAACACTTTTGTTTGTTTTTGATTGGGCATCTCCTCTGGTCACGATGGTGTCTCGTCTGAAAAATTTGGAAAAATATTGTAGGATTAAGGGTTAAATATTTTTATTGAGGCTCAGATCACAACTGTGAGCTACTGTGGTAGGGATCATTATCCTACATGGCAGTATGTAAATTAGACCTTCCCAAAAGTGCAATGGTATATTTAGCTCTACTGAATAACTTAAGAAATAATCTCTCACTTAACCTTACCTGGAAACAGCCTTTTCCATTTCTTGAATCATGCGTTCTTGTTGTTTCATTAACTGAGCGTAGCGCACAGACATTCTGTGAATTTCCGCTTTCATTGCTTGTATCTCTCCCTGCCCAACATCTGAATCCACAGCGGCTCTCGTTTCTTTTGCCAACTGGATTTTCTTCTCCCATAGCATTATTTGGCGCCTGAAATGGAAATTATATCAAGATTAATTAATTCCGAGTGGTATGGAAATGTGTAGCAATTGTTCTACATAAAAGTTATATCCGAAGTAGGAAGGAGTTAACCAACGTTGTTGGGTTAAATCTCGATGCTGAACAAACTTAAACTCCACTTGGCATATTTACTTATTTTTTTGATTTGTTTCATTGCCCTTATTTAGTATGCAACTTAAGTGCAGTTTGCATTTAGTCCAATAGGAGAGACAACTAATACATGTATTTTCGTTGGTTATATCCAAGGCAAACAGAAATGGCACCATGGTAGAGTATAAGCAGGTGTTAAACACTCACTCTGCTTCAATGAGACTGTTCAGTAATCGCTCTTTCTCTTCTTTATTAGCTTCCAAGTCGGCCTGCATTTGGATAGATTCCTTCTCAGCTTCCTTCAAACCACCCATGAAGTCATTTTCCATGAGGATGTTGCTCTGTTGCAGATTGTGTTCAGCCCCTCGTTCTTTGTGCAGTAACATGTTTAGCTTTAACATGTCATTCTGCATGTGTTTAATGCTTCGCTCCTTGTCACCAATTTCATTCTTCTGTCTGTTGATTTCATCTGAGTGATAAAATCAATTATGTAAATCTTCTGGATTTTTAACTATTCCTTACTGTGCCACTGTATTGTTCCAGTTACAACTTACAAGTACCGTAGACCACAACTGGCCTGTAACATTCTTTGGTCTGGTGGTATCACCTATACATTTATGTTACTGGTGCTGACTGTTGCGGACAGTGCAAGACCACCAGAGCTCTTATAGCTGAAGATTAGTTCTGCTTCGCATCCCGGCATTAAATATTTTTTTAATAATCATGAATTACACATTGGTTAACATATATCTAAGCTATAGTGACTTCCAGGTGTGTTAAAGCAATAAGTAACAAACCACTGTTTTCCATGTGATTACTGTTGCTTTGAGTGCAATGCAATGCCTTTGTAAAGAATTACTAAAGACAGTGTCTTTTACTGTACTTACTTTCAATACGCAGCTTCTTCTGCGTCAAGATGGTTAGCTGCTTTTTGAGATTTTCCACATCTTGAGACTGGGTGTCCTTTTCTTTACACAAACGCACAAGTTCACTCTGGTCTCTCAGCCACATTTGTTGTAGCTCAGATATTTCTTGTTGTTTGGCATCTACTGATTTGTTCAGGGAATTGATCTGGATTTCCAAGGGACCAAGTTCCACACCCTGCAGAACGAAAAACAATTTTACCAGTACTGCTGTGGTGTAAAAATGAAGTAGTCACAAGAACGTGACAATTTGATGCTTCATATTTTGTCATATTGATGGAAGTTTCTGTTTAGGTCGCAACTTTTCACGTGAGTCATATATCAAAGCATATGTATACTTACACCGGAGCTGGCAATCATTTGCTCTAACTTTTTGTTGTATTGGTCCACCTGTCCCTGTTTACGTTCAATTACTGCATTCTGTTTTGCAATTTCAGCCTCACTTTTGTCAATGATTTCATTCTTCTCTGAAATTTCTTGGTCCAACCTGAGCATAACTTTCTGTAGTCTATCCACCCTTGTCCTTGTATTTGATGCTTCCAATGTGTCTTTTGATATGACATTCTCTACATTGGCGACTTGAGATTCCTTGCAAAAGAAAAGTTAAGCTCTAACTAATACCACAAGAAAATGCTCATTTATTAAATCTACTGCATATGATACTTTTAAAACTTACCAAATCTTTGGTAGCAGATCTTGTTTTTCCAACAAGTCTGTTTGTGTATTTTGCAGCTTTATCCACTGTCAACTGAGATCTGATCTTCTCAAGAATCTCATCTTCAAGCTTGATTCTCTCCAAGTATTCCTTTTCAATCTGTTTTCTCAGTGCTGTAACTTCATTCTGCCTGAGAGTTTTGTCCTATCAAAAGAATGTCAGAAAACAAGTCTTTCAGATTATACCGCTTTTGGGACAGACAACATAAGGCGATGGATGTAATTTCTAAACTTACTGTTGTTGCCCTACTTAGAGCTTGTTCTGTTTCTTGCAGCATGCGAGTGTAGGTTGCATACTCATTTTTTAGCGCTTCATGCTTCTCTTGAATTTGTTGGAGGAGTTTGCGAACAGTTGTTATGTCAGTTTCTGTTTTGTTGTACACTAGTGTCAGCTTCTCATTCTGTTCTTGCTCTTGCTGGATGTAACGCTTAAAGCCATCTATTTCAGTTTCCAGGGATTTTATACGTTGGTTTTGTTGGGTGAGTGCTTCCATCATTGCAGAGTGTGCCTCATCCCGTCTCTTCATTCCTATCAGGCTGCTGTTCCATTGTTGAAACAGCTGCTTCTTCTCCAGATTTATTGCCTGTGCAATTGACAAAATATGCCATTCTTATCTCGGTAGTATTTTGAAAAACAGTAAGCCAGCCTTTGCTGGCCACATATTGTAATTGTATATATTGTCACAACATGAATACTCTGACATCCTATAACTATTTTTGTCACGTTATCTGTTCCATAATTGGAAACCATACCTCCATTTCCATATGAGCCTCTGACAGGGCATCCTTTGTTGCTTTTGTCTCTTCTCGTTGGGCCATCGTCTGGGCTTCGTACATGGCTATTTCCTCTCTCAACTTATCTACTCTCTCAACCAGCCTGTCCACAAACAAATCCTGTAATTTGACAAACAGAATTTAAATTAAAAACTTCTGTTCCCTGAAAATGGCCCTGTACTCCCGAGACACTTGTAAACATTCAAAATAAATTTTCAGTTGCAGCTTCACACCTGTTTCTGCTTGGCAACCTCAGCTTTGGCAACTTCAGTGTCAGCCTTTTGAGCAGCTCGCTTCATTACAGAAATATCTGACCGGGCGTCTTCTTTAGCATTTTCCATGTAAAACAGTCTCAGCGCCAGATTTTCTACTTCCGCTTGAAGCTCAGATCCTGTATTTGAAATGCGATAAGATTTTTACACTGTCACAATTGTCAGCAGCAACACCTGCAGATTACACTACAGCCTCAACAGTCATCGTAGTCATACCAGAATTGCTTTCACATACCTTTTTTCCTCTCAGCAGCAGCATTTGCTTGCAGATTTCTGTAGAAATGACGAGCCTCCGAAAGATTACTCTGCGCTGTCCCATTAGTCTGCTTCATTTCAGAAAACTGGTCATGATTTTGTTCAAGCAGCATCTGATGGCGAGCCAACTCTTGTTGAACACCATAAAGCTCAATTCCGAGATCTTCTCGATTTTTCTTTTTATTTCTGTTACCCTCAGTCTGAAACAGATAATTTTGTCACATTCATTCTCTTATCAATGAGCACAATATAGCTGAAATTTGATGAAAACATGAGGAATATTGTTTTGTCAACAACTTTAATAACATACCAACTCCTGCAATCTAAGAGACAGCTTCTCATCTTGCTTGTCCAAATGAGCTTTCAAGGCACTTTGAAAGCGTTTCATCAGGGGCTGCAAAAATACAAGAAATTCAATGGATGTTCATTGTCATGCATGCAGAGTATATATATATAATATATACAATAAATTAGTTAATTATACTATTTTATCATTGTTTATTGTGTATTATTAATTTGTTGTCACAATAACCAAGTGCTTACATGATCAGGATCAAGGACGACCATTTCATTCTCCTCCCCCTCTGAATCATCCTCAGTCTCTTCCCCATCTTCTTCCTCCTCGTAATCCTCCTCCTCCTCTTCACCATCCTCTCCAATCAGGGTTGTCATCTGTGGAACTAGGGCACCAGCATTGTCATCCTCATGTAGCCCTATTCAATAACAAGATGTTGATTTGTTTTAATTTGTCAAATATCATGTTTTTTTTCAAGTTACAGGTGTCAGCTAATTCCGAGGTTGATTACTGACACAGTTCAGTTTATTTTTTATGAGTCCCATTTGATTCATATACATTTTTTAATTGAGGATATAGACTGACTATATTTGAACAAAATTAAATTGAGGTAATATATTTTTTATATACAAATATCTGCTCATTCTGATAAAACCTTGAATTTTATTTTGTGATAATATTATCTGTCCATATCAATTATAACTGTCTATGTGAAAAATTGACTGAACTTACTAAACACTCCTCATACCGCCCACAAAGGATTGGTATACAATAAATTAACGGAAATATTAACAATCAAACCTCAACTTTTCAACTGATAATGACACCTCCATAATAATTTTGATTTACTATTTGCTATATTGTCTATAGTAATTCTTTAGTCTCTCTGTGGCCAAGACTACTGATCTGCTGATTGTAAATTAATGATGAAATGAAACAAATTATCATTAGAGCTCAAAGACAGGAAACTTTAATTTGATTGTTACATACTATATGGTCTTACATACTTGATCACTTACTAAAACGGGATTCTTACCATATCCATTAGTTTGATCTTGCTGGTTATCTGATCCATGTTGACTGCCAGAGACTTGTCTACTTCCTGAAGTTGGCCTTTCTCTAGACGGAGGTCGGTCTGCTTGAGGTGACCTTGACGCTGATGCTGGTCTACTGCCAGTTGTTGGTTTATTTGCAGATCCTGGTCTGCTACCAGCTGCTGACCTTGCTGCAGACACTGGTCGGCTGCTAGGCTTGTCTTCTTTTGATGCTCTACCAGATGTAGGTCTTGCTGACGTGTTTGATGCTGGTCTCTCTTCACTCTTTCTAGCAGAACCAGGACGGCTACCTGATACAGCTAAGTCTTCCCCATCTGATGAAATAGAAAGGCATGCCTTTAATATTTATCAATTGTCAGTCAGCAATACAAAGATGGAAAATTTATTTGTCTGATACCATACCATTTCTAGCGGCTGATGCCGGTCTTGATCCCTGCTTATGTGCAGAGGCTGGACGTGATCCTACTTGACTACTTGGAGACTTCTGAAGGGCAGCTGAACCTGGCCTTGACCCTCCTTTGACAGATTCTTTAGATCCAGCTGCAGAGGGAGGTCTGGAACCTAGAACATTATAAATTTATATTATAGATATATGCACAAGAATGTGCCATTAAACAACACAATATAGTAAGTACTATTTGTTTGATCATGCGAAGCCATCCGTACCTTTCTTACTTGCAGCTGATGTTGGTCTGGAGCCAGACTTAGAGCCTGGCCGAACTGGTCCCTCATCCATTTCCCTAAAATAAAATTGAATTTAAATGCAAGCTAGGAAATATTCATGATGAAAATTTAATATTTATAAATGCTGTTCCAGCCACTAAAGGTGTGGGGTAGGGGTGGACCTGAAGATTTTGACACATTCTCATGTTGACTTGGACTTCACACTTGCACATATAAGGTCGAGATCTTCCAAGCGCTGCGCACCTGCACTGCTTCATGTCATGATCATTTGTCATGCATTAAAATGTTATTTGTCACATACGTGAATCACTGAATGGCAGAATGCACATCACCACAATATATTGAATGAATGATTTGCATAAATTGAATTCTAGATTGTGTGCATGGTGACAATTGTCATTATCATTGATTATGGTGGTTTAAAGTGGTCATAACATGTGCCCTGTACTAAACAGTGATATCTGGAAGCTTTAAATTGTGTTTTCGTTAACTTCTTTCCAATCGATCTCTCTTACCTGTCCTCGTCGGCCATCTTTGTTGTCAAACAAATATTTTTACTGGTCTTTTGATCTTGCCTAACACATTTCCAATGGCCAAAGCCGTTGCTAGTGACCAGTCGAAGTTGCCACGGCCTCAGTTGATACGCGATCTCCTATTGGGTGATGATCCAGAGCGCTACGCCAATCAGCTTTCAGAACACAAAGACACGGCCTCCATGAAATGGAGCTGTCAAAACATCATCATGAGCTTTCAGAGAGGGATTGACTGCTTGTATCCATGAAAATCAGCAGTTCTCCGAGAGGGAGGTGAGTTATATTGAGAAGTCAAAACTCATAAGAGCTATGCTGAGGTTGTTCGAGCCTGGTATGGGCTTATTTACTGTGTACACACCTACAATATGTCATTGTCAGTTCAGTTGTCATTATTCCATGCCATGATCTGATCATTGCTGACGTTCGCGTGATGGGTGACTGGGTCATGCCACACACATTGTCAATTAGGCCTTTGTAAATGTCAGAACTATATAACATAAAGTCATCAGTGCAAATAGCCCGACCAGTATTTACATAAAGTGATAGACATAGAGTCATGGCATAGACCCGAATTCATTGGCATTGCTTAAAAACATAATAAAACAATGATAATGCAAACTAATAATTGTAGTCCATAATGCTTTTACTGAAATAATGAAGTTCGACTGGCTCTATTAATTACAGTAATGATTTGAGGCGGCAATGAACCTGTATAATCTTGTTAAAATCGACAATGTATATTTTAATTGGTCGTCAACCTCATAATTGTGTTAGGTCATAACTAATTATCTGCTATTTTGACATTTGCAGGCAGGTGACAAAATGCAATCACCATTCGGAAGTTTGTTGAAGAAGGCTACAGATTTTCTTGGTCTAAGCAGCCCAAGCCAAGTGCGTCACCCTCCTCTGGATGGAGAGATAATTTATTGCAAGAACAACGTGTGCGTCCACCCTCCAGCTGCTTTGAGTGCTCAGGTTGAGCACTATCCTGGTTACCTGAATGTTCGTTCACAGGATGATGATGTAATTTTTCTTTTTTTTTCTGTCACTGTTGACTGCTTAAGTTGATGTATCATATATATTTGATATTTTTTTGTTCACTATAGCTGACTCAGTCATTTATGTCTTGCTCTTCATTTCCATGCAGGTTTTGGGATCTACTCTCATCTTGACATGGATTCCAAACTCTTCCCTTCAAAAGAACCCAAGGAGTATAGAAAACAGTCCCGCCAGAGCTGGAAAAATCAGTCCCAGGCGATCTCCAAGACAGGAATTTGCCAAATCAGACTACCCTAGTCCTGGACAGAAAACCCCCTGTGAGGGATGGGCCACACCAAACAGCACCGGAGCAATATCATCTGCTAATACCCCATCTGTTCAACCATCACCAAAAACATGTCCACAGCATAAACTAGATTTCAACCAGAGCAGTAATCTTGACCAAGAAGTTTCGAAGGAAAACCTGAAAAACAACAGAAAAGATGTCCATGATTGTCCAAGAGTGCCTGGGGTAGGAACGAATGTTAATGAAATTCAAAGTAAAAATACAAATGCAGAGAAACAGAACAGCTCAGACAAGCAAGAGGAAGATAGCATTGATGACAGTAGTAGTAAGGCAAGTAGTCCATCATCTTCAAGCACAAGTCCAACAACAGAACGCCAGCTTTTCATGTTGCTACATCGAGCCCGGCTGAAGGAGAAGATAAGGGAGAGGAGTGGTTCCAGCAAGTCGGTCACAAGCATTGAGATGGAGGGAGACAACCTGATGGTTGTTACGGAGGAGATAGATGATAATGCATTTGTAGATGAGCCTATCAATGGAGACACTCATGGCACCAAGTGGGAATCGCATTGCACTGCGGATACTACTGCTAGTTCAGCTAGTAGTGATTCCACAAATCCCAGTCCCACAGGTGAACATTATCAAAAGATGTTAAATGAGATTACTGCTAACTCCGAATGCCAGAAAGGTGCAGCGCCTGCTGAGAACTGTTGCCAGAATAACTGTGAAAATGAACCCGATAAGCTTGCACAAAGTGATAGCAACATGACTGCTGCCAATGCTGATACTTACCATGACAGTCCTAAGGCAGCCAACAATGAGTTAGAAAAAACAGATGAAATGGATCACTTGAATGTTAATCACAATGAAAACAAAATGACAAAGTCTGACAACTGCTTAGATGTAAAATCTGAATCGAATGCAGCTCATCAACGAAGCAGATCTGTGGACCTGGAAAGGCTCAAAGGATCACTGGATTTGAAACTTACTCCTTCTGTTAGCTTACCATATGCTTTGGTCAGCACACCAGAGATCGCAATAACTCCAGGAAGCCCACCACAAAGTGGCTGCGAGTCATCATCCACTTCTGGGCCCGATTCTTGTCCTGACTCACCTTTGAGTGGGTCTCCTCCTTCACACCCTGGATCTCCTGTCTCCGGTGACCATTTTAACAATGAACCTGGCATGGATTCATTGTATGAGGCCAGTAATTTACAATTCCCTAATAATTCCATCAGCTACAACAGCTCCCCAAACTCCACACCAGGTTCAACCAGGCGTTCTGCAAAAGAGCAAGTCTGTGGCGTATTTTCAGTTGATCTTGGTAAGACTGAGTATTTTTGTTTGTTTAATACCAATGCATGGATTTTAAAATTTAAACAGATAACAAAAACGTGACAAATTTTTGTTACTTTCAGGCCAGATGAGGTCTCTGAGAATATTTTATCACAATGACAAATGCACAAGCGGCCAACTTGTGATTGCTAGTCGAGAATCTCAATACAAAATCCTGCATTTTCATCATGGAGGTTTGGACCGCTTGTCTGAAGTTCTGGATGAGTGGAAGTTCCTTGCACAGCCAAAGAAAAAAGTATTGATGATTTACTATGAAAAAAAAAACTATGGTATTAACTGGGAATTGTGGAGGTTTTGACATTTTGGCAGGGATTATGAGGTATTTGGGGAAGGAGGGAACAGTTTCTTGAAAGCACATTCATAATTGAACTCCTCCTGAAAATATTGTGGATTTTCTGAAAAGGCTTGAGGGATTGGCTCAATTTTATGAGGGAGCCTCCCCCACTTAAACAGCCCTCCAGGACTCCCATGTTAATAACTACTGATGTTTTGTTATACATGCTGAGATAATATACTATGTTCAAGATGTTGTGTGCTTAGGATAGTCAGGTGTTACCATTGCAGAAAAAAGTGGGCGAAGACAACCTTAGCAAACAGTATTCAGTGATCAGGCCATATCTGCCGAATGAAGAAAACCATCCAGAAGAGGGTGCCTATGAAATGCTGACACAAGAAACATGGACGCAATACATGAATGAACCGGGCCAAATATTGGACGATTTCCTGCTGAGAAAGGTTTTTTTTGCTCTTTAAGTACCCTGAACAATAGCCAAATTTATCAGTCAGTGTAGTTCTGAGTTTATCACACCACACATTGGTTAGGGCTGTTCAATTGAAAAATGTGGGGGGAGGGGAAGGGGGGGTGGACAGGAAAATTTCAGACACCACCCCTTCCCGCCCCCTGCTTTTTGTTTTTTGACAGAACCCCCGCCCCACCCTTTTTTTTCTACATTGAGATATTTAAATACTGGTAAAAAATCCCCCCCTCCCCGCTTTTTTAAAAACCTTCCTGCATGTCCACCCCATCCCCACAATTTTAAATGGAACAGTCCCTACATGTTGCACTTAACCTCACTTTTATGGCCTTTAAAGTCGATCTGCCTAATGTTTATTTGTCCCACTTATCATGTGAACAAATCTTTCCATAACCAAAAATTTATAAAAACGCAGAATCTATTTAAGGAGTAGAATAAAGGTATTTTGTTTTGGGACCACTCATCATTGCTAGAAATTAGACACAGCTAGGTCTCTATGTTGGACAGGACACGGTAATTTATATCTTTTACATTTTTAATTTATTAGCTTACCTTGATTGAGAAGAGACCTTGTTAGTATAGCAATCTACAGGTAGTTCTACCTCTCTGCCTGGTCCCAGAAAGGTCCAAATATATAATATAATAAAACACTTAATACTACTTTTCAGGTTATCTTCTTCGCTGGTGTTGAAGGGGTTGTCCGTCAAGAACTGTGGCCATTCCTGCTTCGTTACTATCCCTACAATTCCTCTTTTGAAGAGCGAGACTCCTTGCGAAATGTCAGATTTATAGAATATCAGGATATGCGAAAGAAAAGGTAAAAACTTAACAGGGGTTGCTTGTGATGTTCATTGCTTAAGAACAAATATATATTTTAACAATCACTCTTTCCTGCTTGCAGAGAGAACATGACTGATGAAGAAAAAGAAACCTTTTGGAGAAATATCCAGTGTACTGTTGAAAAGGATGTCGTTCGTACTGATAGGAGTCACCCATACTTCAAAGGAGATGACAACCCTAATATTGAAATTCTCAAGTATGTTACAATAATAAACTTCACTCATAGGTGCAAGACTACGCAGAGATGTTATCAAACTAAGAAATTAGGGGCTAGTTTTGATAACATAATTCATTGCATCTTTATTTGATTTTGAAAAACTTGGGAGTTCTCATGGTTTTTATTTTTCCAATTTGTCAACCATGTATTATTGTTTTGATTTATCCAGGTGTATACTTCTTAATTATGCTGTGGTGCATCCCCACTATGGCTACACACAAGGAATGTCTGATCTTTTGGCTCCTGTCCTTGCGGAAGTTCAAAATGAAGTTGACGCATACTGGTGTTTTGTCGGTCTTATGCAGAAAACCATATTTGTCAGTTCGCCAAAAGATGTTGATATGGACCAGCAATTGGTGAATGTGTTTGTTATTATAAAGCATTGTCAATATGAGTTAATGTGCATTAATGTATCCTGTCAATGTATGTTTATAAGACTGACCATTTGATGACCCTCTGCAACGTATGTTCAACTAACAGTAAAAATCAATAATTGGGTCAATATCATGCAATGTAATAGCCATTACTCACCGATTTTACTTTTCCAGCTGTTCCTGAAAGAATTGATACGACTAATGCAGCCGAGATTTTATGCTCATCTGGAAAAGGTCCAGGATGGCATGGAGCTGTTATTCTGCCACAGGTAATTGGTATTGCTGCACCTGAAAATAAGGACATACTTTAAGACTGAACTATTTATTTGTCCTTAAATAATATTGGATCTAATTACAATGAATTTGACTTTAAGTATTAAAAAAATCTTTTTCATTTCTAAATTATTATTATGCGTTTCTATTAAAGTACGCATTTCTTCCTAATAGTCCCAAATACTGACGTCAGTAAATGATAGTTTATTACTATTGGCTGTGAGCCAAGTACTGCAGCTGTTAAGGTGTGTCCCAAGCATCACTCATAATGAATGTAGGCATGCGATTGATTAGGATATATATGATAATAATAAGCATGCCTTTGTTGATTGTAGGTGGATCCTCTTGTGTTTTAAACGTGAATTTCCTGAAACGGATGCACTGAGAATCTGGGAGGCATGCTGGGCGCACTACCAGACAGACTACTTCCACCTCTTTGTATGTGTAGCAATCATGGCAGTGTACGGGGAGGATGTTGTACAGCAGGACCTTGCAGCTGATGAGATGTTGCTCCATTTCTCTAGTCTTTCCATGCACATGAGTGGATACGTTGTTCTTAGAAAGGTAATGTTTGATTCTGTAAAAGAAATGAAATTCCAAAATGAGACATAAGTTAGTGCTGTGTCTAAAAGATTAAAAAAGGAATAGGAAATTTGTTTGAAAATAATATAAATTGTTCACGATGTTTTATCTTGGCTACCTTTAAAGTTTCAGGCATTTTTTCAGTCTCCACCATAGTTTTATTGTCATTGTTGAAAACACTTCAGTAATAAGTATTGGAAGTTGTCAATAATATTTGTTGATGTCAATTTCCATTAGATTTTTGTTTTTCACAGGCAAGGAGTCTCCTACACAAGTTCCGAACACTGAAGGAGATTCCATGCACTCTCGCCGGACTGTGTTCCCTCTGCGGCTCTGGAATGTGGGACAGTGGCCATGTTCCCATTGTGACCTGTCAGCATCGCTCGCAACCTGATGGGTGTCCTCATGGAGTAGATTCTAAGCCCTTGTGGCCAAATTTGTAGCAAGGGTGGTGTCGCTCCTTTTTTATAAGTGATACTAAATCTAGTAATTGTACAGCCTTCGACAGACAGGTTCTGTTGATTAGGTGTTTACAAATTGTAGTTATATTTGGTCTCATTGTTAAATATATATATGGCATTTTGTTGTACATTCAGCTGTTTAATCACCGATGATTGCCACATTGTATTATCTATGTTCAATGGATATGCATGTACTTACAATGTACCTGAATATTGATTGTTTGTTAACCATCGTTTAGCTTAGGGTATTATTGATGAATACACAATTAAGGGAAATCTTGCAGAATTGATTTCATATCATACATATGGACATGTACAGCTGTAGCTCCAGGGCGTTTGGTTTCTTTTTTAATTTTTGAATAGTTCCAGTATAATTCCATGACAAATTGAATGTGATGTACTAATGCTTACATTTTCCTGTAAGGACATTCCATTTGTACCTATTTTTTAAATTTATTTTTGTTAATTATTTAATGTGTACTTGACAGAATCAGTAGTGCATAATGTGATATTTTTGCTTTATGAATGCTACGGCCGCATGATGTCATGCTATAGACTTTTGTATTTGCTTTGCCACAACTGCATATATATTTGAGGCTTGTCGATCATACTTTCAGCTGGCCAGTCCATGTGTGCTATACTTGATCTTGATCTGAAGCAACCTACAGCTTAACTTAGGGAAACTACTCTGAAAAGGTTTAAAATTTCCATGTATAAAATCTAGCTTCATTACTAATGCTCAAGTCCTGTTTATGTACTGTCAAAACAAATCCATATACTAGTCAAAGTTGATGCTACATGACATAGTTTTTGTTTCAAGTTTTTACTGAGTTAATTTTAAGGATCCTGAAGTTCATATTTGTGCAGTCGATACCTGAAGTATTTCTGATTGTAAGTCCTAAATTAATGTGATCACAGTTACAAGTGAATACTAAGCAACAAAGTTCAGCATGCAAATATTAGATTGTTCTGATGCCAAAGGTGATAAGTCTTTACATTACATTTTGTTTATAATTTTGTGTAGAGGCTATTAATTATGTCATTAATGTCATTAATTGCCTGAACTTATCATCAGAGTTAGTCATTTATGATGACATCTTTTTATGTCTAATGTTTTTTTGGGTCTTTCTTTTTTTTCAATGTTATACCACTTTTTGTGGATATTTTTGTTCATGAAAATACATTTGGTATTTTTCAAGTGCAATTTGTTACTGCATTGTACACCCTGGTTTTCATGTAGGATATGATTAGGTGCTCTAACAAGAAGAAATAAGGGGGCAGGAATCTTCTTTCTTTTTAACACTACATATATATGCCCACTTAATAGTAGCATTAAAGCAGTATTGCGTTGGTGTTCTGCATGAAATATTTTACATTACGCAATGCAAGTAGTATTAGGACTTAGCATAGATCTCCAATCTTATACTTTTTTTGGAACTAACATAAGAATTGTAAATTTAATATTCTACGATATCCATACGCGTATTGTTGTTGCATTATTTGCATGTCAGGTTTTTTTAGACTAAATAATGAACTTTTTCACTTTGTAAATTAATGATCAAGTTTTTATATAAGGATCTACAACATCAAAATTTAATGTGTCGTGTAAAAGGTTACGTTCCTTACTGTTGAAGCTTATAATTTTCACTGACAAACAACAATACACAAAGGGGCATGCAATGTACAGGGAAAAGTTTTAACAAAATGTAAGGAACTTTTATCTATTTCATATGACATATGGAAGTAACCTCACATTTGACATTCAGTTGATATAAATAATGTTTCTATGATCATATATATGTTCACATGTAAATCATTACATGTAGAAATCCTGTAATAAATATCATTTACTCAGGTTTAATAAGTAACCATGACGGTAAGTGAATTTACGAATGTGTACTTTTATTACATACTTGTAAAATTTCAAGTTTTCATCTATTATTTCCATCATATAAATGTTTGGTGTACAAATGGCATAGTCTGCATACAGTGTTCATAACCTTAATCTTGTCATGTAAATAGATGTATAATTGACCGCAATTTAGATATGCTCACTGCTACTTGCAGATTTATTTTGGGTGTTTACATTTGTTTTAGTTGGAAATAAAGTCTATGAAAGAAAGTTAATTAGTTCATCTTAGAAATATTTAACATATATCTGATCAAGTTAACACACAGTCAATTTAATATGTCTGTTTATGAAAGCTATTACAGTGTGATTGAGTATTATCCAATAAATACTATAACTAAAACCACCAAATGTCATGAATTGCAAGTCCATATGTGCAAACTATGGTCATAAAATGAACATGACCCAATAATATTCATCTGTCCGTTAGTATCTGACAATGTCACTGAACTGGTATTAGAGGACGAGGTGTCGCCATCTGTGGTATTCACTTGTGGTAATTCACTTGGCTTTAGACGGCACCAGTCCGCTCCATAAGCGATAGATTTGTGCTCCGTGTAAGAATAACGAGTGGAAAGTGTATCATCTGAAATTATTGTAATGGGATGTGGTTACTACTGAGTAAAAATCTGCCAGTACTGTTTAATATTTAAATATGGAAAAATATATATACTATGCCAGCCCAGAAGCACATCAAAATAAATCCCAAATATCACAATTAGAGTCATAGATAAATTCACATACCATCAAGTTGTAAAACATGGAAGCCATTGTGCATGCAAGCAGCCAGCAATGTGCCTTCTACTAACGGATGCCATTTCAATCTCCACACTCCACCCTTAACGCATTTGTCGCCGACCGGTCGTCTCATTTGTCGAGTGTCCCATATCAAGACACATTCATCATAGCTGAAAGATATTTTACATGGCATCAAAGACAAAAACAAATCTGTAAGCTTCTATAGTTTATTATCAATTCAATTTAACCCCTAGACAATTTGTCTCCTCAATTTCACCCCAAAAAACCAAATGTAATGATCCATCAAAGGATGCAAGCAGCTTATGCTGAATCAGTCAAAGGTTGTCAGTGAAAGTTAAATTCTTAATAACTTAAGATTCATGTTGTTTTTTAATTGGTGCAATACTAGAATTACTTTTATATCTGTGAAATCAAATTTTTTCTCAAGTTTCTAAGGATATCGAAGAACTATTGACCTGTCAGGCTCTCTAGAAGGAAGAACATGTCCATCACATTTAAAAGTGTGGACAGGAAGGTTTTTGAAAAAGCAGGGGAGGGGGGTTTTACAAAAGAGAAAAGAGGGAGGAGTCTGTCAAAAAACAACCAGAACCCACGGGTTGGGAGATTCACTAGGCTTGAACAGTAGTTGAAACATTGATTGCTGGGATACTGTAGCGAGTGCCTACAACTGCTTCAATTTGCCATGAAGGCATAAATCCTGTACACAAAAGTAGACTCTTTTATTAAAATGCACAAATCAAGTAAATATTACTTCTGGGAACCATATAATGCTGCTCCCAACTAAGTTTCACCACCCTCACTCTGATGCTGTGACATATTCTTGACTTACCTACACTAATATGGTCATACAAACCCATTCAAATTATTTTTCACAAGAAAGCCACTTTTATTTTGACCATCGGCAAAATAAATGCGAAGGTATTGTAGTTACTTCTGTAACAGGTGAGCTGGCAGGCGCACAGTTGGTTGGCAGGTGACACATGTTCATTTTCGGAGCAGAACTCCCAACACTATTGCATTTACATTGATATAATTTGGTACATATTTTGTCTTTAAGGCCTAGTTGTGCTTTTTGATAGTCTGTTTGTCAATTATCACCCACTTTTCAACTTGTCAAAAATCAAAAAATTACCTTCCAGTAGCTACAGTAAACTCCTTGAGTGAACTTGAATGTATGCTACAAACACCACCATTATGCCTGCAAAAGAGTATGACAAATAACTAACAAAATAGGACAGCAGTGATAGAACTGGTGCTGGAAATAAACGCATGTCAAAGAAACGCAATACTTACAACTTGCTGGTGAAGAGAGGTTGTGAAGTTGGAATTCTAGTATCCCAGCCCTTAAAAAGACAGTCATCACCACCTATAATAAGTTTTTCATGACTGTTACTTTAACTTTCATGGTCACATTACAGAGGACATCCCATGCAATTATATGAATTTGACAATAAGTGTGGAAACAAGTATATATAGCTCCATCTTCCCAACACAAGGCCTCCTCATCCGCATGCATCTGTGCAAGATTTCACGGCAATGCTTTTTTTTTCACCGTGGCTCTCTAGCGGTAAAAAGGAGTGTGACTTAGTAGGTCAGCCAATGCAAGGGACACACCAGTGTTTCAAAAGACACAACGGTCACTGCAGGCCACATTGCTGAGCTAAATATAGATACATCTTATCAACACCGATGCTGATTTGGCGCTCCACAGATTTTTGCGACTAATCAAACTGGGTATGCATAAACCAGGTAATTAAGCCTATTTCTAGCAAGGCCACCTAGTGTAGCTATGCGAAGATGGCGGGCTTGCTTTAGGAAGATGGTATAGCTCTATTCATTTAACCTTTCACCTGAGTAAACAATATTTGTATTCCAGTAGTTAAAAGCTGCAATCCAAGCTTCAAAGCCTTGAGCTTTCCAATGATGTGAGACTTGAAAATCCTGGGTAACATCAACGATGCTCAAGTCCCCTGCAGAATCACTGACAGCAATTTTAACATCCCCACTGGAAATCAAAGATTTTAAGCCCAGCAGATAAGAACACGAGCATATTGGTTTCCTCTTATTTCAAGTTTGCATGGTATGATATATATATATACCTGTACAATTATGAAAAGCTCAAACATTGACTGGCTTAAAAGAGTCACTATATAATGGATTTCAGATCTATCCATTAGGTCCCGAAAAAGGGAAACAACCGGATTTATACTAAGACACTGAATTTGTGTCATTTTCTTTTTTTTTTTTGTTTTTTTGGATGACACATATTTATATGGCACTAGACAAAACCTTGTTCTTGTTGCAATTAACTAATGCAAATGACAAAAATGGTTAACTTACTCATGTGATTTGCCAGTCGACCAATCAAGAGACAGAGCTAATCTGTTCTCACCAATAGAAAGGGAACTCTGTTCTGTATACTCATATCTTCCATGATTATCATGAAGATTGTAAAGTTTCAAGTCACCTTGTGCATCGACCACACCTAGAGTTGGCAGCTCCTGCAAATTAACTCAGATTACTAGAACAATGCACTAGAGTTCCTTTTTGATAAGCTATGATATATCAACCTATGGAGTTACATGTTATATGTAAAGCTAAAATGAACATGTTCAATCAGACAGGACACATTTTCATTGGCACACAAGAATTGAAATAGTAACACACATTTAATGGAATATGGCACCATTTACTGTCCAGTATGGCTGGACAATCTAGTGACTGGTGTAATTTTAGGATTGTGCTGTAGTTCTCTGCATTTTCTTCTGCTCGTAACAAGGTGAAAAGCATCAGTCTCCCAAGTCGCTGTCTTGTTGGACTTACAGCTTTTTCATCATCTGTCTGAAAGACAACAAAGAAACATGATTAGCTATCATTGTCAACGGCGGCAGATCACTCTCATCGAAAGCTTGCGAGCGACGCCTTGCCAGATTTGGAGCCATTTCTATGGATTTTTCAGTGGCCCTCTAGGTAAATACACACATGACTAAGTAGGTAAGCCAATGCAAGTGACGCACCAGCATTTCAAAAGATTCAGCAGTCACGTTGCTGCACTAAAAATAGATACATTTTGTCAAGGTTTCTTGCTTTAGAACAATAATCAACGATTATCATTACGTATAGCCGATCACATTGTTTTAAGAGATTTGGTTTTGCATTTTATACAATCCAATAGATTAAAATCAATGCGACAATTACCAAGTTTTGAAATTCTACATCAGCCAGCTGGTAAGTTCCACATGTCATCAAATGTTGACTGCCTGGGATTGGACACCATTCTACACTGTCAGCACTGTAATCTGTGTCCCACTGGTGTAGGCACAATCCCTTTTGGACTGAGTTACTTTCCACTGTGGCCATTTAAACGTTTCACTTTCAGTGTAGACCACTAAAACATAGTAACCACTTGCACAATGGTACTTCCAATGTTCCCTCCTGTAAATACACAAATTACCAATGGCAATGAGGTTGCAACAATAACTAAAAGTACGAAAAAGAAGTATGTAATGATGCTTGTGAGCTTGGAAAGAATCATATACTTAACATGTCAACTGTTGTACTGCACGAAGTGAAAGTACACAACAATGACACCAATGTACACATTATCGCTCAGCTATTTAGTTTGATGAATGCGAAATTGACGTTGCCACTATCAAATTTTAACGCTGCTCTGTACAAAATAAATATGAAAAAAAAAATAACATTTATAACAAACCCATACCTCTTCTCAGGATTCCCTTTTCAGACCTTGTTTTCAGATGTGTTGACACCTGTAGTTCCTGCTGCTGCCGAGTGGTGACGCGCAAACGGCTGCTTTCCGTTTCTGGAAAACAAGGCGCAAAGGTGGTGGGGGAAAATGCCACAGAAATGGATGTAGTTCTGTGAAAAATGCGTATCACGATTCACGCAGACCATCCGGACCTGCGATAAAACATAGGAGCGACGTTCTTTTGTGGTCTAATAATAATGAGTTCCACTAAGAAGCCTGATTGACTGAAACGAAAACAGACAAAGCCCAAACATTTCAGAAACTTGCAATCTCGTGATTCTGTGTTGGGATAAAAATTGAATTCGGCGCCGGAAAATTTGGTGGAATCGTCGCGAAAAAAATTTGAATTCGGTGCTCTGAATAATTCTCTTAGTTCAGCACATGTTTAAACAATGATATATATATATATATATAAAAGCTAAAAAGATGTGTACATTTGTACTGTACAATAAAACAAAGTAACGAGTGAATCATAAAAGAGTAGCGTATCATAAATAAAATCTTTACAATATCGACATCCTCAGCAATTTTGAAGTTATTATACCTTGTTTTTTTTAGTGCAAGATGGACATCACTGATATTAAATAAAAGAACACAAATGAGAATTTTCCTGGCATGTTTAGTGGCATAGGACATGTGATTGACGACAGCAATTAACTTTCAAGGATGACAATTTGCAATAAACTATATATACAAGGCGGCGCCAAATTCTCTTAATAATGATCGCGCCAAATTCACTTAATTATAATCGCGCCAAATTCACTTAATAATAATCGCGCCAAATTCACTTAATAATAATGGAAAACAAGGCGCAAAGGTGGTGGGGGAAAATGCCACAGAAATGGATCCAGTTCTGTGGAAAATGCGTATCACGATTCACGCAGACCATCCGGACCTGCGATAAAACATAGGAGCGACGTTCTTTTGTGGTCTAATAATAATGAGTTCCACTAAGAAGCCTGATTGACTGAAACGAAAACAGACAAAGCCCAAACATTTCAGAAACTTGCAATCTCGTGATTCTGTGTTGGGATAAAAAGTGAATTCGGCGCCGGAAAATTTGGTGGAATCGTCGCGAAAAAAATTTGAATTCGGTGCTCTGAATAATTCTCTTAGTTCAGCACATGTTTAAACAATGATATATATATATATATAAAAGCTAAAAAGATGTGTACATTTGTACTGTACAATAAAACAAAGTAACGAGTGAATCATAAAAGAGTAGCGTATCATAAATAAAATCTTTACAATATCGACATCCTCAGCAATTTTGAAGTTATTATACCTTGTTTTTTTTAGTGCAAGTTGGACATCACTGATATTAAACAAAAGAACACAAATGAGAATTTTCCTGGCATGTTTAGTGGCATAGGACATGTGATTGACGACAGCAATTAACTTTCAAGGATGACAATTTGCAATAAACTATATATATACAAGGCGGCGCCAAATTCTCTTAATAATAATCGCGCCAAATTCACTTAATTATAATCGCGCCAAATTCACTTAATAATAATCGTGCCAAATTCACTTAATAATAATCGCGCCAAATTCACTATTTTTGTAGGGTTGAAATAAGTGAATTTGGCGGCGCTGTATTTGACTTGCGCCGAATTAGCGTTTCAGTGCTGCATTAATAGCATTGAGAGTAATATTGGTGAATCCCAACTGAATTAAAAGGATGACATATCATTGCAGGGGGCTATAGCCCCAGTTCAATTACTCTTTACGCTTCAATTGTGTCATTATCAAGCTCATTCAAATGTTGGTCATGCCTATTAAAGTTAGGGGCGGGTCCTTTGGTCATTAAGGTTTTGGCCAAACAGAGACTATCTTTGATGTACATAAGCGTCCCCTCCTTCTCTAATTCCTCCAAGCACTGACCATCCCATGTACCGATGTCTTGTAGTGTAAAGGTCATTGGCTCCTTCTCCTTCTGTGTGTTAGTGGTGATGGTGTCAACGCTGCCTCGCCAGTTATGAGGCTGGTAGCTGATTTTCATTCATTCAACAAATCCCCAGACTGCATTAAAAATTGCATATCAAGTTGTTTATTGGTGTTTCAGTGCTGCATTAATACCATTGAGAGTAATAGTGGTGAATCCCAACTGAATTAAAAGGATGACATATCATTGCAGGGGGCTATAGCGCCCCGGTTTAATTACTCTTTACACTTCAATTGTGTCATTACCAAGCTCATTCAAATGTTGGTCATGCCTATTAAAGTTTGTAAAATAGCCCAAACAAACATTGCATAAGAAACTTGCAATCTCGTGTGATTCTGTGTTGGGACGTTCACAGCTAGCTGTCGACTGAATATAGGTGGCACCACATGTTGCACAGCTCATGAGGCATGCTGTATATGCTATATTCATGCAGTTTGACAAGGCTTCTTCCTTTTCTCTTCACAACACTAGCCAGGCAAGGTGCACTAAGTGTTTGCAAAACATTAGCCTAATCATAATTCAGATCATTCCAAGCAGTGATCTAGCCACTTCAATCTCTGTGCTTATTTGAAGATCTGTAACTACTCCAATGGGGAACCGGGACTCTGGCAGGCATATCATTGATATGACCTGCAGTCTGAAGCAACTCGGGCATACTTACCTGGCACAGGGGCTACCGTGATCCAGAAGGTGGTGCCCCCAGGGTGAGGCCCTTCCATTGCACTCAGGTTGGGCTGACGCCTGCGATCGCCCCAAATGTGGGTGACTCGGGTGTGTAATTTTTGTTAGTGGGGGACTGCGTTCGCGCTCTCCCCTGATTCCTAATTGAACAGTAGCTTTTCAGTGTTTGCAAACTCAATTGCACTGACCTTGGAGGAATTAGAGAACACTTGGATTTTGCAATATGAGCATGTCCTAATCTAAGTCTCTATTTCCTCAGATTTCACAAGTTTACGTGGATTTTGGCCTTGAAACCCTGAAATTGAGCAATTAAATACCAGGGCAATAAAAGCCCTTTCATGTATAATCAGCCTCGCGCTTGCTGGGTGAAGACAGTGGCCCTATGAATTGAATCTCCTGTTAATTAGCAGGAACTCTCCTCAGCAAAAATACTTCTATATGGCAATTTGCATAAGTAGTTACAGGGCGACTATAAAACGTACCCCGAGGCTACGTGACGTACACGTGACGTAGCAGTGACGTGGAGGCGTACACGTGACGTAGCAGTGACGTAGTCAGACCTAGGGCCAGTTTAGGTGACCTCCAGGCGGCGTAGAAGGTTGGTTACAAGGGCACGTGCCGCGAATGGGTACCCCGAGGGTAAAGCGACGGTCTTAGATTGACTAATGAGATTGTATTGAGCCAGGGGCTATAGTTGAATTGTGTTTCTGATGATCGGCGACAGGCGGCGCTAGTGGTACTGGTAAGTGGCCACCAGGGGGCGGAATTGTACTTCTGATGATCGGCGACAGGCGGCGCTAGTGGTACTGGTTAGTGACCACTGGGTGGCGATTCTGCATGGATCAGAGGTGCATGAGAAATGAGTGTACGGAATAACCCAGAGGCTACACATTTTAATTCCTGCAGTGCACGACAGGTTGTGCTAATGGTACTATAACCCAAGTCGCTGAGCAATACCTCCTTACTATATATGTATAATGTACCTGAGAGTAGCCCCAGTGTCAACCAACACAAGAATGCAAAGTGCTGTAGTTAATTGTTTATGGAGGATGCGAGGCGTATAAGACTGCTATATATACAGAACAGTACAACTCAGGAATATACTGCAACTATACATTACATGTGTCGCTTTTGAGAGCAGACAAGCCATAAGCACACAGATAACCATTAACATGTCATACACAATAAGCTGGTATGTTTATTCTTATCCTGATTGTGAGGATCCTAACTGTTTAACATTGCTCTACAACTCTGATAATGTATTCACAAGTTTAAATGAGTGCATAAGTGATTATTATCTTTCCGGTGTACCAACCAAATGTATGGAACGATGTTCAAACTGGGTTGTCAAGTTCTATGCCTTAGGTGACTGTAAACGTGTACCAACACCAGCAGAGACATACAATCTTACATGGGCTGCATTTAACATTGTACCATGCTTAATGTGTGCTGAAGAGCATTACATAGAAGTTGAAAGGAGTCATGAATCATTCACCGATCTTATTACCTGTTTAAAGAACTACCAGGATAATCTTACCATTGATAAATATGATCCTGTACATAGAACTATTGTTAATGTTGAAGTTAGTCGTCATAATCATTGAACTAGAGACCAGGATACCATCTCATATATAAGGTTAGTATACACTGTATATTATATATAGTATATATTAATTTATTAATAAATCATTATGATTGATACCAACTGTAATTATGTTGCAGATGGATACTACACACACAGGGCAATTGGAAGGTGTCCTTACACAAGACAGCATTAACAATGTATACATTGTACACTAATGTTAATAAACATAGATCACGCTTCATGCAATAACAGTTGTTGTCATATATCTCAGACATCGCATACACATTACAGAACAACTGTTGTTAGAATACATTGTTATATAAAGTCTGACATGATCTTTACATCACCATAACTAATAAACCAGCCGGTGGTAGTAAGGTTATACTGTTGATACTATTAGTATATATACGCCTAGACTAGTTTACAAGCTGGTAATAACACAGCATTATCTAAATGTAGATCATGGCACGAACACCAGAGATAGATCTGTTTTTGAGCGGTATCTATTACGCAATAGGTCAACCTAGTAGCTATTCCGGCATAAGAAAATTATGGAATGAAGTAAAGAATAGACCACGTAAACCTCAAGGCATAACATTGTCAGTGGTGAGTAAATGGTTGAAGGAGCAGACAACATACATGATACATAAGACACCAGTAAAAACGTTTGATACGGAGCATATAATAGTTGAACATATTGATGAACAATGGGACAGTGACATCATCCAGATGGATGACTTTGCTAAGTATAATAGAGGATACAAATATATCTTAGTATGTATAGATGTGTTTTCACGCTTTGCATGGGCACGTGCGCTCAAGTTTAAAAAATCTGCAGATGTTACAACAGCGTTTACAGACATCATTAAGACATCAGGTAGAGTATGCAAGACTATACGTACAGATCAAGGAGGAGAATATATGGGCGCAGCATTTCAAAAAATGTTGCATAGTAAAGGTATTAACCACTTAATAGCATATGGTCGTCATAAAGCTTCGTACAGTGAACGATTCAATCGTACATTGGAAAATAAACTGTTCAAGTACTTTTATGAACGACAGACAGCCATGTACATAGATATTCTGGATGATGCAATGTTTAGCTATAATAACACAGTTCATCACTCTATTAACATAGCGCCTGCCTCTGTTAATACAGCAAATTCTCATGCTATATATGAACAAGTGTACATGCCTATACTAAACAGATGGGCTAATACACCTGTCACGTTCACTATAGCTCTAGGAAGTTTGGTTAGGTTGAGCTTATACACTAGCCCATTTGCACGAGGTTATCATGAGAAGTGGACTGAGGAATTATTCACTGTTTGTAATCACATTCCCTCGCACCCGCCTAGGTATAAAGTGAAGGATCTCAACGGTGAAGTTATCAAGGGTTCCTTCTATACAGAAGAACTACTATTAGCATCTGTCCAGAACTTAGACGATATAACATATAAAATCGACAGAGTTATAAAAACTAAGCGAGTTAAAGGTCACAAACTCAGTCTTGTTAAATGGTATGGTTATTCTGATAAGTTTAACACCTATATACCTACAACATCCATACAGCGTTACAAAGGTAAACAATAATGTTTGTGTACATATCATCCGATGTTGATAAAGAGAACTACTTTCCTGGTAATACACCAACATCATTCAGGGTTAAACTACCAGGTAGAGTAACATTCAGACCTAAAGGTCAATGGGAAGTTGCTCTGTTAGACATAGATTTACCTAGGCCTATTGACAAGTATAATGCTATATATATAACTATTAATTCGTCTATATGTAAACCTAGTCCTGTCAATGCTATACTGGCACCTGTTTTAAATAGGGTGTACTTTAACCAGGTTAACAGAGGTGCACCAGTACATTTTGATAACCCTCGTTATATACCTTTATGCATTGAAGACTTAGACATTATAGATATATATTTAACAGATAACACCGGCATATACCCATCATTCAAACAAGGGAAGGTCAACGGGACACTACACTTCAGGTTAATAACGTAGTTAGTGTACGTATATACAGTTGTAGCATGACTGATAATACTAAGTATAACTCTTTCAACAAGGGTGTAGATTATGACATTTTATTGAAGCATTTCAAAGGTCAAGCGGAAGGTAGGACCACACCTTATCTAACTAGTTCACGTTTTCATAGCAAAAGGGTCCACATTAATCCTCACACACGCCGTATAATTATCGTTAATAAACCAAAAACTAATACCAAACCTACAAATGATAGAAGTATAAGTATAGGCGACGTGATCGATCCTACAGAAGCACAACGCCGTAGGGCGTTACATGATTTAGAAGTTGCAGCTACTAATATAACTACTGAACAGAAGACCCATCCTAATCACTCTGTTTTGAGCAGAGCTAATGGTAAGACAAACAGTAAGAGACACATAACGCGTAAGTCACATACAGCAAGGAAGGCAAAGTTGAAGAAGACTGTTGATAAGGTTATACAACGTACGAAGGACGTTTTTGATTAATAACTAATAACAATGAGTCAGGAGGTGTTAGATGATGCATACATAGGTTATTCTGAGGAATTAGCTATTTTCCAGAAACCTATTCAGAATGTAGGCATTAAGAATACACATGTGACAGCATTCTACCCTGTTAACGACTTTTCAACACAAGGTGTTATTCAGTTTCAAGTAACCAATAATAGTAGTAACTATTTAGACTTACGTAGAACAAGGCTTAATATTACATGTAAAGTAGTAAGGCAGAATGGTGATAAGATTGAGCCTGTCACTGTAGCAAGTGCTAGGAATAAAAGATCTAAAGAGGAAGAAGAGACACCGGCTACAGCCAGCACTGCTACAGCAACAACTGATAACAAGGCATCTGTTGGAGTTGTTAACAATTTTATGCATTCGATGTTCAGTCGTGTTGATGTATCCCTACAGAACAAGGTGTTAACTCACTCTGACGAGTCATACCCCTATCTTGCTTATTTCAAAGCTTTACTACACTCAAACACTGAGCTGAAAGAAACAACACTGCAGATGGGGATGTTTTACAAAGATACACCAGGCGAATTAGAAGACCCTAACTGGCAGTTAGGCGATAACAAAGGTTTGAGCAAACGATCAAGCTTTTTTGCCAGCTCTCATGAAGTTGATATGTCCGGACATCTGTATTGTGATGTGTTAGACATATATAAGTTCATTCCAAACGGTGTGAGTTTAGGTATTACATTATATCCCAGTACACCAGAGTTCTGCTTGATGGCTCCAGAGGTAACAGTGGGTACCTACAAAGTGCAGATTACTAGAGCTTCTTTGAGTGTTTCAATGATAGAAGTAATTCCTGAAATATTGGTTTCACATGCCGAAATAATGCTGAATAAACCTGCAATTTTTCCATACATTAAAACGGAGGTTAAGAAATTCACTCTAGGTAAAGGCCAGTTCTCATGCACAGTTAACGATCCATTCACAGGTCGTATACCGTGTGAACTGGTGTGCGGACTTGTTACAGATGTAGGTAACCATGGTACATTGTTCACTAACCCTTTTATGTTTGAGCATGCATCGCTCAACTTTATTCAGGTCACAGTGGACGGTCAGGATCTAGGCCAAGGTCCTATCACACCATTATATAAGAGCAAGGTCGAGGCAAGTTCATACATTGATGCATACAAAACTTTGTGCGGTATAGAATATAGTGATCACTTCAATCCTCTGACAAAGGAGGAGTATATGAAAGGTTACACATTTTATAGATTTGTTGCTGGTTCGCAATGCGATTCTAATAATGATGATGTACTCCCTCTGAAACGTTCAGGAAATTTACGCATTAGTTTAAGATTTTCTGATGCTTTACCTGAACCAACAACTCTAATTGTTTTTGCAAAGTTCCCTGCCTCAGTTATGATTGATAAATACCGTAGTGTCACTGATATATAGCTAGTTGATAAACAGTTGTTGCAGAGGGAACATCATGGCAGAGTCATCTAGGAATATATGTTTAATACCGTTTACACTCCCTCAGAATATGTCTGTACAAGGTTCAACACAAGCAGGCAAAACAGAATTCGTCAAACGTTTACTCTTGAATTACAAGACAATGTTCACGCCTCTAGTTAACAAAATTATATATGTATATTCCGTATGGCAGGGCAAGTTTGATCACTTGGAAAGTACCTTGGGCGATATAATAGAGTTTAGGAAAGATATTCCATCAAAAGAGTATTTAATAAACCTGTGGGAGGAAACCAGAGCACCAAGTTTACTCGTACTCGACGATCAGATGAGTAATTTGAGTGATAACCGACAAGGCGCACATGTAGCTGAGATAGTGTGTGTCCTCAGTCACCACTGTCATGTATCGTGTATTATAACGTTACAGGACATGTTTTATGAAAGTAAAGCAGCTAGATTAATAAGTAGAAACTCACACTGTATATGTCTATTTCGTAATCATAGAAATGGCAGACAGGTGTCAACTTTAGCAAGCCAAATATTACCTGGTCAAACCAAATATTTTATGGATAGTTATGAACGTGCTACTAAACACAACTATGGTTATTTAATAGTTGATTTATCACCCAATGGTGATGATAGATATAAATTACGTTCTAATATATTTCCAGGCGAGGAAACAGTTGTGTTTTTACCGCAGTCATGAAACTGGTTAAGGATAGTAATGAACGTGCTACTAAACACAACTATAGTACTGGTTAGTTGTAATTGATTATCACCCAATGCTCATGATGGATATAAATTACGTTCTAATATCTTTTCAGGTGTGGTAACAGTCGTGTTGTTCCCACAGTCATGAAACTGGTTAAGGAAAACATAACATTCTTAAAGGCTGTTGCATCGCTTAAGAAGAATCAGGTTAAAACGCTCTTGTCACATGTAAACAGGAATCAAGTACTAGTTGTAACAGAAATAGCTAGGAATATACTTACAGGCGTTGTAACGCTTCCTCGCAAGTATAAAAGTTCCCTCAAAACGTACAAACGCGTCATTAGAGAATTATCTAGCAACGACACAACATTCAGAACTAAACGTTATTTAATATATAGTAAAGCTGACATTGTATCGCTTTTGGTCAAAAGCGTGCTCTCTAAACTCGTGAAAGTTGTTGGTCATGGCTGAGGAGAATGTTGTTATACCTCGAGACAAGTACAACAGAATGGTGGAACAGCTCAAAAACAGTAAAGACGATAAATTAACACAATCAACTAATGACAATAGGGAGGAGGCTGCACTAACACAGTCTGCAGATATTAAACACTCTGACGATGTAACACAACAACGTGATGATTCGATAGTTGTACACACGCCAAGAACAAGAGACGACATTGTTCTCAACGACGCCTTTCACCCTCCTGGTCTTAAGAATAAGGATATTGATATATTTATGAAAAAGTTCGATAAAAAACAAAAAAAATCTAGGCGTAATATAAAAACTAAGGTCACCCCATCGAAATCGCATACCTCACGGAAGTCCAAGCTTAAAGCAAACTGGATCAGTATTACAAAATGATAAACATATGAAGTTTGATAACAAAATCTAGGAACAATATGAAAGTAGTATCACATACCACAAGAAGTCTAAAGCAAATGGGATTGGTATTACAAATGATAACGTATGAACATTAATGTTTAATAAACAATCGAAATCACCTACCACAAGGAGGTCTAAGCTTAAGCTAACTGGATCAGTATTACAAAACGATAGCACTGTATTGTGATGCTAAAACAATATGTGGTTATTTAAGGACATAATCAGTAGTACTATGATGCGGTTGTGTTTGATGTTATTACAGTTGGCACACGTGTATGCCATACATATCAGCTTAATGCAGACCGTTAAGCAGAGTATAAAAGACCTAATACATGCAGACAGTTCACACACCAATCGACCTAAGAGTTCTACAGCATATTATCAGATCGTCACACTGTGTTTATCTACTCAATACGATGGCAACCAGTCCGTTAACAGGCGCATATTACAACCAGTGTGGAACCAAGGTAAAGGGCCAGTTCCTCTGGTTCAGAGAGATAAACTCTAGGAAGTTCTTATCCCTCCAGAGGTACAGAGGAAAGGTCTCCCTGCACATTCGTGTTTACACCATTGACGATCAGGATTATTGCCTTATCCCCACAAAGAAAGGGGCTATGCTTGACAAACAACAAACCAGGGATCTAATGACCACAATGCATGAGCTTGCAACGTTCATAGGAGTCGTAAGTAATTTAACACTAAACATAATACACACTGTACATGTTGATATGCATGACACTACTATTTCTTATCACTTTGCAGGTTGCACCAAACAGCATAACCCACTCAGATGACGATGGCATTGCTGATGAAACCCTTACACCTGATGCCATGGTTGATGATGTAGAATGGGGTATCGATGGTAGAGAGCTGTCTGCCGATAATGATGATATGGACGAATACTCCCAGAATATTTATAAAGTGCACATTGGGAAGAACGTTCACTGCAGGGCAAAGAAAGCATCGAACACCGTAGACGTGCGCCATAGTTTCTTTCGCAACATGTCCACCACATCTGAGCACCCTACACAGAGGGGAATTAAGTTGACCAAGTATGAGTTTACCAAGCTTCTTAAGTACCTCCCTCAGCTGGAAGCGAAATGGAAGGGCTTGGCTGACTTAGCAGCCTGTTACACAATACACACAACTCCAGATGCCCTCCAAGCATGCCACCACTGCACGCCTAAACCCTTACCTCCTAAACCCCTGATCATCCGTTCAAATACGAGGGAGCCTGGTGCCGCAACTTCAACAACCGCGATAATTGACGAGTTACCTGTGATTCAATAACTACATGCTGACAACCACCCCTGTATCTGCAAAACTCATAACATTATAGCTAGATCGTTGTACCAGTACATATCTGTTATAAAACGGTATATTGTAGTACTATACTCTCCATGTTACGACTGTATATGCTATGCTTATAATTGTCACACTTTACCATCACAATGCATACATGTATTACTCTATATATACTGCATATTATACTATACTGTGTCTCTATTATATATCTTGTCAATACATACCATTGTGCATTATAATGTATCCATGTATACTACTAATATATCTCTTGTAATTACATTTACTCCAGTTATTTGTAACTTATGCTGTAACCATGTATACCATAATAAATATATCTCCGTCAACTCATTCTGTGTGCTATATCACTCAATTTGTCAAAGTATATGTTGTAACCATGTATACCATGATAAATATATATCCATTAACGCATTCTGTGTTCTATATCACTCAATTTGTCAGAGTATAAGTACGTTGTTATAGTACACGGCTACCGCCCTCCCTTGATGCATGTCATGATCCACTTTAATGAGATGCGTTAATACTGGTTACTACCACTGCCCCCAAGGTGTGTACATAACGAGAGTCGTTAATGTGTTTCTCACCCAGTATATATAAAGAAGTTTTAACCATAAGTGAGCAGATATTATCCTAGTACTATCACATAGCTCGCTATGGAAATATTAAGGGATTACGCCGATGTATTAATCAATATGACTAATACCAACGAAATATGCATAATACTGCGTTGTGAAGGTTTGCTTAAGGATTCTGATCTACTTCTTATCAGATCTAAAACAACACGATTCGATAAAACGAAGCTTTTGCTAAAAACATTGTATTCAGGGAAGAGTTACAAAGGTACAGCACTATTTTTTAAGTATCTGCAAAGGGAGTACAAGAGCGTTGTCAACACAATTCCTGAACTCATAGGAGGTAGCCGTACAAGTCTAACAATTAATACGGCATTAACACTCTGTGTTATGTGTACAGACGGCGATGTAACCATTCAGCTGACAGATAATCAGGTTAGTAATACATATGTGTTTACATATTGCACTAGTATTTGATACACATTCTTTAACTATAATCCTATTCTCATTTTGTTTAGGATGATGTTCTTAAAGAGGAGTTGACTGTATCATTACCACTTCAACAGTTTGTGAACATGGTATACTATATACCTGCCTTAGCCTTTGATGATATTGATACAACTGCGCATCTTGGGTGTTTCTACTACTTAATTAAGGAAGGATGTACCACAACGGTATGCAGGACTACTAATAGCTCTAAGAAGGATGAACATGTGTCCTTAACTTCTGAGGACTTACAGACCATTAATATGTTGTTAGAACATGTTGAACATGCTGTTCCAGAAATGACTCTTCTAACACCTCACTTTTGTTACATCTAGTCATATACTGTTAACCGTTCAATATATATCCTAAGTAAGCTATTATATATATATATATATATACAATGATTACGATAACACATAAATGACTGTTCATTTATAATATTTTTAATGCACCGTCAACTACTACATATCATATCAAACAATTGTGCGCGTTACATGTCATTATGGACTGCATAATAAAGAGTACGCTTGCAATGCTGTTGTTGTTGTTGTTCATCTCGTACATGTCCAACACAAATCATTTACCATATAACGTTACATTACATACATCTCATGCATTCCGGACATACACCATTTAACATAATAACATTACATCGCATATTTATACTACAGATTACGTCTGCACTGCTGTTGCTGTTCGTCTAGTACATTCATAACATAATCAGTTAACATGCATCATAACATAATCAGTTAACATGCATTCCTGCCATAAACCAGTTAACATATAATAACATTACATCTCATACATCTAACATTACATTGTTCGCCTACAAACGATTATAGACAGTATACTACAGATTGTGCCTGCACTGCTGTTGCTGTTCACCTCGTACAGGCAGGGTATAATCAGTTGACATATTAAACGCATAACTGTACTGCAGCTACATATTACGTTACCAGTTATATATACACCTTGATAACACTGTCTTTATTAAACACATTTGTAACAATGCTACATATTAACAAGTTCTCAACTGTACTACAGTTGTGTCTAAAGTACATTAAAATAAAATAGTATGTAATAAAACTCAAGCTGATTACAGCCGTCATGTATATGGACATATCTACCAGAGAGAGGACCCTGCTATAGCACTTATCGCATATGCATATATAATACTATGCTAAGGTAAACTACCGCTGCTACAATATAACGCTAGCTCGTGCTAATATAATGATCAAGCTTGTTACAAACCATCATACATATAGATACACGACGCAAAGGTATCCTAAACTGGTGTACCGTGGCCGGTGAACGCCCTCAACTTTGATCTGTAATCTGGAGGTGACCCGTCAGCAGCGGGATTGGTATAAGTCAGCTTGACTTTCACGTCGGCGGTGGGTCCATCAGCGATTGTACTTGTAAGAGGTGTGGTGGTTGAGCTGCAGGCAGTGGCATCGTGAGTGGTGGGTGTGCACAGAAGTTCTGCAACAGTGCTATCAGCTCGGGTAGAGTCGTCACACGAGCTACAATAAGAGTCAACGTTATATATAAGTTATACAGTGTGATAGCATTACATTACATAACTACAGTTATCTGTACTGATAATAACACCGTATAGATATGTACAACAGGTCTGTAATTGCATCTGTTACTATACAATAGTATGATATGTACAACAACTCATCAGTAACATGAATGTAGCGCTGCAATGGTACGATATATATCAGATATACTGTATACATATAGATGTATGTATACAGTACACTAGCAAATAACATGACAATATATACAATGTATACCTGCTACTATTGGATGTTGTGCTATTTCGCCGCAGTCTATTACGTGCTCCTGTAAGAGTGTGGCGAGCCATGCTGACGACACCTGTCAGTACTGCCGTACCGGCGGCAGGGTCTCTCTGTAGGATAAATAAGCAGCATTGTATTCAGACAACCATGAAAAAGTATAGTACAGCTGACACACACACACACACACACATATATATATATAATGTACAGTATGAAGTGTAACCATATCGCACCGCAAGAGAGCTGGTACATGTATAATGTTAAAAAGAAAATGGACAACAATAACACACGTAGTACTACCATGTATAAGGACTATATTGCACAATACATATATACTGTTAAGAATATACAGCCGTGTCAGTAATATGTACTATATATATCTATATTTACAGTGTACTATATACAACAATAACGTACCTTATAGAGCCAAACGCCAACACAAGTTAGTATAATCACTAACAACACCGTGGAGATTGTGGGTATAACAATAGCTAACGTGTTGTTAGAATTGTTAACAACTCTGCCACGTGATCCAAGGTTGTAGGTTCCGAGCCCCGGGTTCTGCATCTCTGTGACCTTCATACGCGAGCAAACAACATGCGCGGCTACATCGTGAGTAGGAGGGGTGTGCAGGTTGCAATAACGTGTGCCAGTCATGTCTATGAAGGATAGAAGACTGTACTCCATTGACGAAAACTCCTCGATTGGTACATGATCAAGAGATGGTGAAGTAGTACAATCAGCCCTAATACTACGGCCATCATCCACAACTTTACACAAGCACATACGACTAGCGCATATGTAGCGGTATCCGTCAGTACTTAATACCAGTGCTGCTGCGAATAGAAGGCTAAAAGACTGTCTCAATAAATTTTCCATGTTATCTCTTTGACTGTCCAGAACAGAGTGAATAGAAACCCCCCAGATTGTAAGGGTTCATTATGTAATTACCCTCGTGATTTATTATATAATTAACACCCCCTTAAGATTTCTTTAAACGGGGGTGTCAAACAATATTAGGTAATTAGCAGGGTGGTGTCAACTACTTAGGTAATACAGGCTGTTATAAACACAGTGATGCTAACAGTTCAAACACTACTACAATAGGTCATTGTGTATGAACAATAGTCTAGCTGTCTATCATAATATATCCTGCAGGATTATTGACAAATTACAAATTATGTATTAACTAGTAAATGATGGAACTACACTGTATTATAATTATGTGTAGCGCTGAACCCATCCAACCCTAATACATGGATAACAAGTAATGATTACGCGTATATATCAAATATGATATATAGCAATAATAAGTATACTACATAGGTGTATTATGACCCAATAACTTTATTATTATATACTATGCATGTTACGATACATTAATGAGACATTTGGTGGTGGATGTTATACATATATATTATATCCTCAATCATGTGTATTATTAACAGAGAGATATATAGCAATAATAGACATACTACACAAGTGTATTATTATCAAGTAACTTTATTATATACTATGTATGTAACGATACATTAATGAGACACCAGTAGTGGGTGTTATGCATATATATCCACAATCATATGTATTATTAACGGAGATATATAACTGTAAATAGGCATACTACATAGATGTATTATGACCAAATAACTTTATCATATACATTTAATGAGACACTTGGTAGTGTATGTTATACATATATTATATCCACAATCATATGTATTATTAACACTGCAATATGTACTACTGTGTGAGAACATTTAGTAGTACTTTAACGCTAGTATCTACAAGGATATATGCTGATATTAACAAGTCTGCGCCGACGTTTATTAACGATGTCACGAGTGTTACACAAGTTCTTCGTGTGAGCTGGTCACGCCGGTATCTATCTTTATACGTAGCACCAGTCGTCTGAGACGTTGCACCATTGTAATAGTTATTATACCGATCTGTAAACGAAAGAACAGTTTGGTAATTAATCCTAAATGCATGCTTACATAATGCTACTGTTCAATTACAGTGTAATCGTATAAGCTAGGCATTGTGCACATGTACCTTGAACGTTATGTATAGTAGGACTATACATGATACACAGAACTGGAAGATGCTGAGACTATTCATTGTACTATGTTGATTAAGTTCTGTGCTAGATGAATATTGCACTACATTGTGCACTATTGAAACATTGTGATCGTCTTGCGTAAATGTTGTAATCACTGAGGTGGTATGTACAGTTGCCATGTTACTCGTATGTTTGATAGATCTCTCTGAAATGCATAATAATGTATTATTAATGACGTGTATTATATATATATATATATATATATATAATATGTTTATGCAACAGAGTAACTCACCTGTAGTACTGCCACGGCATAAGATTGTTTTATTATGCGCAGTTGTCTTTAATGATGTACTATGACTATGGCAGAACATAGTACCTGACATATCGATCAGCGTTATAAGTTGTAGAATGTACGTTGAAAACGAGGGGAGTTGTCGGAGCCATGACAGTTTGGTACAATCCGCTTGAAGATGTAATCCATCCCTTAATGTTGTGCATGTACATACACCAAAATGACCACCGGATACATAGGATCCACACAATATATTGCCGTTAACGATAAGTGGCATGTAGAAGAGAGTTACAGCACCGAACAGCATTCTATACGCTGCAAAAACGTTTGAGCTACTTCTCTATATTCATATCAGCTGTCACGTGCTGCAGGTTAATATATAGAACATTGCGATAGCTGAACCTGCCAAGGTCATAATATAGAACATCCAGTACGTTATCATGTAAGCTTTAGGTAACAACGCATATCTGGGGTACACATACACACGAGCGCATACAGGTTAACCTAACTTAGTAACCGTAAGGTAATGTGTTGTATGTATCTACACCTATGACTCTTTTGTCAAAGATTTTTCTGAATGTTTTACTTACTGACCTATTATACACTATACCTCTATGCTTAACACGTGATATTTGATTACTCTGAGGAAGTTTAACTGATGTTTCCTGACCAAACACAATCCGTTTCATACACTCGAAATCTATAATTGCATCATTTGTGTAATTAAATGAGATACCTTTGATCTTACGAACTGTAGCATCCGTGTTTAATTTATACGAGTAGCTCTTAGGACCTGTAGATAGGAAGGTTTTAATATATGTATCTTGTTCTAATTCGTCTGTTAACTCTCCTAACAGGTCACCTGTTCCAACAACTGCTTCACCATTGCGCTCAACAAATATGACAGAATCTGTGTCATAATACAAGGTGTTGTCGCCTGTTTTATTTAGAACCTGTAGTAAATGCAAGCGTGCTAATGATGTTGTGAATATACCTATAACTTCATTTGTGAATGTTGATTCCTCTTCAAAAGTCTCAGTGTTCGTAATATCTACCACAACGTAGTCCTCGGAGATTAAATGGAAATTCGTTATACACTTTGTCGGATCATTTTTCATCTGCATATATTCCTTAACAGACTTCATGTAAATAGATTTAGGTAAGTTTTGGCGCTGTACAAATTTACCCCACACACTGTTGAGGAACAGTTTGCAGATTGTTCTCAAAGAAGGATTATGTGTGATTGAATCTTTATCTAACATGATACCTTGTTCTCTATTATAATAGTCTATGTAACGATCTTTGTCATCATCTGTAATGACCCATTGCGGGTAGCCAGATGCCTGCTGTTTCTGTTTAAGAAACATTTTCACATAATCTGTGAAAATACTACCAAACGCATCATCCTTCGTCGTAGTAGGGAAATGGTACACTTCGTATATCTTGATCAGTATGTAACCTTGTTTAACAGCTTCTTGTAGCTCTGGTGTTGTCCATGTACCAAATAATGCCCTCTTAGTATCGCTACACTTGCATGATGACTGTGTTTCGCGTGAGGAACATGTACCGCATAAAGGAAACTTTAGTTTACCTTTACATCTAACTGGTAAGACGGGAATGTAAAGACCTCGTGGAGGTAGGATTCGCACCTGGGCTAGACCGTAATACGACTGTAGCGTATAATCAAAGCTTGACGGGTCTTTTATCACTGTAGCATGTGACGTAGGGTAAATCCCCGACATCGTGATAAAAGGATAAAGCGAAGTTACGTCATAATAACGTATCCTCTCACCATCCTGAGCCTCGTAATATAGCGTTGTGGGTTCAACCCTACCACCAAAAAAACTATCGCGGATCTTTAATGGTCTGACAGTGTCGCACGTATTGATAAACTCCCTCATGACAGGATTAGTTGTTATGAGCTTGTCGTAGTGACACTCCCAAATTGAGATAATACTGTAGCCTAACGTTCTAATTTCCTGAAGACGTGCTATAGTTCTGTCATATAACTTCTTCAGCGACATACGCGTACGAGGATCACGTAATGTTCGATCTTGTAAACAGGTGTGTCCATGGAAACGACACCCTAGGTACTCGTACACTGTATTACTTTGCAAATGTATACCATCGACGAAGTACCTTGTACCAGGGATACGAAATTCGCCACCATTCCTAGCATGTTGTATATGTCTACCTTCGGAGTGACTTACCCATTCTAACCATAATGCAGACTTTTGACTATCATTATGATGTTTACCATAACCTTGTGCAGGTATTTGAGGTATGGGTGACTTGATAAAGTTTGATGTAGATATGAGGTCTGGGTTAATAGTGTCACCATCAAAGAACCATGTGCCCCTCCTGAGAACCGCCTCGCCTGATCTGCCATCAGTTAAGGTAACATTATGGACCTCGTACAACATCAACTGTCTTATGACCTGCATAGCACAAGATGCCAGAGTTGCATGTGCAAACGGATCGATACCTGGAACACCACACTCTGGTATAGTTGTAACAACCTGGATAAGTTTTCTAAAACTAGTGCATGCTTCCCTCAAAATGGAAACATCTGAACGCGTGTAATCCAACATTTCCTGTTGGAAATTAAATGTCTTGCCAGCCTGTTCATTGTACCATATAAAGAAATCGTTCCTATCGTCTGTTGACATGAAATCAACGCCGTAATAATACGGTGCAAACATCGGGCCTACATAGTCTTGATTGTCTAGAGTGTTTGCCAAGTGTGGGAAGTCACCTTTTTTCAGGTTCCCCTGTAAGTTTAGCGCTTTAGGCAAGTTCTTCAACCGCATGGGTAGAAAATTCAGGCTGTCTATAAACCTGATGCTCACACCCTGCTTTATATTCATCAGCATAATCTTAGTACCTGAGAATATAATTTCAGGAAAGACGCCGTTATCCACACAATAGCCAAGTATAAAATGAGCATCAAAGGCCTTAGAGTTATGAGCTATGGCTGTAACATCTTTATGTTGGGGCGTTAACAACCATTTACAAAACTCCTCTGTTGTATCGGGGCCTTTGAATATCTTCTCACGCATGCCACATGTATCATTTGGGCATGTTGCCCTCGCGTAAGCTTTGTTTAATTTACCATTAACTGAGCAGATGCTACATCTGTCACCACAGTTCATACATTTGGATTGAGACGTAAATACATTGTCCTTACATTCGTCACATACTGATTGGCAAACCAAAAAATTAGGTATATGTCTTTGTAACCCACAATAAGACTTCTTACAGTTTATACACTTACGACATACAGTGCAAAGACATGTTGTTGTGCACTTATCACAGTCGTCATGCGGTTTATTTCTGTAACCATCCTTACAAGCAATGGTAGTGTTTTGACATGTTTCAAAATCGTAATAAATAAATCGCCCTGATGATGTCTTAGGTTTCTTTATCCTGTAATAACATAGATGGTCGCCTACAACGTACTCGTGACAGCATGTGCAGAGCCACTCACTGCATGTGTGAAGGTTTTTGGCTCTTTTGTGCGTGTCTAATATTACATGGCATGTCTTGCACCTGTAAAATTGATTGCAAAGAGAAGGTTGATCACTACCTGTAAGTACACCTCTGTTATACTGTCTGGGCTCCTTATGTCTCTGGTAGCAGTCTTGGTTACGGCATGTCATATTGCAGTCGGTACATTCTGTAGAGTTATCGTCGAACGTACAACGTTCTGAACAGCATGTGTTGCAAACATCGTCGCAGCCGTGTTTGTTGTTCTTACTATATACATCTAAGCAGTGGACGCATATCTTTCTATTGACATAAAAACCTTTGATGTTGGTAATACTGTGATAGTGTTCATCTTTGAGATATAGAAAAATCTTGTGGGGTCTTGTTATTAAACCTTTATAAATGATATCGTTCCCTGTATCACCTGATATAACTACAATTTGCATGTCTAGAACTGTCTCAAATCGATGTAGATCTTTAACTTTAACAGGTCTGTCAGTTGGTACATCAGCCTGGCTATGAAGTCTTATAGAGCGGCTGCGCTGTGACTCGTAATCATTACTCATCACTCTATCTTTCCTAATCAGTTTTGCAAACGCGGTTCTTGGCATGTTATCTAATTTAGCTTTACACGTAATGATAGCTCTGGCGGCACATAAATATTCATTGTGTACAGCAGGAATAAATACCATAGAGCGTTTCTTCCTAATTGTGCAGGTAGCTGATAAGGGATCTGTATCAACGATTGCCCTACTACAACCACCCCCCTGATCGTCTGCACTCATTATACCAACATTAACCTCAAATGTGTCATCCACACTCAGCGATTTGTTCGATTGGAGGACTGTAGTTATCCTGTAAAGACACAACGCATTAACTATTAGACTACAGAATTATATAAATGTGATAATAGTGCAACGTTGTTGTATTATATATGTTTAATACTAGTTACTAATCTCACCTCTCCATTATAACATCTGCAGTAATGTTATGCTGTGGTTGACAGTGTATGAACACCTCTCTCTCTAATCCCACATGGTTAATTGTAATACGAGCCTTGTCTTCACCATTAGGATGTTTATCTCTAACTATATCCATAATGTCTGTAAACATATTGCGTAGTTCATCCTGTATTCCTAGTAGTTGTTCACCCTGCAAGTCACTGTTAAATTTTGCTTTATATGTCACTTCTTCGATACCAAATTTTCTGGAAACTCTTTCTCTCACAGGTTGGATAATGTATGCCTTTGCATCAGCACTAAGTCCTTCAGTCTTAGCCCTTTTGGCTGACATATCATCCATGGGTATTTGTGATGTGTTCACTTTAATGGCGTATCATCAGCGAGTATTGTAATGTACTTAAATCTGGTAACGTTTATATCTACATATCGATATATTGGTAAGTACTTGTCACTCTGTCGGACAACCCCTAGCAGGTTAACCTTTTATAAATCGGTCTAACAATAGTTCAACATAAACATATTGTTCAGCATCTCACGGCATTCGAGGCACATACTCCCTCTGGGGGGTCATTCAAGACACGTGCTCCCTTTGTCATCACCGCTACGTCACGTGTACGTCACGTAGGGGCTCATTGGTCATGCAACCATCGACATTTAAAGATTTGTTCGGCTAGAGAACTGCATTTATTCTGTAAAGATAAACACACACTTGGATACTCTTTCTCTCACTGGGTGAATAATGTATGGCTTTGCATCAGTACTAAGTCCTTCAGTCTTAGCCTTTTTGGTTGGTGTATCATCCATGAGTATGTTGTAATGTATTTAATCTGTTAGGGTACATATCTATCTACATATAAGTAATTTATTGTCACTGTGGTTGAATACTTCTAGTTCAACCTTTTTATAAGTCAGTCTAAACAATAGTTCAACATATTGTCATACATCTCACGCATAGCATAAGCAATAACAGTCAATAAACTATAGCCTTCGGCTCTATACAACATCACCACCTAGTGGCCACTATCCTATACCACTAGCGCCGCCTGTCGTCGATCACCAGAAGCACCATTCAACTATAGCCCCGGGTTCAATACATCCTTATTAACCATTCCAAGAGGGTCCCTTCGAGGTACGTGCCCCTGCACATAGCCCATCAACGCCTCCACGTCACTGCTACGTCACGTAGCCTCGGGGTACGTTTTATAGTCGCCCTGTAACTACTTGCATAATTTGATGTATTTATTTTATTTCCATGTAAAAGCCAGTTTTGTATTGTAGTCTACAATTAGGAACTACTCCCGTGAAAATCAAACCATTTTTGACGCAGATGGGGTTTTAAGAAAACAAAGATAACTGATTTAAGAATGTGTTTTTACACACTGCCCACAAATACCCACACAATCAAATTATGCTAAGATGAAAGTAAAAATTCTGGCCAGTAAAATGATATAACCTATATTCGCAACTTGCTGTGGCATGTCTGCTAGATATCAAGATAAACATCACACACTTCATTGGAATTAACAGAGCAATTATTTGACAATTATGCATATGAGTGAATAAAATTTAAGTATATTATCCATAAGGTCGTTTTCCCACCAAATACCACGCTCAGTATGTGTTTTTTAGTGCTTAAGTGATCAGGATAACCAAATGTATATCATTGAATTTTTAAAACATTTGCTTGAAAACTGGAAAATCTGTATATTCCATGCTTAATGTTGCACGGGGCGGTCCTTTGGTCATTAAGGTTTTGGCCAAACAGAGACTCTATCTTTGATGTACATAAGCGTCCCCTCCTTCTCTAATTCCTCCAAGCACTGACCATCCCATGTACCGATGTCTTGTAGTGTAAAGGTCATTGGCTCCTTCTCCTTCTGTGTGTTAGTGGTGATGGTGTCAACGCTGCCTCGCCAGTTATGAGGCTGGTAGCTGATTTTCATTCATTCAACAAATCCCCAGACTGCATTAAAAATTGCATATCAAGTTGTTTATTGGTGTTTCAGTGCTGCATTAATACCATTGAGAGTAATAGTGGTGAATCCCAACTGAATTAAAAGGATGACATATCATTGCAGGGGGCTATAGCGCCCCGGTTCAATTACTCTTTACACTTCAATTGTGTCATTACCAAGCTCATTCAAATGTTGGTCATGCCTATTAAAGTTTGTAAAATAGCCCAAACAAACATTGCATAAGAAACTTGCAATCTCGTGTGATTCTGTGTTGGGACGTTCACAGCTGGCTGTCGACTGAATATAGGTGGCACCACATGTTGCACAGCTCATGAGGCATGCTGTATATGCTACATTCATGCAGTTTGAGAAGGCTTCTTCCTTTTCTCTTCACAACACTAGCCAGGCAAGGTGCACTAAGTGTTTGCAAAACATTAGCCTAATCATAATTCAGATCATTCCAAGCAGTGATCTAGCCACTTCAATCTCTGTGCTTATTTGAAGATCTGTAACTACTCCAATGGGGAACCGGGACTCTGGCAGGCATATCATTGATATGACCTGCAGTCTGAAGCAACTCAGGCATACTTACCTGGCACAGGGGCTACCGTGATCCAGAAGGTGGTGCCCCCAGGGTGAGGCCCTTCCATTGCACTCAGGTTGGGCTGACGCCTGCGATCGCCCCAAATGTGGGTGACTCGGGTGTGTAATTTTTGTTAGTGGGGGACTGCGTTCGCGCTCTCCCCTGATTCCTAATTGAACAGTAGCTTTTCAGTGTTTGCAAACTCAATTGCACTGACCTTGGAGGAATTAGAGAAGGAGGGGACACTTGGATTTTGCAATATGAGCATGTCCTAATCTAAGTCTCTATTTCCTCAGATTTCACAAGTTTACGTGGATTTTGGCCTTGAAACCCTGAAATTGAGCAATTAAATACCAGGGCAATAAAAGCCCTTTCATGTATAATCAGCATCGCGCTTGCTGGGTGAAGACAGTGGCCCTATGAATTGAATCTCCTGTTAATTAGCAGGAACTCTCCTCAGCAAAAATACTTCTATATGGCAATTTGCATAATTTGATGTATTTATTTTATTTCCATGTAAAAGCCAGTTTTGTATTGTAGTCTACAATTAGGAACTACTCCCGTGAAAATCAAACCATTTTTGACGCAGATGGGGTTTTAAGAAAACAAAGATAACTGATTTAAGAATGTGTTTTTACACACTGCCCACAAATACCCACACAATCAAATTATGCTAAGATGAAAGTAAAAATTCTGGCCAGTAAAATGATATAACCTATATTCGCAACTTGCTGTGGCATGTCTGCTAGATATCAAGATAAACATCACACACTTCATTGGAATTAACAGAGCAATTATTTGACAATTATGCATATGAGTGAATAAAATTTAAGTATATTATCCATAAGGTCGTTTTCCCACCAAATACCACGCTCAGTATGTGTTTTTTAGTGCTTAAGTGATCAGGATAACCAAATGTATATCATTGAATTTTTAAAACATTTGCTTGAAAACTGGAAAATCTGTATATTCCATGCTTAATGTTGCACGGGGCGGTCCTTTGGTCATTAAGGTTTTGGCCAAACAGAGACTCTATCTTTGATGTACATAAGCGTCCCCTCCTCTAATTCCTCCAAGCACTGACCATCCCATGTACCGATGTCTTGTAGTGTAAAGGTCATTGGCTCCTTCTCCTTCTGTGTGTTAGTGGTGATGGTGTCAACGCTGCCTCGCCAGTTATGAGGCTGGTAGCTGATTTTCATTCATTCAACAAATCCCCAGACTGCATTAAAAATTGCATATCAAGTTGTTTATTGGTGTTTCAGTGCTGCATTAATACCATTGAGAGTAATAGTGGTGAATCCCAACTGAATTAAAAGGATGACATATCATTGCAGGGGGCTATAGCGCCCCGGTTCAATTACTCTTTACACTTCAATTGTGTCATTACCAAGCTCATTCAAATGTTGGTCATGCCTATTAAAGTTTGTAAAATAGCCCAAACAAACATTGCATAAGAAACTTGCAATCTCGTGTGATTCTGTGTTGGGACGTTCACAGCTGGCTGTCGACTGAATATAGGTGGCACCACATGTTGCACAGCTCATGAGGCATGCTGTATATGCTACATTCATGCAGTTTGAGAAGGCTTCTTCCTTTTCTCTTCACAACACTAGCCAGGCAAGGTGCACTAAGTGTTTGCAAAACATTAGCCTAATCATAATTCAGATCATTCCAAGCAGTGATCTAGCCACTTCAATCTCTGTGCTTATTTGAAGATCTGTAACTACTCCAATGGGGAACCGGGACTCTGGCAGGCATATCATTGATATGGCCTGCAGTCTGAAGCAACTCAGGCATACTTACCTGGCACAGGGGCTACCGTGATCCAGAAGGTGGTGCCCCCAGGGTGAGGCCCTTCCATTGCACTCAGGTTGGGCTGACGCCTGCGATCGCCCCAAATGTGGGTGACTCGGGTGTATAATTTTTGTTAGTGGGGGACTGCGTTCGCGCTCTCCCCTGATTCCTAATTGAACAGTAGCTTTTCAGTGTTTGCAAACTCAATTGCACTGACCTTGGAGGAATTAGAGAAGGAGGGGACACTTGGATTTTGCAATATGAGCATGTCCTAATCTAAGTCTCTATTTCCTCAGATTTCACAAGTTTACGTGGATTTTGGCCTTGAAACCCTGAAATTGAGCAATTAAATACCAGGGCAATAAAAGCCCTTTCATGTATAATCAGCCTCGCGCTTGCTGGGTGAAGACAGTGGCCCTATGAATTGAATCTCCTGTTAATTAGCAGGAACTCTCCTCAGCAAAAATACTTCTATATGGCAATTTGCATAATTTGATGTATTTATTTTATTTCCATGTAAAAGCCAGTTTTGTATTGTAGTCTACAATTAGGAACTACTCCCGTGAAAATCAAACCATTTTTGACGCAGATGGGGTTTTAAGAAAACAAAGATAACTGATTTAAGAATGTGTTTTTACACACTGCCCACAAATACCCACACAATCAAATTATGCTAAGATGAAAGTAAAAATTCTGGCCAGTAAAATGATATAACCTATATTCGCAACTTGCTGTGGCATGTCTGCTAGATATCAAGATAAACATCACACACTTCATTGGAATTAACATAGCAATTATTTGACAATTATGCATATGAGTGAATAAAATTTAAGTATATTATCCATAAGGTCGTTTTCCCACCAAATACCACGCTCAGTATGTGTTTTTTAGTGCTTAAGTGATCAGGATAACCAAATGTATATCATTGAATTTTTAAAACATTTGCTTGAAAACTGGAAAATCTGTATATTCCATGCTTAATGTTGCACGGGGCGGTCCTTTGGTCATTAAGGTTTTGGCCAAACAGAGACTCTATCTTTGATGTACATAAGCGTCCCCTCCTTCTCTAATTCCTCCAAGCACTGACCATCCCATGTACCGATGTCTTGTAGTGTAAAGGTCATTGGCTCCTTCTCCTTCTGTGTGTTAGTGGTGATGGTGTCAACGCTGCCTCGCCAGTTATGAGGCTGGTAGCTGATTTTCATTCATTCAACAAATCCCCAGACTGCATTAAAAATTGCATATCAAGTTGTTTATTGGTGTTTCAGTGCTGCATTAATACCATTGAGAGTAATAGTGGTGAATCCCAACTGAATTAAAAGGATGACATATCATTGCAGGGGGCTATAGCGGCCCGGTTTAATTACTCTTTACACTTCAATTGTGTCATTACCAAGCTCATTCAAATGTTGGTCATGCCTATTAAAGTTTGTAAAATAGCCCAAACAAACATTGCATAAGAAACTTGCAATCTCGTGTGATTCTGTGTTGGGACGTTCACAGCTAGCTGTCGACTGAATATAGGTGGCACCACATGTTGCACAGCTCCTGAGGCATGCTGTATATGCTACATTCATGCAGTTTGAGAAGGCTTCTTCCTTTTCTCTTCACAACACTAGCCAGGCAAGGTGCACTAAGTGTTTGCAAAACATTAGCCTAATCATAATTCAGATCATTCCAAGCAGTGATCTAGCCACTTCAATCTCTGTGCTTATTTGAAGATCTGTAACTACTCCAATGGGGAACCGGGACTCTGGCAGGCATATCATTGATATGACCTGCAGTCTGAAGCAACTCAGGCATACTTACCTGGCACAGGGGCTACCGTGATCCAGAAGGTGGTGCCCCCAGGGTGAGGCCCTACCATTGCACTCAGGTTGGGCTGACGCCTGCGATCGCCCCAAATGTGGGTGACTCGGGTGTGTAATTTTTGTTAGTGGGGGACTGCGTTCGCGCTCTCCCCTGATTCCTAATTGAACAGTAGCTTTTCAGTGTTTGCAAACTCAATTGCACTGACCTTGGAGGAATTAGAGAAGGAGGGGACACTTGGATTTTGCAATATGAGCATGTCCTAATCTAAGTCTCTATTTCCTCAGATTTCACAAGTTTACGTGGATTTTGGCCTTGAAACCCTGAAATTGAGCAATTAAATACCAGGGCAATAAAAGCCCTTTCATGTATAATCAGCCTCGCGCTTGCTGGGTGAAGACAGTGGCCCTATGAATTGAATCTCCTGTTAATTAGCAGGAACTCTCCTCAGCAAAAATACTTCTATATGGCAATTTGCATAATTTGATGTATTTATTTTATTTCCATGTAAAAGCCAGTTTTGTATTGTAGTCTACAATTAGGAACTACTCCCGTGAAAATCAAACCATTTTTGACGCAGATGGGGGTTTAAGAAAACAAAGATAACTGATTTAAGAATGTGTTTTTACACACTGCCCACAAATACCCACACAATCAAATTATGCTAAGATGAAAGTAAAAATTCTGGCCAGTAAAATGATATAACCTATATTCGCAACTTGCTGTGGCATGTCTGCTAGATATCAAGATAAACATCACACACTTCATTGGAATTAACAGAGCAATTATTTGACAATTATGCATATGAGTGAATAAAATTTAAGTATATTATCCATAAGGTCGTTTTCCCACCAAATACCACGCTCAGTATGTGTTTTTTAGTGCTTAAGTGATCAGGATAACCAAATGTATATCATTGAATTTTTAAAACATTTGCTTGAAAACTGGAAAATCTGTATATTCCATGCTTAATGTTGCACGGGGCGGTCCTTTGGTCATTAAGGTTTTGGCCAAACAGAGACTCTATCTTTGATGTACATAAGCGTCCCCTCCTTCTCTAATTCCTCCAAGCACTGACCATCCCATGTACCGATGTCTTGTAGTGTAAAGGTCATTGGCTCCTTCTCCTTCTGTGTGTTAGTGGTGATGGTGTCAACGCTGCCTCGCCAGTTATGAGGCTGGTAGCTGATTTTCATTCATTCAACAAATCCCCAGACTGCATTAAAAATTGCATATCAAGTTGTTTATTGGTGTTTCAGTGCTGCATTAATACCATTGAGAGTAATAGTGGTGAATTCCAACTGAATTAAAAGGATGACATATCATTGCAGGGGGCTATAGCGGCCCGGTTTAATTACTCTTTACACTTCAATTGTGTCATTACCAAGCTCATTCAAATGTTGGTCATGCCTATTAAAGTTTGTAAAATAGCCCAAACAAACATTGCATAAGAAACTTGCAATCTCGTGTGATTCTGTGTTGGGACGTTCACAGCTAGCTGTCGACTGAATATAGGTGGCACCACATGTTGCACAGCTCATGAGGCATGCTGTATATGCTACATTCATGCAGTTTGAGAAGGCTTCTTCCTTTTCTCTTCACAACACTAGCCAGGCAAGGTGCACTAAGTGTTTGCAAAACATTAGCCTAATCATAATTCAGATCATTCCAAGCAGTGATCTAGCCACTTCAATCTCTGTGCTTATTTGAAGATCTGTAACTACTCCAATGGGGAACCGGGACTCTGGCAGGCATATCATTGATATGACCTGCAGTCTGAAGCAACTCAGGCATACTTACCTGGCACAGGGGCTACCGTGATCCAGAAGGTGGTGCCCCCAGGGTGAGGCCCTTCCATTGCACTCAGGTTGGGCTGACGCCTGCGATCGCCCCAAATGTGGGTGACTCGGGTGTGTAATTTTTGTTAGTGGGGGACTGCGTTCGCGCTCTCCCCTGATTCCTAATTGAACAGTAGCTTTTCAGTGTTTGCAAACTCAATTGCACTGACCTTGGAGGAATTAGAGAAGGAGGGGACACTTGGATTTTGCAATATGAGCATGTCCTAATCTAAGTCTCTATTTCCTCAGATTTCACAAGTTTACGTGGATTTTGGCCTTGAAACCCTGAAATTGAGCAATTAAATACCAGGGCAATAAAAGCCCTTTCATGTATAATCAGCATCGCGCTTGCTGGGTGAAGACAGTGGCCCTATGAATTGAATCTCCTGTTAATTAGCAGGAACTCTCCTCAGCAAAAATACTTCTATATGGCAATTTGCATAATTTGATGTATTTATTTTATTTCCATGTAAAAGCCAGTTTTGTATTGTAGTCTACAATTAGGAACTACTCCCGTGAAAATCAAACCATTTTTGACGCAGATGGGGGTTTAAGAAAACAAAGATAACTGATTTAAGAATGTGTTTTTACACACTGCCCACAAATACCCACACAATCAAATTATGCTAAGATGAAAGTAAAAATTCTGGCCAGTAAAATGATATAACCTATATTCGCAACTTGCTGTGGCATGTCTGCTAGATATCAAGATAAACATCACACACTTCATTGGAATTAACAGAGCAATTATTTGACAATTATGCATATGAGTGAATAAAATTTAAGTATATTATCCATAAGGTCGTTTTCCCACCAAATACCACGCTCAGTATGTGTTTTTTAGTGCTTAAGTGATCAGGATAACCAAATGTATATCATTGAATTTTTAAAACATTTGCTTGAAAACTGGAAAATCTGTATATTCCATGCTTAATGTTGCACGGGGCGGTCCTTTGGTCATTAAGGTTTTGGCCAAACAGAGACTCTATCTTTGATGTACATAAGCGTCCCCTCCTTCTCTAATTCCTCCAAGCACTGACCATCCCATGTACCGATGTCTTGTAGTGTAAAGGTCATTGGCTCCTTCTCCTTCTGTGTGTTAGTGGTGATGGTGTCAACGCTGCCTCGCCAGTTATGAGGCTGGTAGCTGATTTTCATTCATTCAACAAATCCCCAGACTGCATTAAAAATTGCATATCAAGTTGTTTATTGGTGTTTCAGTGCTGCATTAATACCATTGAGAGTAATAGTGGTGAATCCCAACTGAATTAAAAGGATGACATATCATTGCAGGGGGCTATAGCGGCCCGGTTTAATTACTCTTTACACTTCAATTGTGTCATTACCAAGCTCATTCAAATGTTGGTCATGCCTATTAAAGTTTGTAAAATAGCCCAAACAAACATTGCATAAGAAACTTGCAATCTCGTGTGATTCTGTGTTGGGACGTTCACAGCTAGCTGTCGACTGAATATAGGTGGCACCACATGTTGCACAGCTCATGAGGCATGCTGTATATGCTACATTCATGCAGTTTGAGAAGGCTTCTTCCTTTTCTCTTCACAACACTAGCCAGGCAAGGTGCACTAAGTGTTTGCAAAACATTAGCCTAATCATAATTCAGATCATTCCAAGCAGTGATCTAGCCACTTCAATCTCTGTGCTTATTTGAAGATCTGTAACTACTCCAATGGGGAACCGGGACTCTGGCAGGCATATCATTGATATGACCTGCAGTCTGAAGCAACTCAGGCATACTTACCTGGCACAGGGGCTACCGTGATCCAGAAGGTGGTGCCCCCAGGGTGAGGCCCTTCCATTGCACTCAGGTTGGGCTGACGCCTGCGATCGCCCCAAATGTGGGTGACTCGGGTGTGTAATTTTTGTTAGTGGGGGACTGCGTTCGCGCTCTCCCCTGATTCCTAATTGAACAGTAGCTTTTCAGTGTTTGCAAACTCAATTGCACTGACCTTGGAGGAATTAGAGAAGGAGGGGACACTTGGATTTTGCAATATGAGCATGTCCTAATCTAAGTCTCTATTTCCTCAGATTTCACAAGTTTACGTGGATTTTGGCCTTGAAACCCTGAAATTGAGCAATTAAATACCAGGGCAATAAAAGCCCTTTCATGTATAATCAGCATCGCGCTTGCTGGGTGAAGACAGTGGCCCTATGAATTGAATCTCCTGTTAATTAGCAGGAACTCTCCTCAGCAAAAATACTTCTATATGGCAATTTGCATAATTTGATGTATTTATTTTATTTCCATGTAAAAGCCAGTTTTGTATTGTAGTCTACAATTAGGAACTACTCCCGTGAAAATCAAACCATTTTTGACGCAGATGGGGTTTTAAGAAAACAAAGATAACTGATTTAAGAATGTGTTTTTACACACTGCCCACAAATACCCACACAATCAAATTATGCTAAGATGAAAGTAAAAATTCTGGCCAGTAAAATGATATAACCTATATTCGCAACTTGCTGTGGCATGTCTGCTAGATATCAAGATAAACATCACACACTTCATTGGAATTAACATAGCAATTATTTGACAATTATGCATATGAGTGAATAAAATTTAAGTATATTATCCATAAGGTCGTTTTCCCACCAAATACCACGCTCAGTATGTGTTTTTTAGTGCTTAAGTGATCAGGATAACCAAATGTATATCATTGAATTTTTAAAACATTTGCTTGAAAACTGGAAAATCTGTATATTCCATGTTTAATGTTGTACGGGGCGGTCCTTTGGTCATTAAGGTTTTGGCCAAACAGAGACTCTATCTTTGATGTACATAAGCGTTCCCTCCTTCTCTAATTCCTCCAAGCACTGACCATCCCATGTACCGATGTCTTGTAGTGTAAAGGTCATTGGCTCCTTCTCCTTCTGTGTGTTAGTGGTGATGGTGTCAACGCTGCCTCGCCAGTTATGAGGCTGGTAGCTGATTTTCATTCATTCAACAAATCCCCAGACTGCATTAAAAATTGCATATCAAGTTGTTTATTGGTGTTTCAGTGCTGCATTAATACCATTGAGAGTAATAGTGGTGAATCCCAACTGAATTAAAAGGATGACATATCATTGCAGGGGGCTATAGCGGCCCGGTTTAATTACTCTTTACACTTCAATTGTGTCATTACCAAGCTCATTCAAATGTTGGTCATGCCTATTAAAGTTTGTAAAATAGCCCAAACAAACATTGCATAAGAAACTTGCAATCTCGTGCGATTCTGTGTTGGGACGTTCACAGCTAGCTGTCGACTGAATATAGGTGGCACCACATGTTGCACAGCTCATGAGGCATGCTGTATATGCTACATTCATGCAGTTTGAGAAGGCTTCTTCCTTTTCTCTTCACAACACTAGCCAGGCAAGGTGCACTAAGTGTTTGCAAAACATTAGCCTAATCATAATTCAGATCATTCCAAGCAGTGATCTAGCCACTTCAATCTCTGTGCTTATTTGAAGATCTGTAACTACTCCAATGGGGAACCGGGACTCTGGCAGGCATATCATTGATATGACCTGCAGTCTGAAGCAACTCAGGCATACTTACCTGGCACAGGGGCTACCGTGATCCAGAAGGTGGTGCCCCCAGGGTGAGGCCCTTCCATTGCACTCAGGTTGGGCTGACGCCTGCGATCGCCCCAAATGTGGGTGACTCGGGTGTGTAATTTTTGTTAGTGGGGGACTGCGTTCGCGCTCTCCCCTGATTCCTAATTGAACAGTAGCTTTTCAGTGTTTGCAAACTCAATTGCACTGACCTTGGAGGAATTAGAGAAGGAGGGGACACTTGGATTTTGCAATATGAGCATGTCCTAACTTAAGTCTCTATTTCCTCAGATTTCACAAGTTTACGTGGATTTTGGCCTTGAAACCCTGAAATTGAGCAATTAAATACCAGGGCAATAAAAGCCCTTTCATGTATAATCAGCCTCGCGCTTGCTGGGTGAAGACAGTGGCCCTATGAATTGAATCTCCTGTTAATTAGCAGGAACTCTCCTCAGCAAAAATACTTCTATATGGCAATTTGCATAATTTGATGTATTTATTTTATTTCCATGTAAAAGCCAGTTTTGTATTGTAGTCTACAATTAGGAACTACTCCCGTGAAAATCAAACCATTTTTGACGCAGATGGGGGTTTAAGAAAACAAAGATAACTGATTTAAGAATGTGTTTTTACACACTGCCCACAAATACCCACACAATCAAATTATGCTAAGATGAAAGTAAAAATTCTGGCCAGTAAAATGATATAACCTATATTCGCAACTTGCTGTGGCATGTCTGCTAGATATCAAGATAAACATCACACACTTCATTGGAATTAACATAGCAATTATTTGACAATTATGCATATGAGTGAATAAAATTTAAGTATATTATCCATAAGGTCGTTTTCCCACCAAATACCACGCTCAGTATGTGTTTTTTAGTGCTTAAGTGATCAGGATAACCAAATGTATATCATTGAATTTTTAAAACATTTGCTTGAAAACTGGAAAATCTGTATATTCCATGCTTAATGTTGCACGGGGCGGTCCTTTGGTCATTAAGGTTTTGGCCAAACAGAGACTCTATCTTTGATGTACATAAGCGTCCCCTCCTTCTCTAATTCCTCCAAGCACTGACCATCCCATGTACCGATGTCTTGTAGTGTAAAGGTCATTGGCTCCTTCTCCTTCTGTGTGTTAGTGGTGATGGTGTCAACGCTGCCTCGCCAGTTATGAGGCTGGTAGCTGATTTTCATTCATTCAACAAATCCCCAGACTGCATTAAAAATTGCATATCAAGTTGTTTATTGGTGTTTCAGTGCTGCATTAATACCATTGAGAGTAATAGTGGTGAATCCCAACTGAATTAAAAGGATGACATATCATTGCAGGGGGCTATAGCGGCCCGGTTTAATTACTCTTTACACTTCAATTGTGTCATTACCAAGCTCATTCAAATGTTGGTCATGCCTATTAAAGTTTGTAAAATAGCCCAAACAAACATTGCATAAGAAACTTGCAATCTCGTGCGATTCTGTGTTGGGACGTTCACAGCTAGCTGTCGACTGAATATAGGTGGCACCACATGTTGCACAGCTCATGAGGCATGCTGTATATGCTACATTCATGCAGTTTGAGAAGGCTTCTTCCTTTTCTCTTCACAACACTAGCCAGGCAAGGTGCACTAAGTGTTTGCAAAACATTAGCCTAATCATAATTCAGATCATTCCAAGCAGTGATCTAGCCACTTCAATCTCTGTGCTTATTTGAAGATCTGTAACTACTCCAATGGGGAACCGGGACTCTGGCAGGCATATCATTGATATGACCTGCAGTCTGAAGCAACTCAGGCATACTTACCTGGCACAGGGGCTACCGTGATCCAGAAGGTGGTGCCCCCAGGGTGAGGCCCTTCCATTGCACTCAGGTTGGGCTGACGCCTGCGATCGCCCCAAATGTGGGTGACTCGGGTGTGTAATTTTTGTTAGTGGGGGACTGCGTTCGCGCTCTCCCCTGATTCCTAATTGAACAGTAGCTTTTCAGTGTTTGCAAACTCAATTGCACTGACCTTGGAGGAATTAGAGAAGGAGGGGACACTTGGATTTTGCAATATGAGCATGTCCTAACTTAAGTCTCTATTTCCTCAGATTTCACAAGTTTACGTGGATTTTGGCCTTGAAACCCTGAAATTGAGCAATTAAATACCAGGGCAATAAAAGCCCTTTCATGTATAATCAGCCTCGCGCTTGCTGGGTGAAGACAGTGGCCCTATGAATTGAATCTCCTGTTAATTAGCAGGAACTCTCCTCAGCAAAAATACTTCTATATGGCAATTTGCATAATTTGATGTATTTATTTTATTTCCATGTAAAAGCCAGTTTTGTATTGTAGTCTACAATTAGGAACTACTCCCGTGAAAATCAAACCATTTTTGACGCAGATGGGGGTTTAAGAAAACAAAGATAACTGATTTAAGAATGTGTTTTTACACACTGCCCACAAATACCCACACAATCAAATTATGCTAAGATGAAAGTAAAAATTCTGGCCAGTAAAATGATATAACCTATATTCGCAACTTGCTGTGGCATGTCTGCTAGATATCAAGATAAACATCACACACTTCATTGGAATTAACATAGCAATTATTTGACAATTATGCATATGAGTGAATAAAATTTAAGTATATTATCCATAAGGTCGTTTTCCCACCAAATACCACGCTCAGTATGTGTTTTTTAGTGCTTAAGTGATCAGGATAACCAAATGTATATCATTGAATTTTTAAAACATTTGCTTGAAAACTGGAAAATCTGTATATTCCATGCTTAATGTTGCACGGGGCGGTCCTTTGGTCATTAAGGTTTTGGCCAAACAGAGACTCTATCTTTGATGTACATAAGCGTCCCCTCCTTCTCTAATTCCTCCAAGCACTGACCATCCCATGTACCGATGTCTTGTAGTGTAAAGGTCATTGGCTCCTTCTCCTTCTGTGTGTTAGTGGTGATGGTGTCAACGCTGCCTCGCCAGTTATGAGGCTGGTAGCTGATTTTCATTCATTCAACAAATCCCCAAACTGCATTAAAAATTGCATATCAAGTTGTTTATTGGTGTTTCAGTGCTGCATTAATACCATTGAGAGTAATAGTGGTGAATCCCAACTGAATTAAAAGGATGACATATCATTGCAGGGGGCTATAGCGGCCCGGTTTAATTACTCTTTACACTTCAATTGTGTCATTACCAAGCTCATTCAAATGTTGGTCATGCCTATTAAAGTTTGTAAAATAGCCCAAACAAACATTGCATAAGAAACTTGCAATCTCGTGTGATTCTGTGTTGGGACGTTCACAGCTAGCTGTCGACTGAATATAGGTGGCACCACATGTTGCACAGCTCATGAGGCATGCTGTATATGCTACATTCATGCAGTTTGAGAAGGCTTCTTCCTTTTCTCTTCACAACACTAGCCAGGCAAGGTGCACTAAGTGTTTGCAAAACATTAGCCTAATCATAATTCAGATCATTCCAAGCAGTGATCTAGCCACTTCAATCTCTGTGCTTATTTGAAGATCTGTAACTACTCCAATGGGGAACCGGGACTCTGGCAGGCATATCATTGATATGACCTGCAGTCTGAAGCAACTCAGGCATAGCACTTTGGGTTTCTTTCAGAAACTCCAGACACAACAGCCAAAAGACCTTCACCAGAATCCAGAAAGAACTCCAAGTAGCTCTCAACAACCTGGAATCCTGGTGCTGCAAATGGAGAATTAAACTCAATGCTGCTAAAACCCAATTTACTTTCTTTACAGGACTCTGGACACTACCCATATCCACCCTCACCCTTTTTAATACTCCCATTCAACTCTCAATTTCAGAAATTAGCTTTCTCGGAGGCAAGTTCCTAGAAAAGAACCTCAGCATGTTGCACCACTGCAAAGTCAAGCGTCGAGAGGCTGAAAGACGAATCAACCTACTCCGCAGACTCAGAGGAACCGACTGGGGATGTACCTCCGAGACCCTCTTACATCTCTACAAGTCCTTCATCCGTCCAGTCTTAGAGACTGGATTCCCCGTAACGGTCCACGCCACTAAGGCAGCAGTAAACCAGCTCCAGGTTACACAGAATAAAGCTCTCAGGGTTGCCCTAAAGGTATATTATGTCCCAGGTCAACGCAGGGTAACCACTGCAGAGCTACATCAGAGATCAAACCTGGAGCCTATTGAGTCTAGACTGATAACTCTAAACAATAAGGCCCTTCTTAGATACCAGTCTTCCCCTCTACTTCCACAATTAAATGACCGCCTAACTAGAATTCGTAGACTCCCCTTCCCCCTATCCCGTAAAATTAAAATTAGATCATAATCTCCCATTTCCCCACTAAACTCACAAAAATCTTTTCCTGTTAATCTAACATCTTCTTATTTTTCCTTCCAGATTTCCCCCTTGATGCGGCCAGACGTGGTGAGATCCAGATCTTGGACCTATCGGGCCTTCTGACCATGATGTCCAGGATCCCCCACAAGTCTCCAAAAGCGCTGAAGCTCCTAGATTGGAGGACCTCGCTTATCTCCTACACTGCTGGCAACTCAGGCATACTTACCTGGCACAGGGGCTACCGTGATCCAGAAGGTGGTGCCCCCAGGGTGAGGCCCTTCCATTGCACTCAGGTTGGGCTGACGCCTGCGATCGCCCCAAATGTGGGTGACTCGGGTGTGTAATTTTTGTTAGTGGGGGACTGCGTTCGCGCTCTCCCCTGATTCCTAATTGAACAGTAGCTTTTCAGTGTTTGCAAACTCAATTGCACTGACCTTGGAGGAATTAGAGAAGGAGGGGACACTTGGATTTTGCAATATGAGCATGTCCTAATCTAAGTCTCTATTTCCTCAGATTTCACAAGTTTACGTGGATTTTGGCCTTGAAACCCTGAAATTGAGCAATTAAATACCAGGGCAATAAAAGCCCTTTCATGTATAATCAGCATCGCGCTTGCTGGGTGAAGACAGTGGCCCTATGAATTGAATCTCCTGTTAATTAGCAGGAACTCTCCTCAGCAAAAATACTTCTATATGGCAATTTGCATAATTTGATGTATTTATTTTATTTCCATGTAAAAGCCAGTTTTGTATTGTAGTCTACAATTAGGAACTACTCCCGTGAAAATCAAACCATTTTTGACGCAGATGGGGTTTTAAGAAAACAAAGATAACTGATTTAAGAATGTGTTTTTACACACTGCCCACAAATACCCACACAATCAAATTATGCTAAGATGAAAGTAAAAATTCTGGCCAGTAAAATGATATAACCTATATTCGCAACTTGCTGTGGCATGTCTGCTAGATATCAAGATAAACATCACACACTTCATTGGAATTAACATAGCAATTATTTGACAATTATGCATATGAGTGAATAAAATTTAAGTATATTATCCATAAGGTCGTTTTCCCACCAAATACCACGCTCAGTATGTGTTTTTTAGTGCTTAAGTGATCAGGATAACCAAATGTATATCATTGAATTTTTAAAACATTTGCTTGAAAACTGGAAAATCTGTATATTCCATGCTTAATGTTGCACGGGGCGGTCCTTTGGTCATTAAGGTTTTGGCCAAACAGAGACTCTATCTTTGATGTACATAAGCGTCCCCTCCTTCTCTAATTCCTCCAAGCACTGACCATCCCATGTACCGATGTCTTGTAGTGTAAAGGTCATTGGCTCCTTCTCCTTCTGTGTGTTAGTGGTGATGGTGTCAACGCTGCCTCGCCAGTTATGAGGCTGGTAGCTGATTTTCATTCATTCAACAAATCCCCAGACTGCATTAAAAATTGCATATCAAGTTGTTTATTGGTGTTTCAGTGCTGCATTAATACCATTGAGAGTAATAGTGGTGAATCCCAACTGAATTAAAAGGATGACATATCATTGCAGGGGGCTATAGCGGCCCGGTTTAATTACTCTTTACACTTCAATTGTGTCATTACCAAGCTCATTCAAATGTTGGTCATGCCTATTAAAGTTTGTAAAATAGCCCAAACAAACATTGCATAAGAAACTTGCAATCTCGTGTGATTCTGTGTTGGGATGTTCACAGCTAGCTGTCGACTGAATATAGGTGGCACCACATGTTGCACAGCTCATGAGGCATGCTGTATATGCTACATTCATGCAGTTTGAGAAGGCTTCTTCCTTTTCTCTTCACAACACTAGCCAGGCAAGGTGCACTAAGTGTTTGCAAAACATTAGCCTAATCATAATTCAGATCCATTCCAAGCAGTGATCTAGCCACTTCAATCTCTGTGCTTATTTGAAGATCTGTAACTACTCCAATGGGGAACCGGGACTCTGGCAGGCATATCATTGATATGACCTGCAGTCTGAAGCAACTCAGGCATACTTACCTGGCACAGGGGCTACCGTGATCCAGAAGGTGGTGCCCCCAGGGTGAGGCCCTTCCATTGCACTCAGGTTGGGCTGACGCCTGCGATCGCCCCAAATGTGGGTGACTCGGGTGTGTAATTTTTGTTAGTGGGGGACTGCGTTCGCGCTCTCCCCTGATTCCTAATTGAACAGTAGCTTTTCAGTGTTTGCAAACTCAATTGCACTGACCTTGGAGGAATTAGAGAAGGAGGGGACACTTGGATTTTGCAATATGAGCATGTCCTAATCTAAGTCTCTATTTCCTCAGATTTCACAAGTTTACGTGGATTTTGGCCTTGAAACCCTGAAATTGAGCAATTAAATACCAGGGCAATAAAAGCCCTTTCATGTATAATCAGCATCGCGCTTGCTGGGTGAAGACAGTGGCCCTATGAATTGAATCTCCTGTTAATTAGCAGGAACTCTCCTCAGCAAAAATACTTCTATATGGCAATTTGCATAATTTGATGTATTTATTTTATTTCCATGTAAAAGCCAGTTTTGTATTGTAGTCTACAATTAGGAACTACTCCCGTGAAAATCAAACCATTTTTGACGCAGATGGGGTTTTAAGAAAACAAAGATAACTGATTTAAGAATGTGTTTTTACACACTGCCCACAAATACCCACACAATCAAATTATGCTAAGATGAAAGTAAAAATTCTGGCCAGTAAAATGATATAACCTATATTCGCAACTTGCTGTGGCATGTCTGCTAGATATCAAGATAAACATCACACACTTCATTGGAATTAACATAGCAATTATTTGACAATTATGCATATGAGTGAATAAAATTTAAGTATATTATCCATAAGGTCGTTTTCCCACCAAATACCACGCTCAGTATGTGTTTTTTAGTGCTTAAGTGATCAGGATAACCAAATGTATATCATTGAATTTTTAAAACATTTGCTTGAAAACTGGAAAATCTGTATATTCCATGCTTAATGTTGCACGGGGCGGTCCTTTGGTCATTAAGGTTTTGGCCAAACAGAGACTCTATCTTTGATGTACATAAGCGTCCCCTCCTTCTCTAATTCCTCCAAGCACTGACCATCCCATGTACCGATGTCTTGTAGTGTAAAGGTCATTGGCTCCTTCTCCTTCTGTGTGTTAGTGGTGATGGTGTCAACGCTGCCTCGCCAGTTGTGAGGCTGGTAGCTGATTTTCATTCATTCAACAAATCCCCAGACTGCATTAAAAATTGCATATCAAGTTGTTTATTGGTGTTTCAGTGCTGCATTAATACCATTGAGAGTAATAGTGGTGAATCCCAACTGAATTAAAAGGATGACATATCATTGCCGGGGGCTATAGCGGCCCGGTTTAATTACTCTTTACACTTCAATTGTGTCATTACCAAGCTCATTCAAATGTTGGTCATGCCTATTAAAGTTTGTAAAATAGCCCAAACAAACATTGCATAAGAAACTTGCAATCTCGTGTGATTCTGTGTTGGGACGTTCACAGCTAGCTGTCGACTGAATATAGGTGGCATCACATGTTGCACAGCTCATGAGGCATGCTGTATATGCTACATTCATGCAGTTTGAGAAGGCTTCTTCCTTTTCTCTTCACAACACTAGCCAGGCAAGGTGCACTAAGTGTTTGCAAAACATTAGCCTAATCATAATTCAGATCATTCCAAGCAGTGATCTAGCCACTTCAATCTCTGTGCTTATTTGAAGATCTGTAACTACTCCAATGGGGAACCGGGACTCTGGCAGGCATATCATTGATATGACCTGCAGTCTGAAGCAACTCAGGCATACTTACCTGGCACAGGGGCTACCGTGATCCAGAAGGTGGTGCCCCCAGGGTGAGGCCCTTCCATTGCACTCAGGTTGGGCTGACGCCTGCGATCGCCCCAAATGTGGGTGACTCGGGTGTGTAATTTTTGTTAGTGGGGGACTGCGTTCGCGCTCTCCCCTGATTCCTAATTGAACAGTAGCTTTTCAGTGTTTGCAAACTCAATTGCACTGACCTTGGAGGAATTAGAGAAGGAGGGGAAACTTGGATTTTGCAATATGAGCATGTCCTAATCTAAGTCTCTATTTCCTCAGATTTCACAAGTTTATGTGGATTTTGGCCTTGAAACCCTGAAATTGAGCAATTAAATACCAGGGCAATAAAAGCCCTTTCATGTATAATCAGCATCGCGCTTGCTGGGTGAAGACAGTGGCCCTATGAATTGAATCTCCTGTTAATTAGCAGGAACTCTCCTCAGCAAAAATACTTCTATATGGCAATTTGCATAATTTGATGTATTTATTTTATTTCCATGTAAAAGCCAGTTTTGTATTGTAGTCTACAATTAGGAACTACTCCCGTGAAAATCAAACCATTTTTGACGCAGATGGGGTTTTAAGAAAACAAAGATAACTGATTTAAGAATGTGTTTTTACACACTGCCCACAAATACCCACACAATCAAATTATGCTAAGATGAAAGTAAAAATTCTGGCCAGTAAAATGATATAACCTATATTCGCAACTTGCTGTGGCATGTCTGCTAGATATCAAGATAAACATCACACACTTCATTGGAATTAACATAGCAATTATTTGACAATTATGCATATGAGTGAATAAAATTTAAGTATATTATCCATAAGGTCGTTTTCCCACCAAATACCACGCTCAGTATGTGTTTTTTAGTGCTTAAGTGATCAGGATAACCAAATGTATATCATTGAATTTTTAAAACATTTGCTTGAAAACTGGAAAATCTGTATATTCCATGCTTAATGTTGCACGGGGCGGTCCTTTGGTCATTAAGGTTTTGGCCAAACAGAGACTCTATCTTTGATGTACATAAGCGTCCCCTCCTTCTCTAATTCCTCCAAGCACTGACCATCCCATGTACCGATGTCTTGTAGTGTAAAGGTCATTGGCTCCTTCTCCTTCTGTGTGTTAGTGGTGATGGTGTCAACGCTGCCTCGCCAGTTATGAGGCTGGTAGCTGATTTTCATTCATTCAACAAATCCCCAGACTGCATTAAAAATTGCATATCAAGTTGTTTATTGGTGTTTCAGTGCTGCATTAATACCATTGAGAGTAATAGTGGTGAATCCCAACTGAATTAAAAGGATGACATATCATTGCCGGGGGCTATAGCGGCCCGGTTTAATTACTCTTTACACTTCAATTGTGTCATTACCAAGCTCATTCAAATGTTGGTCATGCCTATTAAAGTTTGTAAAATAGCCCAAACAAACATTGCATAAGAAACTTGCAATCTCGTGTGATTCTGTGTTGGGACGTTCACAGCTAGCTGTCGACTGAATATAGGTGGCACCACATGTTGCACAGCTCATGAGGCATGCTGTATATGCTACATTCATGCAGTTTGAGAAGGCTTCTTCCTTTTCTCTTCACAACACTAGCCAGGCAAGGTGCACTAAGTGTTTGCAAAACATTAGCCTAATCATAATTCAGATCATTCCAAGCAGTGATCTAGCCACTTCAATCTCTGTGCTTATTTGAAGATCTGTAACTACTCCAATGGGGAACCGGGACTCTGGCAGGCATATCATTGATATGACCTGCAGTCTGAAGCAACTCAGGCATACTTACCTGGCACAGGGGCTACCGTGATCCAGAAGGTGGTGCCCCCAGGGTGAGGCCCTTCTATTGCACTCAGGTTGGGCTGACGCCTGCGATCGCCCCAAATGTGGGTGACTCGGGTGTGTAATTTTTGTTAGTGGGGGACTGCGTTCGCGCTCTCCCCTGATTCCTAATTGAACAGTAGCTTTTCAGTGTTTGCAAACTCAATTGCACTGACCTTGGAGGAATTAGAGAAGGAGGGGACACTTGGATTTTGCAATATGAGCATGTCCTAATCTAAGTCTCTATTTCCTCAGATTTCACAAGTTTACGTGGATTTTGGCCTTGAAACCCTGAAATTGAGCAATTAAATACCAGGGCAATAAAAGCCCTTTCATGTATAATCAGCCTCGCGCTTGCTGGGTGAAGACAGTGGCCCTATGAATTGAATCTCCTGTTAATTAGCAGGAACTCTCCTCAGCAAAAATACTTCTATATGGCAATTTGCATAATTTGATGTATTTATTTTATTTCCATGTAAAAGCCAGTTTTGTATTGTAGTCTACAATTAGGAACTACTCCCGTGAAAATCAAACCATTTTTGACGCAGATGGGGGTTTAAGAAAACAAAGATAACTGATTTAAGAATGTGTTTTTACACACTGCCCACAAATACCCACACAATCAAATTATGCTAAGATGAAAGTAAAAATTCTGGCCAGTAAAATGATATAACCTATATTCGCAACTTGCTGTGGCATGTCTGCTAGATATCAAGATAAACATCACACACTTCATTGGAATTAACATAGCAATTATTTGACAATTATGCATATGAGTGAATAAAATTTAAGTATATTATCCATAAGGTCGTTTTCCCACCAAATACCACGCTCAGTATGTGTTTTTTAGTGCTTAAGTGATCAGGATAACCAAATGTATATCATTGAATTTTTAAAACATTTGCTTGAAAACTGGAAAATCTGTATATTCCATGCTTAATGTTGCACGGGGCGGTCCTTTGGTCATTAAGGTTTTGGCCAAACAGAGACTCTATCTTTGATGTACATAAGCGTCCCCTCCTTCTCTAATTCCTCCAAGCACTGACCATCCCATGTACCGATGTCTTGTAGTGTAAAGGTCATTGGCTCCTTCTCCTTCTGTGTGTTAGTGGTGATGGTGTCAACGCTGCCTCGCCAGTTATGAGGCTGGTAGCTGATTTTCATTCATTCAACAAATCCCCAGACTGCATTAAAAATTGCATATCAAGTTGTTTATTGGTGTTTCAGTGCTGCATTAATACCATTGAGAGTAATAGTGGTGAATCCCAACTGAATTAAAAGGATGACATATCATTGCAGGGGGCTATAGCGGCCCAGTTTAATTACTCTTTACACTTCAATTGTGTCATTACCAAGCTCATTCAAATGTTGGTCATGCCTATTAAAGTTTGTAAAATAGCCCAAACAAACATTGCATAAGAAACTTGCAATCTCGTGTGATTCTGTGTTGGGACGTTCACAGCTAGCTGTCGACTGAATATAGGTGGCACCACATGTTGCACAGCTCATGAGGCATGCTGTATATGCTACATTCATGCAGTTTGAGAAGGCTTCTTCCTTTTCTCTTCACAACACTAGCCAGGCAAGGTGCACTAAGTGTTTGCAAAACATTAGCCTAATCATAATTCAGATCATTCCAAGCAGTGATCTAGCCACTTCAATCTCTGTGCTTATTTGAAGATCTGTAACTACTCCAATGGGGAACCGGGACTCTGGCAGGCATATCATTGATATGACCTGCAGTCTGAAGCAACTCAGGCATACTTACCTGGCACAGGGGCTACCGTGATCCAGAAGGTGGTGCCCCCAGGGTGAGGCCCTTCCATTGCACTCAGGTTGGGCTGACGCCTGCGATCGCCCCAAATGTGGGTGACTCGGGTGTGTAATTTTTGTTAGTGGGGGACTGCGTTCGCGCTCTCCCCTGATTCCTAATTGAACAGTAGCTTTTCAGTGTTTGCAAACTCAATTGCACTGACCTTGGAGGAATTAGCGAAGGAGGGGACACTTGGATTTTGCAATATGAGCATGTCCTAATCTAAGTCTCTATTTCCTCAGATTTCACAAGTTTACGTGGATTTTGGCCTTGAAACCCTGAAATTGAGCAATTAAATACCAGGGCAATAAAAGCCCTTTCATGTATAATCAGCATCGCGCTTGCTGGGTGAAGACAGTGGCCCTATGAATTGAATCTCCTGTTAATTAGCAGGAACTCTCCTCAGCAAAAATACTTCTATATGGCAATTTGCATAATTTGATGTATTTATTTTATTTCCATGTAAAAGCCAGTTTTGTATTGTAGTCTACAATTAGGAACTACTCCCGTGAAAATCAAACCATTTTTGACGCAGATGGGGTTTTAAGAAAACAAAGATAACTGATTTAAGAATGTGTTTTTACACACTGCCCACAAATACCCACACAATCAAATTATGCTAAGATGAAAGTAAAAATTCTGGCCAGTAAAATGATATAACCTATATTCGCAACTTGCTGTGGCATGTCTGCTAGATATCAAGATAAACATCACACACTTCATTGGAATTAACATAGCAATTATTTGACAATTATGCATATGAGTGAATAAAATTTAAGTATATTATCCATAAGGTCGTTTTCCCACCAAATACCACGCTCAGTATGTGTTTTTTAGTGCTTAAGTGATCAGGATAACCAAATGTATATCATTGAATTTTTAAAACATTTGCTTGAAAACTGGAAAATCTGTATATTCCATGCTTAATGTTGCACGGGGCGGTCCTTTGGTCATTAAGGTTTTGGCCAAACAGAGACTCTATCTTTGATGTACATAAGCGTCCCCTCCTTCTCTAATTCCTCCAAGCACTGACCAACCCATGTACCGATGTCTTGTAGTGTAAAGGTCATTGGCTCCTTCTCCTTCTGTGTGTTAGTGGTGATGGTGTCAACGCTGCCTCGCCAGTTATGAGGCTGGTAGCTGATTTTCATTCATTCAACAAATCCCCAGACTGCATTAAAAATTGCATATCAAGTTGTTTATTGGTGTTTCAGTGCTGCATTAATACCATTGAGAGTAATAGTGGTGAATCCCAACTGAATTAAAAGGATGACATATCATTGCAGGGGGCTATAGCGGCCCGGTTTAATTACTCTTTACACTTCAATTGTGTCATTACCAAGCTCATTCAAATGTTGGTCATGCCTATTAAAGTTTGTAAAATAGCCCAAACAAACATTGCATAAGAAACTTGCAATCTCGTGTGATTCTGTGTTGGGACGTTCACAGCTAGCTGTCGACTGAATATAGGTGGCACCACATGTTGCACAGCTCATGAGGCATGCTGTATATGCTACATTCATGCAGTTTGAGAAGGCTTCTTCCTTTTCTCTTCACAACACTAGCCAGGCAAGGTGCACTAAGTGTTTGCAAAACATTAGCCTAATCATAATTCAGATCATTCCAAGCAGTGATCTAGCCACTTCAATCTCTGTGCTTATTTGAAGATCTGTAACTACTCCAATGGGGAACCGGGACTCTGGCAGGCATATCATTGATATGACCTGCAGTCTGAAGCAACTCAGGCATACTTACCTGGCACAGGGGCTACCGTGATCCAGAAGGTGGTGCCCCCAGGGTGAGGCCCTTCCATTGCACTCAGGTTGGGCTGACGCCTGCGATCGCCCCAAATGTGGGTGACTCGGGTGTGTAATTTTTGTTAGTGGGGGACTGCGTTCGCGCTCTCCCCTGATTCCTAATTGAACAGTAGCTTTTCAGTGTTTGCAAACTCAATTGCACTGACCTTGGAGGAATTAGAGAAGGAGGGGACACTTGGATTTTGCAATATGAGCATGTCCTAATCTAAGTCTCTATTTCCTCAGATTTCAAAAGTTTACGTGGATTTTGGCCTTGAAACCCTGAAATTGAGCAATTAAATACCAGGGCAATAAAAGCCCTTTCATGTATAATCAGCATCGCGCTTGCTGGGTGAAGACAGTGGCCCTATGAATTGAATCTCCTGTTAATTAGCAGGAACTCTCCTCAGCAAAAATACTTCTATATGGCAATTTGCATAATTTGATGTATTTATTTTATTTCCATGTAAAAGCCAGTTTTGTATTGTAGTCTACAATTAGGAACTACTCCCGTGAAAATCAAACCATTTTTGACGCAGATGGGGTTTTAAGAAAACAAAGATAACTGATTTAAGAATGTGTTTTTACACACTGCCCACAAATACCCACACAATCAAATTATGCTAAGATGAAAGTAAAAATTCTGGCCAGTAAAATGATATAACCTATATTCGCAACTTGCTGTGGCATGTCTGCTAGATATCAAGATAAACATCACACACTTCATTGGAATTAACATAGCAATTATTTGACAATTATGCATATGAGTGAATAAAATTTAAGTATATTATCCATAAGGTCGTTTTCCCACCAAATACCACGCTCAGTATGTGTTTTTTAGTGCTTAAGTGATCAGGATAACCAAATGTATATCATTGAATTTTTAAAACATTTGCTTGAAAACTGGAAAATCTGTATATTCCATGCTTAATGTTGCACGGGGCGGTCCTTTGGTCATTAAGGTTTTGGCCAAACAGAGACTCTATCTTTGATGTACATAAGCGTCCCCTCCTTCTCTAATTCCTCCAAGCACTGACCATCCCATGTACCGATGTCTTGTAGTGTAAAGGTCATTGGCTCCTTCTCCTTCTGTGTGTTAGTGGTGATGGTGTCAACGCTGCCTCGCCAGTTGTGAGGCTGGTAGCTGATTTTCATTCATTCAACAAATCCCCAGACTGCATTAAAAATTGCATATCAAGTTGTTTATTGGTGTTTCAGTGCTGCATTAATACCATTGAGAGTAATAGTGGTGAATCCCAACTGAATTAAAAGGATGACATATCATTGCAGGGGGCTATAGCGGCCCAGTTTAATTACTCTTTACACTTCAATTGTGTCATTACCAAGCTCATTCAAATGTTGGTCATGCCTATTAAAGTTTGTAAAATAGCCCAAACAAACATTGCATAAGAAACTTGCAATCTCGTGTGATTCTGTGTTGGGACGTTCACAGCTAGCTGTCGACTGAATATAGGTGGCACCACATGTTGCACAGCTCATGAGGCATGCTGTATATGCTACATTCATGCAGTTTGAGAAGGCTTCTTCCTTTTCTCTTCACAACACTAGCCAGGCAAGGTGCACTAAGTGTTTGCAAAACATTAGCCTAATCATAATTCAGATCATTCCAAGCAGTGATCTAGCCACTTCAATCTCTGTGCTTATTTGAAGATCTGTAACTACTCCAATGGGGAACCGGGACTCTGGCAGGCATATCATTGATATGACCTGCAGTCTGAAGCAACTCAGGCATACTTACCTGGCACAGGGGCTACCGTGATCCAGAAGGTGGTGCCCCCAGGGTGAGGCCCTTCCATTGCACTCAGGTTGGGCTGACGCCTGCGATCGCCCCAAATGTGGGTGACTCGGGTGTGTAATTTTTGTTAGTGGGGGACTGCGTTCGCGCTCTCCCCTGATTCCTAATTGAACAGTAGCTTTTCAGTGTTTGCAAACTCAATTGCACTGACCTTGGAGGAATTAGCGAAGGAGGGGACACTTGGATTTTGCAATATGAGCATGTCCTAATCTAAGTCTCTATTTCCTCAGATTTCACAAGTTTACGTGGATTTTGGCCTTGAAACCCTGAAATTGAGCAATTAAATACCAGGGCAATAAAAGCCCTTTCATGTATAATCAGCATCGCGCTTGCTGGGTGAAGACAGTGGCCCTATGAATTGAATCTCCTGTTAATTAGCAGGAACTCTCCTCAGCAAAAATACTTCTATATGGCAATTTGCATAATTTGATGTATTTATTTTATTTCCATGTAAAAGCCAGTTTTGTATTGTAGTCTACAATTAGGAACTACTCCCGTGAAAATCAAACCATTTTTGACGCAGATGGGGTTTTAAGAAAACAAAGATAACTGATTTAAGAATGTGTTTTTACACACTGCCCACAAATACCCACACAATCAATTTATGCTAAGATGAAAGTAAAAATTCTGGCCAGTAAAATGATATAACCTATATTCGCAACTTGCTGTGGCATGTCTGCTAGATATCAAGATAAACATCACACACTTCATTGGAATTAACATAGCAATTATTTGACAATTATGCATATGAGTGAATAAAATTTAAGTATATTATCCATAAGGTCGTTTTCCCACCAAATACCACGCTCAGTATGTGTTTTTTAGTGCTTAAGTGATCAGGATAACCAAATGTATATCATTGAATTTTTAAAACATTTGCTTGAAAACTGGAAAATCTGTATATTCCATGCTTAATGTTGCACGGGGCGGTCCTTTGGTCATTAAGGTTTTGGCCAAACAGAGACTCTATCTTTGATGTACATAAGCGTCCCCTCCTTCTCTAATTCCTCCAAGCACTGACCATCCCATGTACCGATGTCTTGTAGTGTAAAGGTCATTGGCTCCTTCTCCTTCTGTGTGTTAGTGGTGATGGTGTCAACGCTGCCTCGCCAGTTATGAGGCTGGTAGCTGATTTTCATTCATTCAACAAATCCCCAGACTGCATTAAAAATTGCATATCAAGTTGTTTATTGGTGTTTCAGTGCTGCATTAATACCATTGAGAGTAATAGTGGTGAATCCCAACTGAATTAAAAGGATGACATATCATTGCCGGGGGCTATAGCGGCCCGGTTTAATTACTCTTTACACTTCAATTGTGTCATTACCAAGCTCATTCAAATGTTGGTCATGCCTATTAAAGTTTGTAAAATAGCCCAAACAAACATTGCATAAGAAACTTGCAATCTCGTGTGATTCTGTGTTGGGACGTTCACAGCTAGCTGTCGACTGAATATAGGTGGCACCACATGTTGCACAGCTCATGAGGCATGCTGTATATGCTACATTCATGCAGTTTGAGAAGGCTTCTTCCTTTTCTCTTCACAACACTAGCCAGGCAAGGTGCACTAAGTGTTTGCAAAACATTAGCCTAATCATAATTCAGATCATTCCAAGCAGTGATCTAGCCACTTCAATCTCTGTGCTTATTTGAAGATCTGTAACTACTCCAATGGGGAACCGGGACTCTGGCAGGCATATCATTGATATGACCTGCAGTCTGAAGCAACTCGGGCATACTTACCTGGCACAGGGGCTACCGTGATCCAGAAGGTGGTGCCCCCAGGGTGAGGCCCTTCCATTGCACTCAGGTTGGGCTGACGCCTGCGATCGCCCCAAATGTGGGTGACTCGGGTGTGTAATTTTTGTTAGTGGGGGACTGCGTTCGCGCTCTCCCCTGATTCCTAATTGAACAGTAGCTTTTCAGTGTTTGCAAACTCAATTGCACTGACCTTGGAGGAATTAGAGAAGGAGGGTACACTTGGATTTTGCAATATGAGCATGTCCTAATCTAAGTCTCTATTTCCTCAGATTTCAAAAGTTTACGTGGATTTTGGCCTTGAAACCCTGAAATTGAGCAATTAAATACCAGGGCAATAAAAGCCCTTTCATGTATAATCAGCATCGCGCTTGCTGGGTGAAGACAGTGGCCCTATGAATTGAATCTCCTGTTAATTAGCAGGAACTCTCCTCAGCAAAAATACTTCTATATGGCAATTTGCATAATTTGATGTATTTATTTTATTTCCATGTAAAAGCCAGTTTTGTATTGTAGTCTACAATTAGGAACTACTCCCGTGAAAATCAAACCATTTTTGACGCAGATGGGGTTTTAAGAAAACAAAGATAACTGATTTAAGAATGTGTTTTTACACACTGCCCACAAATACCCACACAATCAAATTATGCTAAGATGAAAGTAAAAATTCTGGCCAGTAAAATGATATAACCTATATTCGCAACTTGCTGTGGCATGTCTGCTAGATATCAAGATAAACATCACACACTTCATTGGAATTAACATAGCAATTATTTGACAATTATGCATATGAGTGAATAAAATTTAAGTATATTATCCATAAGGTCGTTTTCCCACCAAATACCACGCTCAGTATGTGTTTTTTAGTGCTTAAGTGATCAGGATAACCAAATGTATATCATTGAATTTTTAAAACATTTGCTTGAAAACTGGAAAATCTGTATATTCCATGCTTAATGTTGCACGGGGCGGTCCTTTGGTCATTAAGGTTTTGGCCAAACAGAGACTCTATCTTTGATGTACATAAGCGTCCCCTCCTTCTCTAATTCCTCCAAGCACTGACCATCCCATGTACCGATGTCTTGTAGTGTAAAGGTCATTGGCTCCTTCTCCTTCTGTGTGTTAGTGGTGATGGTGTCAACGCTGCCTCGCCAGTTGTGAGGCTGGTAGCTGATTTTCATTCATTCAACAAATCCCCAGACTGCATTAAAAATTGCATATCAAGTTGTTTATTGGTGTTTCAGTGCTGCATTAATACCATTGAGAGTAATAGTGGTGAATCCCAACTGAATTAAAAGGATGACATATCATTGCAGGGGGCTATAGCGGCCCAGTTTAATTACTCTTTACACTTCAATTGTGTCATTACCAAGCTCATTCAAATGTTGGTCATGCCTATTAAAGTTTGTAAAATAGCCCAAACAAACATTGCATAAGAAACTTGCAATCTCGTGTGATTCTGTGTTGGGACGTTCACAGCTAGCTGTCGACTGAATATAGGTGGCACCACATGTTGCACAGCTCATGAGGCATGCTGTATATGCTACATTCATGCAGTTTGAGAAGGCTTCTTCCTTTTCTCTTCACAACACTAGCCAGGCAAGGTGCACTAAGTGTTTGCAAAACATTAGCCTAATCATAATTCAGATCATTCCAAGCAGTGATCTAGCCACTTCAATCTCTGTGCTTATTTGAAGATCTGTAACTACTCCAATGGGGAACCGGGACTCTGGCAGGCATATCATTGATATGACCTGCAGTCTGAAGCAACTCAGGCATACTTACCTGGCACAGGGGCTACCGTGATCCAGAAGGTGGTGCCCCCAGGGTGAGGCCCTTCCATTGCACTCAGGTTGGGCTGACGCCTGCGATCGCCCCAAATGTGGGTGACTCGGGTGTGTAATTTTTGTTAGTGGGGGACTGCGTTCGCGCTCTCCCCTGATTCCTAATTGAACAGTAGCTTTTCAGTGTTTGCAAACTCAATTGCACTGACCTTGGAGGAATTAGCGAAGGAGGGGACACTTGGATTTTGCAATATGAGCATGTCCTAATCTAAGTCTCTATTTCCTCAGATTTCACAAGTTTACGTGGATTTTGGCCTTGAAACCCTGAAATTGAGCAATTAAATACCAGGGCAATAAAAGCCCTTTCATGTATAATCAGCATCGCGCTTGCTGGGTGAAGACAGTGGCCCTATGAATTGAATCTCCTGTTAATTAGCAGGAACTCTCCTCAGCAAAAATACTTCTATATGGCAATTTGCATAATTTGATGTATTTATTTTATTTCCATGTAAAAGCCAGTTTTGTATTGTAGTCTACAATTAGGAACTACTCCCGTGAAAATCAAACCATTTTTGACGCAGATGGGGTTTTAAGAAAACAAAGATAACTGATTTAAGAATGTGTTTTTACACACTGCCCACAAATACCCACACAATCAATTTATGCTAAGATGAAAGTAAAAATTCTGGCCAGTAAAATGATATAACCTATATTCGCAACTTGCTGTGGCATGTCTGCTAGATATCAAGATAAACATCACACACTTCATTGGAATTAACATAGCAATTATTTGACAATTATGCATATGAGTGAATAAAATTTAAGTATATTATCCATAAGGTCGTTTTCCCACCAAATACCACGCTCAGTATGTGTTTTTTAGTGCTTAAGTGATCAGGATAACCAAATGTATATCATTGAATTTTTAAAACATTTGCTTGAAAACTGGAAAATCTGTATATTCCATGCTTAATGTTGCACGGGGCGGTCCTTTGGTCATTAAGGTTTTGGCCAAACAGAGACTCTATCTTTGATGTACATAAGCGTCCCCTCCTTCTCTAATTCCTCCAAGCACTGACCATCCCATGTACCGATGTCTTGTAGTGTAAAGGTCATTGGCTCCTTCTCCTTCTGTGTGTTAGTGGTGATGGTGTCAACGCTGCCTCGCCAGTTATGAGGCTGGTAGCTGATTTTCATTCATTCAACAAATCCCCAGACTGCATTAAAAATTGCATATCAAGTTGTTTATTGGTGTTTCAGTGCTGCATTAATACCATTGAGAGTAATAGTGGTGAATCCCAACTGAATTAAAAGGATGACATATCATTGCCGGGGGCTATAGCGGCCCGGTTTAATTACTCTTTACACTTCAATTGTGTCATTACCAAGCTCATTCAAATGTTGGTCATGCCTATTAAAGTTTGTAAAATAGCCCAAACAAACATTGCATAAGAAACTTGCAATCTCGTGTGATTCTGTGTTGGGACGTTCACAGCTAGCTGTCGACTGAATATAGGTGGCACCACATGTTGCACAGCTCATGAGGCATGCTGTATATGCTACATTCATGCAGTTTGAGAAGGCTTCTTCCTTTTCTCTTCACAACACTAGCCAGGCAAGGTGCACTAAGTGTTTGCAAAACATTAGCCTAATCATAATTCAGATCATTCCAAGCAGTGATCTAGCCACTTCAATCTCTGTGCTTATTTGAAGATCTGTAACTACTCCAATGGGGAACCGGGACTCTGGCAGGCATATCATTGATATGACCTGCAGTCTGAAGCAACTCAGGCATACTTACCTGGCACAGGGGCTACCGTGATCCAGAAGGTGGTGCCCCCAGGGTGAGGCCCTTCCATTGCACTCAGGTTGGGCTGACGCCTGCGATCGCCCCAAATGTGGGTGACTCGGGTGTGTAATTTTTGTTAGTGGGGGACTGCGTTCGCGCTCTCCCCTGATTCCTAATTGAACAGTAGCTTTTCAGTGTTTGCAAACTCAATTGCACTGACCTTGGAGGAATTAGAGAAGGAGGGGACACTTGGATTTTGCAATATGAGCATGTCCTAATCTAAGTCTCTATTTCCTCAGATTTCACAAGTTTACGTGGATTTTGGCCTTGAAACCCTGATATTGAGCAATTAAATACCAGGGCAATAAAAGCCCTTTCATGTATAATCAGCATCGCGCTTGCTGGGTGAAGACAGTGGCCCTATGAATTGAATCTCCTGTTAATTAGCAGGAACTCTCCTCAGCAAAAATACTTCTATATGGCAATTTGCATAATTTGATGTATTTATTTTATTTCCATGTAAAAGCCAGTTTTGTATTGTAGTCTACAATTAGGAACTACTCCCGTGAAAATCAAACCATTTTTGACGCAGATGGGGTTTTAAGAAAACAAAGATAACTGATTTAAGAATGTGTTTTTACACACTGCCCACAAATACCCACACAATCAAATTATGCTAAGATGAAAGTAAAAATTCTGGCCAGTAAAATGATATAACCTATATTCGCAACTTGCTGTGGCATGTCTGCTAGATATCAAGATAAACATCACACACTTCATTGGAATTAACATAGCAATTATTTGACAATTATGCATATGAGTGAATAAAATTTAAGTATATTATCCATAAGGTCGTTTTCCCACCAAATACCACGCTCAGTATGTGTTTTTTAGTGCTTAAGTGATCAGGATAACCAAATGTATATCATTGAATTTTTAAAACATTTGCTTGAAAACTGGAAAATCTGTATATTCCATGCTTAATGTTGCACGGGGCGGTCCTTTGGTCATTAAGGTTTTGGCCAAACAGAGACTCTATCTTTGATGTACATAAGCGTCCCCTCCTTCTCTAATTCCTCCAAGCACTGACCATCCCATGTACCGATGTCTTGTAGTGTAAAGGTCATTGGCTCCTTCTCCTTCTGTGTGTTAGTGGTGATGGTGTCAACGCTGCCTCGCCAGTTATGAGGCTGGTAGCTGATTTTCATTCATTCAACAAATCCCCAGACTGCATTAAAAATTGCATATCAAGTTGTTTATTGGTGTTTCAGTGCTGCATTAATACCATTGAGAGTAATAGTGGTGAATCCCAACTGAATTAAAAGGATGACATATCATTGCAGGGGGCTATAGCGGCCCGGTTTAATTACTCTTTACACTTCAATTGTGTCATTACCAAGCTCATTCAAATGTTGGTCATGCCTATTAAAGTTTGTAAAATAGCCCAAACAAACATTGCATAAGAAACTTGCAATCTCGTGTGATTCTGTGTTGGGACGTTCACAGCTAGCTGTCGACTGAATATAGGTGGCACCACATGTTGCACAGCTCATGAGGCATGCTGTATATGCTACATTCATGCAGTTTGAGAAGGCTTCTTCCTTTTCTCTTCACAACACTAGCCAGGCAAGGTGCACTAAGTGTTTGCAAAACATTAGCCTAATCATAATTCAGATCATTCCAAGCAGTGATCTAGCCACTTCAATCTCTGTGCTTATTTGAAGATCTGTAACTACTCCAATGGGGAACCGGGACTCTGGCAGGCATATCATTGATATGACCTGCAGTCTGAAGCAACTCAGGCATACTTACCTGGCACAGGGGCTACCGTGATCCAGAAGGTGGTGCCCCTAGGGTGAGGCCCTTCCATTGCACTCAGGTTGGCCTGACGCCTGCGATCGCCCCAAATGTGGGTGACTCGGGTGTGTAATTTTTGTTAGTGGGGGACTGCGTTCGCGCTCTCCCCTGATTCCTAATTGAACAGTAGCTTTTCAGTGTTTGCAAACTCAATTGCACTGACCTTGGAGGAATTAGAGAAGGAGGGGACACTTGGATTTTGCAATATGAGCATGTCCTAATCTAAGTCTCTATTTCCTCAGATTTCAAAAGTTTACGTGGATTTTGGCCTTGAAACCCTGAAATTGAGCAATTAAATACCAGGGCAATAAAAGCCCTTTCATGTATAATCAGCATCGCGCTTGCTGGGTGAAGACAGTGGCCCTATGAATTGAATCTCCTGTTAATTAGCAGGAACTCTCCTCAGCAAAAATACTTCTATATGGCAATTTGCATAATTTGATGTATTTATTTTATTTCCATGTAAAAGCCAGTTTTGTATTGTAGTCTACAATTAGGAACTACTCCCGTGAAAATCAAACCATTTTTGACGCAGATGGGGTTTTAAGAAAACAAAGATAACTGATTTAAGAATGTGTTTTTACACACTGCCCACAAATACCCACACAATCAAATTATGCTAAGATGAAAGTAAAAATTCTGGCCAGTAAAATGATATAACCTATATTCGCAACTTGCTGTGGCATGTCTGCTAGATATCAAGATAAACATCACACACTTCATTGGAATTAACATAGCAATTATTTGACAATTATGCATATGAGTGAATAAAATTTAAGTATATTATCCATAAGGTCGTTTTCCCACCAAATACCACGCTCAGTATGTGTTTTTTAGTGCTTAAGTGATCAGGATAACCAAATGTATATCATTGAATTTTTAAAACATTTGCTTGAAAACTGGAAAATCTGTATATTCCATGCTTAATGTTGCACGGGGCGGTCCTTTGGTCATTAAGGTTTTGGCCAAACAGAGACTCTATCTTTGATGTACATAAGCGTCCCCTCCTTCTCTAATTCCTCCAAGCACTGACCATCCCATGTACCGATGTCTTGTAGTGTAAAGGTCATTGGCTCCTTCTCCTTCTGTGTGTTAGTGGTGATGGTGTCAACGCTGCCTCGCCTGTTGTGAGGCTGGTAGCTGATTTTCATTCATTCAACAAATCCCCAGACTGCATTAAAAATTGCATATCAAGTTGTTTATTGGTGTTTCAGTGCTGCATTAATACCATTGAGAGTAATAGTGGTGAATCCCAACTGAATTAAAAGGATGACATATCATTGCAGGGGGCTATAGCGGCCCGGTTTAATTACTCTTTACACTTCAATTGTGTCATTACCAAGCTCATTCAAATGTTGGTCATGCCTATTAAAGTTTGTAAAATAGCCCAAACAAACATTGCATAAGAAACTTGCAATCTCGTGTGATTCTGTGTTGGGACGTTCACAGCTAGCTGTCGACTGAATATAGGTGGCACCACATGTTGCACAGCTCATGAGGCATGCTGTATATGCTACATTCATGCAGTTTGAGAAGGCTTCTTCCTTTTCTCTTCACAACACTAGCCAGGCAAGGTGCACTAAGTGTTTGCAAAACATTAGCCTAATCATAATTCAGATCATTCCAAGCAGTGATCTAGCCACTTCAATCTCTGTGCTTATTTGAAGATCTGTAACTACTCCAATGGGGAACCGGGACTCTGGCAGGCATATCATTGATATGACCTGCAGTCTGAAGCAACTCAGGCATACTTACCTGGCACAGGGGCTACCGTGATCCAGAAGGTGGTGCCCCCAGGGTGAGGCCCTTCCATTGCACTCAGGTTGGGCTGACGCCTGCGATCGCCCCAAATGTGGGTGACTCGGGTGTGTAATTTTTGTTAGTGGGGGACTGCGTTCGCGCTCTCCCCTGATTCCTAATTGAACAGTAGCTTTTCAGTGTTTGCAAACTCAATTGCACTGACCTTGGAGGAATTAGAGAAGGAGGGGACACTTGGATTTTGCAATATGAGCATGTCCTAATCTAAGTCTCTATTTCCTCAGATTTCACAAGTTTACGTGGATTTTGGCCTTGAAACCCTGAAATTGAGCAATTAAATACCAGGGCAATAAAAGCCCTTTCATGTATAATCAGCATCGCGCTTGCTGGGTGAAGACAGTGGCCCTATGAATTGAATCTCCTGTTAATTAGCAGGAACTCTCCTCAGCAAAAATACTTCTATATGGCAATTTGCATAATTTGATGTATTTATTTTATTTCCATGTAAAAGCCAGTTTTGTATTGTAGTCTACAATTAGGAACTACTCCCGTGAAAATCAAACCATTTTTGACACAGATGGGGTTTTAAGAAAACAAAGATAACTGATTTAAGAATGTGTTTTTACACACTGCCCACAAATACCCACACAATCAAATTATGCTAAGATGAAAGTAAAAATTCTGGCCAGTAAAATGATATAACCTATATTCGCAACTTGCTGTGGCATGTCTGCTAGATATCAAGATAAACATCACACACTTCATTGGAATTAACATAGCAATTATTTGACAATTATGCATATGAGTGAATAAAATTTAAGTATATTATCCATAAGGTCGTTTTCCCACCAAATACCACGCTCAGTATGTGTTTTTTAGTGCTTAAGTGATCAGGATAACCAAATGTATATCATTGAATTTTTAAAACATTTGCTTGAAAACTGGAAAATCTGTATATTCCATGCTTAATGTTGCACGGGGCGGTCCTTTGGTCATTAAGGTTTTGGCCAAACAGAGACTCTATCTTTGATGTACATAAGCGTCCCCTCCTTCTCTAATTCCTCCAAGCACTGACCATCCCATGTACCGATGTCTTGTAGTGTAAAGGTCATTGGCTCCTTCTCCTTCTGTGTGTTAGTGGTGATGGTGTCAACGCTGCCTCGCCAGTTATGAGGCTGGTAGCTGATTTTCATTCATTCAACAAATCCCCAGACTGCATTAAAAATTGCATATCAAGTTGTTTATTGGTGTTTCAGTGCTGCATTAATACCATTGAGAGTAATAGTGGTGAATCCCAACTGAATTAAAAGGATGACATATCATTGCAGGGGGCTATAGCGGCCCGGTTTAATTACTCTTTACACTTCAATTGTGTCATTACCAAGCTCATTCAAATGTTGGTCATGCCTATTAAAGTTTGTAAAATAGCCCAAACAAACATTGTATAAGAAACTTGCAATCTCGTGTGATTCTGTGTTGGGACGTTCACAGCTAGCTGTCGACTGAATATAGGTGGCACCACATGTTGCACAGCTCATGAGGCATGCTGTATATGCTACATTCATGCAGTTTGAGAAGGCTTCTTCCTTTTCTCTTCACAACACTAGCCAGGCAAGGTGCACTAAGTGTTTGCAAAACATTAGCCTAATCATAATTCAGATCATTCCAAGCAGTGATCTAGCCACTTCAATCTCTGTGCTTATTTGAAGATCTGTAACTACTCCAATGGGGAACCGGGACTCTGGCAGGCATATCATTGATATGACCTGCAGTCTGAAGCAACTCAGGCATACTTACCTGGCACAGGGGCTACCGTGATCCAGAAGGTGGTGCCCCCAGGGTGAGGCCCTTCCATTGCACTCAGGTTGGGCTGACGCCTGCGATCGCCCCAAATGTGGGTGACTCGGGTGTGTAATTTTTGTTAGTGGGGGACTGCGTTCGCGCTCTCCCCTGATTCCTAATTGAACAGTAGCTTTTCAGTGTTTGCAAACTCAATTGCACTGACCTTGGAGGAATTAGAGAAGGAGGGGACACTTGGATTTTGCAATATGAGCATGTCCTAATCTAAGTCTCTATTTCCTCAGATTTCACAAGTTTACGTGGATTTTGGCCTTGAAACCCTGAAATTGAGCAATTAAATACCAGGGCAATAAAAGCCCTTTCATGTATAATCAGCCTCGCGCTTGCTGGGTGAAGACAGTGGCCCTATGAATTGAATCTCCTGTTAATTAGCAGGAACTCTCCTCAGCAAAAATACTTCTATATGGCAATTTGCATAATTTGATGTATTTATTTTATTTCCATGTAAAAGCCAGTTTTGTATTGTAGTCTACAATTAGGAACTACTCCCGTGAAAATCAAACCATTTTTGACGCAGATGGGGGTTTAAGAAAACAAAGATAACTGATTTAAGAATGTGTTTTTACACACTGCCCACAAATACCCACACAATCAAATTATGCTAAGATGAAAGTAAAAATTCTGGCCAGTAAAATGATATAACCTATATTCGCAACTTGCTGTGGCATGTCTGCTAGATATCAAGATAAACATCACACACTTCATTGGAATTAACATAGCAATTATTTGACAATTATGCATATGAGTGAATAAAATTTAAGTATATTATCCATAAGGTCGTTTTCCCACCAAATACCACGCTCAGTATGTGTTTTTTAGTGCTTAAGTGATCAGGATAACCAAATGTATATCATTGAATTTTTAAAACATTTGCTTGAAAACTGGAAAATCTGTATATTCCATGCTTAATGTTGCACGGGGCGGTCCTTTGGTCATTAAGGTTTTGGCCAAACAGAGACTCTATCTTTGATGTACATAAGCGTCCCCTCCTTCTCTAATTCCTCCAAGCACTGACCATCCCATGTACCGATGTCTTGTAGTGTAAAGGTCATTGGCTCTTTCTCCTTCTGTGTGTTAGTGGTGATGGTGTCAACGCTGCCTCGCCAGTTATGAGGCTGGTAGCTGATTTTCATTCATTCAACAAATCCCCAGACTGCATTAAAAATTGCATATCAAGTTGTTTATTGGTGTTTCAGTGCTGCATTAATACCATTGAGAGTAATAGTGGTGAATCCCAACTGAATTAAAAGGATGACATATCATTGCAGGGGGCTATAGCGGCCCGGTTTAATTACTCTTTACACTTCAATTGTGTCATTACCAAGCTCATTCAAATGTTGGTCATGCCTATTAAAGTTTGTAAAATAGCCCAAACAAACATTGCATAAGAAACTTGCAATCTCGTGTGATTCTGTGTTGGGACGTTCACAGCTAGCTGTCGACTGAATATAGGTGGCACCACATGTTGCACAGCTCATGAGGCATGCTGTATATGCTACATTCATGCAGTTTGAGAAGGCTTCTTCCTTTTCTCTTCACAACACTAGCCAGGCAAGGTGCACTAAGTGTTTGCAAAACATTAGCCTAATCATAATTCAGATCATTCCAAGCAGTGATCTAGCCACTTCAATCTCTGTGCTTATTTGAAGATCTGTAACTACTCCAATGGGGAACCGGGACTCTGGCAGGCATATCATTGATATGACCTGCAGTCTGAAGCAACTCAGGCATACTTACCTGGCACAGGGGCTACCGTGATCCAGAAGGTGGTGCCCCCAGGGTGAGGCCCTTCCATTGCACTCAGGTTGGGCTGACGCCTGCGATCGCCCCAAATGTGGGTGACTCGGGTGTGTAATTTTTGTTAGTGGGGGACTGCGTTCGCGCTCTCCCCTGATTCCTAATTGAAGAGTAGCTTTTCAGTGTTTGCAAACTCAATTGCACTGACCTTGGAGGAATTAGAGAAGGAGGGGACACTTGGATTTTGCAATATGAGCATGTCCTAATCTAAGTCTCTATTTCCTCAGATTTCAAAAGTTTACGTGGATTTTGGCCTTGAAACCCTGAAATTGAGCAATTAAATACCAGGGCAATAAAAGCCCTTTCATGTATAATCAGCATCGCGCTTGCTGGGTGAAGACAGTGGCCCTATGAATTGAATCTCCTGTTAATTAGCAGGAACTCTCCTCAGCAAAAATACTTCTATATGGCAATTTGCATAATTTGATGTATTTATTTTATTTCCATGTAAAAGCCAGTTTTGTATTGTAGTCTACAATTAGGAACTACTCCCGTGAAAATCAAACCATTTTTGACGCAGATGGGGTTTTAAGAAAACAAAGATAACTGATTTAAGAATGTGTTTTTACACACTGCCCACAAATACCCACACAATCAAATTATGCTAAGATGAAAGTAAAAATTCTGGCCAGTAAAATGATATAACCTATATTCGCAACTTGCTGTGGCATGTCTGCTAGATATCAAGATAAACATCACACACTTCATTGGAATTAACATAGCAATTATTTGACAATTATGCATATGAGTGAATAAAATTTAAGTATATTATCCATAAGGTCGTTTTCCCACCAAATACCACGCTCAGTATGTGTTTTTTAGTGCTTAAGTGATCAGGATAACCAAATGTATATCATTGAATTTTTAAAACATTTGCTTGAAAACTGGAAAATCTGTATATTCCATGCTTAATGTTGCACGGGGCGGTCCTTTGGTCATTAAGGTTTTGGCCAAACAGAGACTCTATCTTTGATGTACATAAGCGTCCCCTCCTTCTCTAATTCCTCCAAGCACTGACCATCCCATGTACCGATGTCTTGTAGTGTAAAGGTCATTGGCTCCTTCTCCTTCTGTGTGTTAGTGGTGATGGTGTCAACGCTGCCTCGCCAGTTATGAGGCTGGTAGCTGATTTTCATTCATTCAACAAATCCCCAGACTGCATTAAAAATTGCATATCAAGTTGTTTATTGGTGTTTCAGTGCTGCATTAATACCATTGAGAGTAATAGTGGTGAATCCCAACTGAATTAAAAGGATGACATATCATTGCCGGGGGCTATAGCGGCCCGGTTTAATTACTCTTTACACTTCAATTGTGTCATTACCAAGCTCATTCAAATGTTGGTCATGCCTATTAAAGTTTGTAAAATAGCCCAAACAAACATTGCATAAGAAACTTGCAATCTCGTGTGATTCTGTGTTGGGACGTTCACAGCTAGCTGTCGACTGAATATAGGTGGCATCACATGTTGCACAGCTCATGAGGCATGCTGTATATGCTACATTCATGCAGTTTGAGAAGGCTTCTTCCTTTTCTCTTCACAACACTAGCCAGGCAAGGTGCACTAAGTGTTTGCAAAACATTAGCCTAATCATAATTCAGATCATTCCAAGCAGTGATCTAGCCACTTCAATCTCTGTGCTTATTTGAAGATCTGTAACTACTCCAATGGGGAACCGGGACTCTGGCAGGCATATCATTGATATGACCTGCAGTCTGAAGCAACTTATGTCCCAGGTCAACGCAGGGTAACCACTGCAGAGCTACATCAGAGATCAAACCTGGAGCCTATTGAGTCTAGACTGATAACTCTAAACAATAAGGCCCTTCTTAGATACCAGTCTTCCCCTCTACTTCCACAATTAAATGACCGCCTAACTATAATTCGTAGACTCCCCTTCCCCCTATCCCGTAAAATTAAAATTAGATCATAATCTCCCATTTCCCCACTAAACTCACAAAAATCTTTTCCTGTTAATCTAACATCTTCTTATTTTTCCTTCCAGATTTCCCCCTTGATGCGGCCAGACGTGGTGAGATCCAGATCTTGGACCTATCGGGCCTTCTGACCATGATGTCCAGGATCCCCCACAAGTCTCCAAAAGCGCTGAAGCTCCTAGATTGGAGGACCTCGCTTATCTCCTACACTGCTGACCAACTCAGGCATACTTACCTGGCACAGGGGCTACCGTGATCCAGAAGGTGGTGCCCCCAGGGTGAGGCCCTTCCATTGCACTCAGGTTGGGCTGACGCCTGCGATCGCCCCAAATGTGGGTGACTCGGGTGTGTAATTTTTGTTAGTGGGGGACTGCGTTCGCGCTCTCCCCTGATTCCTAATTGAACAGTAGCTTTTCAGTGTTTGCAAACTCAATTGCACTGACCTTGGAGGAATTAGAGAAGGAGGGGACACTTGGATTTTGCAATATGAGCATGTCCTAATCTAAGTCTCTATTTCCTCAGATTTCACAAGTTTACGTGGATTTTGGCCTTGAAACCCTGAAATTGAGCAATTAAATACCAGGGCAATAAAAGCCCTTTCATGTATAATCAGCCTCGCGCTTGCTGGGTGAAGACAGTGGCCCTATGAATTGAATCTCCTGTTAATTAGCAGGAACTCTCCTCAGCAAAAATACTTCTATATGGCAATTTGCATAATTTGATGTATTTATTTTATTTCCATGTAAAAGCCAGTTTTGTATTGTAGTCTACAATTAGGAACTACTCCCGTGAAAATCAAACCATTTTTGACGCAGATGGGGTTTTAAGAAAACAAAGATAACTGATTTAAGAATGTGTTTTTACACACTGCCCACAAATACCCACACAATCAAATTATGCTAAGATGAAAGTAAAAATTCTGGCCAGTAAAATGATATAACCTATATTCGCAACTTGCTGTGGCATGTCTGCTAGATATCAAGATAAACATCACACACTTCATTGGAATTAACATAGCAATTATTTGACAATTATGCATATGAGTGAATAAAATTTAAGTATATTATCCATAAGGTCGTTTTCCCACCAAATACCACGCTCAGTATGTGTTTTTTAGTGCTTAAGTGATCAGGATAACCAAATGTATATCATTGAATTTTTAAAACATTTGCTTGAAAACTGGAAAATCTGTATATTCCATGCTTAATGTTGCACGGGGCGGTCCTTTGGTCATTAAGGTTTTGGCCAAACAGAGACTCTATCTTTGATGTACATAAGCGTCCCCTCCTTCTCTAATTCCTCCAAGCACTGACCATCCCATGTACCGATGTCTTGTAGTGTAAAGGTCATTGGCTCCTTCTCCTTCTGTGTGTTAGTGGTGATGGTGTCAACGCTGCCTCGCCAGTTATGAGGCTGGTAGCTGATTTTCATTCATTCAACAAATCCCCAGACTGCATTAAAAATTGCATATCAAGTTGTTTATTGGTGTTTCAGTGCTGCATTAATACCATTGAGAGTAATAGTGGTGAATCCCAACTGAATTAAAAGGATGACATATCATTGCCGGGGGCTATAGCGGCCCGGTTTAATTACTCTTTACACTTCAATTGTGTCATTACCAAGCTCATTCAAATGTTGGTCATGCCTATTAAAGTTTGTAAAATAGCCCAAACAAACATTGCATAAGAAACTTGCAATCTCGTGTGATTCTGTGTTGGGACGTTCACAGCTAGCTGTCGACTGAATATAGGTGGCACCACATGTTGCACAGCTCATGAGGCATGCTGTATATGCTACATTCATGCAGTTTGAGAAGGCTTCTTCCTTTTCTCTTCACAACACTAGCCAGGCAAGGTGCACTAAGTGTTTGCAAAACATTAGCCTAATCATAATTCAGATCATTCCAAGCAGTGATCTAGCCACTTCAATCTCTGTGCTTATTTGAAGATCTGTAACTACTCCAATGGGGAACCGGGACTCTGGCAGGCATATCATTGATATGACCTGCAGTCTGAAGCAACTCAGGCATACTTACCTGGCACAGGGGCTACCGTGATCCAGAAGGTGGTGCCCCCAGGGTGAGGCCCTTCCATTGCACTCAGGTTGGGCTGACGCCTGCGATCGCCCCAAATGTGGGTGACTCGGGTGTGTAATTTTTGTTAGTGGGGGACTGCGTTCGCGCTCTCCCCTGATTCCTAATTGAACAGTAGCTTTTCAGTGTTTGCAGACTCAATTGCACTGACCTTGGAGGAATTAGAGAAGGAGGGGACACTTGGATTTTGCAATATGAGCATGTCCTAATCTAAGTCTCTATTTCCTCAGATTTCACAAGTTTACGTGGATTTTGGCCTTGAAACCCTGAAATTGAGCAATTAAATACCAGGGCAATAAAAGCCCTTTCATGTATAATCAGCATCGCGCTTGCTGGGTGAAGACAGTGCCCCTATGAATTGAATCTCCTGTTAATTAGCAGGAACTCTCCTCAGCAAAAATACTTCTATATGGCAATTTGCATAATTTGATGTATTTATTTTATTTCCATGTAAAAGCCAGTTTTGTATTGTAGTCTACAATTAGGAACTACTCCCGTGAAAATCAAACCATTTTTGACGCAGATGGGGTTTTAAGAAAACAAAGATAACTGATTTAAGAATGTGTTTTTACACACTGCCCACAAATACCCACACAATCAAATTATGCTAAGATGAAAGTAAAAATTCTGGCCAGTAAAATGATATAACCTATATTCGCAACTTGCTGTGGCATGTCTGCTAGATATCAAGATAAACATCACACACTTCATTGGAATTAACATAGCAATTATTTGACAATTATGCATATGAGTGAATAAAATTTAAGTATATTATCCATAAGGTCGTTTTCCCACCAAATACCACGCTCAGTATGTGTTTTTTAGTGCTTAAGTGATCAGGATAACCAAATGTATATCATTGAATTTTTAAAACATTTGCTTGAAAACTGGAAAATCTGTATATTCCATGCTTAATGTTGCACGGGGCGGTCCTTTGGTCATTAAGGTTTTGGCCAAACAGAGACTCTATCTTTGATGTACATAAGCGTCCCCTCCTTCTCTAATTCCTCCAAGCACTGACCATCCCATGTACCGATGTCTTGTAGTGTAAAGGTCATTGGCTCCTTCTCCTTCTGTGTGTTAGTGGTGATGGTGTCAACGCTGCCTCGCCAGTTATGAGGCTGGTAGCTGATTTTCATTCATTCAACAAATCCCCAGACTGCATTAAAAATTGCATATCAAGTTGTTTATTGGTGTTTCAGTGCTGCATTAATACCATTGAGAGTAATAGTGGTGAATCCCAACTGAATTAAAAGGATGACATATCATTGCCGGGGGCTATAGCGGCCCGGTTTAATTACTCTTTACACTTCAATTGTGTCATTACCAAGCTCATTCAAATGTTGGTCATGCCTATTAAAGTTTGTAAAATAGCCCAAACAAACATTGCATAAGAAACTTGCAATCTCGTGTGATTCTGTGTTGGGACGTTCACAGCTAGCTGTCGACTGAATATAGGTGGCACCACATGTTGCACAGCTCATGAGGCATGCTGTATATGCTACATTCATGCAGTTTGAGAAGGCTTCTTCCTTTTCTCTTCACAACACTAGCCAGGCAAGGTGCACTAAGTGTTTGCAAAACATTAGCCTAATCATAATTCAGATCATTCCAAGCAGTGATCTAGCCACTTCAATCTCTGTGCTTATTTGAAGATCTGTAACTACTCCAATGGGGAACCGGGACTCTGGCAGGCATATCATTGATATGACCTGCAGTCTGAAGCAACTTATGTCCCAGGTCAACGCAGGGTAACCACTGCAGAGCTACATCAGAGATCAAACCTGGAGCCTATTGAGTCTAGACTGATAACTCTAAACAATAAGGCCCTTCTTAGATACCAGTCTTCCCCTCTACTTCCACAATTAAATGACCGCCTAACTATAATTCGTAGACTCCCCTTCCCCCTATCCCGTAAAATTAAAATTAGATCATAATCTCCCATTTCCCCACTAAACTCACAAAAATCTTTTCCTGTTAATCTAACATCTTCTTATTTTTCCTTCCAGATTTCCCCCTTGATGCGGCCAGACGTGGTGAGATCCAGATCTTGGACCTATCGGGCCTTCTGACCATGATGTCCAGGATCCCCCACAAGTCTCCAAAAGCGCTGAAGCTCCTAGATTGGAGGACCTCGCTTATCTCCTACACTGCTGACCAACTCAGGCATACTTACCTGGCACAGGGGCTACCGTGATCCAGAAGGTGGTGCCCCCAGGGTGAGGCCCTTCCATTGCACTCAGGTTGGGCTGACGCCTGCGATCGCCCCAAATGTGGGTGACTCGGGTGTGTAATTTTTGTTAGTGGGGGACTGCGTTCGCGCTCTCCCCTGATTCCTAATTGAACAGTAGCTTTTCAGTGTTTGCAAACTCAATTGCACTGACCTTGGAGGAATTAGAGAAGGAGGGGACACTTGGATTTTGCAATATGAGCATGTCCTAATCTAAGTCTCTATTTCCTCAGATTTCACAAGTTTACGTGGATTTTGGCCTTGAAACCCTGAAATTGAGCAATTAAATACCAGGGCAATAAAAGCCCTTTCATGTATAATCAGCCTCGCGCTTGCTGGGTGAAGACAGTGGCCCTATGAATTGAATCTCCTGTTAATTAGCAGGAACTCTCCTCAGCAAAAATACTTCTATATGGCAATTTGCATAATTTGATGTATTTATTTTATTTCCATGTAAAAGCCAGTTTTGTATTGTAGTCTACAATTAGGAACTACTCCCGTGAAAATCAAACCATTTTTGACGCAGATGGGGTTTTAAGAAAACAAAGATAACTGATTTAAGAATGTGTTTTTACACACTGCCCACAAATACCCACACAATCAAATTATGCTAAGATGAAAGTAAAAATTCTGGCCAGTAAAATGATATAACCTATATTCGCAACTTGCTGTGGCATGTCTGCTAGATATCAAGATAAACATCACACACTTCATTGGAATTAACATAGCAATTATTTGACAATTATGCATATGAGTGAATAAAATTTAAGTATATTATCCATAAGGTCGTTTTCCCACCAAATACCACGCTCAGTATGTGTTTTTTAGTGCTTAAGTGATCAGGATAACCAAATGTATATCATTGAATTTTTAAAACATTTGCTTGAAAACTGGAAAATCTGTATATTCCATGCTTAATGTTGCACGGGGCGGTCCTTTGGTCATTAAGGTTTTGGCCAAACAGAGACTCTATCTTTGATGTACATAAGCGTCCCCTCCTTCTCTAATTCCTCCAAGCACTGACCATCCCATGTACCGATGTCTTGTAGTGTAAAGGTCATTGGCTCCTTCTCCTTCTGTGTGTTAGTGGTGATGGTGTCAACGCTGCCTCGCCAGTTATGAGGCTGGTAGCTGATTTTCATTCATTCAACAAATCCCCAGACTGCATTAAAAATTGCATATCAAGTTGTTTATTGGTGTTTCAGTGCTGCATTAATACCATTGAGAGTAATAGTGGTGAATCCCAACTGAATTAAAAGGATGACATATCATTGCCGGGGGCTATAGCGGCCCGGTTTAATTACTCTTTACACTTCAATTGTGTCATTACCAAGCTCATTCAAATGTTGGTCATGCCTATTAAAGTTTGTAAAATAGCCCAAACAAACATTGCATAAGAAACTTGCAATCTCGTGTGATTCTGTGTTGGGACGTTCACAGCTAGCTGTCGACTGAATATAGGTGGCACCACATGTTGCACAGCTCATGAGGCATGCTGTATATGCTACATTCATGCAGTTTGAGAAGGCTTCTTCCTTTTCTCTTCACAACACTAGCCAGGCAAGGTGCACTAAGTGTTTGCAAAACATTAGCCTAATCATAATTCAGATCATTCCAAGCAGTGATCTAGCCACTTCAATCTCTGTGCTTATTTGAAGATCTGTAACTACTCCAATGGGGAACCGGGACTCTGGCAGGCATATCATTGATATGACCTGCAGTCTGAAGCAACTCAGGCATACTTACCTGGCACAGGGGCTACCGTGATCCAGAAGGTGGTGCCCCCAGGGTGAGGCCCTTCCATTGCACTCAGGTTGGGCTGACGCCTGCGATCGCCCCAAATGTGGGTGACTCGGGTGTGTAATTTTTGTTAGTGGGGGACTGCGTTCGCGCTCTCCCCTGATTCCTAATTGAACAGTAGCTTTTCAGTGTTTGCAAACTCAATTGCACTGACCTTGGAGGAATTAGAGAAGGAGGGGAAACTTGGATTTTGCAATATGAGCATGTCCTAATCTAAGTCTCTATTTCCTCAGATTTCACAAGTTTACGTGGATTTTGGCCTTGAAACCCTGAAATTGAGCAATTAAATACCAGGGCAATAAAAGCCCTTTCATGTATAATCAGCATCGCGCTTGCTGGGTGAAGACAGTGGCCCTATGAATTGAATCTCCTGTTAATTAGCAGGAACTCTCCTCAGCAAAAATACTTCTATATGGCAATTTGCATAATTTGATGTATTTATTTTATTTCCATGTAAAAGCCAGTTTTGTATTGTAGTCTACAATTAGGAACTACTCCCGTGAAAATCAAACCATTTTTGACGCAGATGGGGTTTTAAGAAAACAAAGATAACTGATTTAAGAATGTGTTTTTACACACTGCCCACAAATACCCACACAATCAAATTATGCTAAGATGAAAGTAAAAATTCTGGCCAGTAAAATGATATAACCTATATTCGCAACTTGCTGTGGCATGTCTGCTAGATATCAAGATAAACATCACACACTTCATTGGAATTAACAGAGCAATTATTTGACAATTATGCATATGAGTGAATAAAATTTAAGTATATTATCCATAAGGTCGTTTTCCCACCAAATACCACGCTCAGTATGTGTTTTTTAGTGCTTAAGTGATCAGGATAACCAAATGTATATCATTGAATTTTTAAAACATTTGCTTGAAAACTGGAAAATCTGTATATTCCATGCTTAATGTTGCACGGGGCGGTCCTTTGGTCATTAAGGTTTTGGCCAAACAGAGACTCTATCTTTGATGTACATAAGCGTCCCCTCCTTCTCTAATTCCTCCAAGCACTGACCATCCCATGTACCGATGTCTTGTAGTGTAAAGGTCATTGGCTCCTTCTCCTTCTGTGTGTTAGTGGTGATGGTGTCAACGCTGCCTCGCCAGTTATGAGGCTGGTAGCTGATTTTCATTCATTCAACAAATCCCCAGACTGCATTAAAAATTGCATATCAAGTTGTTTATTGGTGTTTCAGTGCTGCATTAATACCATTGAGAGTAATAGTGGTGAATCCCAACTGAATTAAAAGGATGACATATCATTGCAGGGGGCTATAGCGGCCCGGTTTAATTACTCTTTACACTTCAATTGTGTCATTACCAAGCTCATTCAAATGTTGGTCATGCCTATTAAAGTTTGTAAAATAGCCCAAACAAACATTGCATAAGAAACTTGCAATCTCGTGTGATTCTGTGTTGGGACGTTCACAGCTAGCTGTCGACTGAATATAGGTGGCACCACATGTTGCACAGCTCATGAGGCATGCTGTATATGCTACATTCATGCAGTTTGAGAAGGCTTCTTCCTTTTCTCTTCACAACACTAGCCAGGCAAGGTGCACTAAGTGTTTGCAAAACATTAGCCTAATCATAATTCAGATCATTCCAAGCAGTGATCTAGCCACTTCAATCTCTGTGCTTATTTGAAGATCTGTAACTACTCCAATGGGGAACCGGGACTCTGGCAGGCATATCATTGATATGACCTGCAGTCTGAAGCAACTCAGGCATACTTACCTGGCACAGGGGCTACCGTGATCCAGAAGGTGGTGCCCCCAGGGTGAGGCCCTTCCATTGCACTCAGGTTGGGCTGACGCCTGCGATCGCCCCAAATGTGGGTGACTCGGGTGTGTAATTTTTGTTAGTGGGGGACTGCGTTCGCGCTCTCCCCTGATTCCTAATTGAACAGTAGCTTTTCAGTGTTTGCAAACTCAATTGCACTGACCTTGGAGGAATTAGAGAAGGAGGGGACACTTGGATTTTGCAATATGAGCATGTCCTAATCTAAGTCTCTATTTCCTCAGATTTCACAAGTTTACGTGGATTTTGGTCTTGAAACCCTGAAATTGAGCAATTAAATACCAGGGCAATAAAAGCCCTTTCATGTATAATCAGCATCGCGCTTGCTGGGTGAAGACAGTGGCCCTATGAATTGAATCTCCTGTTAATTAGCAGGAACTCTCCTCAGCAAAAATACTTCTATATGGCAATTTGCATAATTTGATGTATTTATTTTATTTCCATGTAAAAGCCAGTTTTGTATTGTAGTCTACAATTAGGAACTACTCCCGTGAAAATCAAACCATTTTTGACGCAGATGGGGTTTTAAGAAAACAAAGATAACTGATTTAAGAATGTGTTTTTACACACTGCCCACAAATACCCACACAATCAAATTATGCTAAGATGAAAGTAAAAATTCTGGCCAGTAAAATGATATAACCTATATTCGCAACTTGCTGTGGCATGTCTGCTAGATATCAAGATAAACATCACACACTTCATTGGAATTAACAGAGCAATTATTTGACAATTATGCATATGAGTGAATAAAATTTAAGTATATTATCCATAAGGTCGTTTTCCCACCAAATACCACGCTCAGTATGTGTTTTTTAGTGCTTAAGTGATCAGGATAACCAAATGTATATCATTGAATTTTTAAAACATTTGCTTGAAAACTGGAAAATCTGTATATTCCATGCTTAATGTTGCACGGGGCGGTCCTTTGGTCATTAAGGTTTTGGCCAAACAGAGACTCTATCTTTGATGTACATAAGCGTCCCCTCCTTCTCTAATTCCTCCAAGCACTGACCATCCCATGTACCGATGTCTTGTAGTGTAAAGGTCATTGGCTCCTTCTCCTTCTGTGTGTTAGTGGTGATGGTGTCAACGCTGCCTCGCCAGTTATGAGGCTGGTAGCTGATTTTCATTCATTCAACAAATCCCCAGACTGCATTAAAAATTGCATATCAAGTTGTTTATTGGTGTTTCAGTGCTGCATTAATACCATTGAGAGTAATAGTGGTGAATCCCAACTGAATTAAAAGGATGACATATCATTGCAGGGGGCTATAGCGGCCCGGTTTAATTACTCTTTACACTTCAATTGTGTCATTACCAAGCTCATTCAAATGTTGGTCATGCCTATTAAAGTTTGTAAAATAGCCCAAACAAACATTGCATAAGAAACTTGCAATCTCGTGTGATTCTGTGTTGGGACGTTCACAGCTAGCTGTCGACTGAATATAGGTGGCACCACATGTTGCACAGCTCATGAGGCATGCTGTATATGCTACATTCATGCAGTTTGAGAAGGCTTCTTCCTTTTCTCTTCACAACACTAGCCAGGCAAGGTGCACTAAGTGTTTGCAAAACATTAGCCTAATCATAATTCAGATCATTCCAAGCAGTGATCTAGCCACTTCAATCTCTGTGCTTATTTGAAGATCTGTAACTACTCCAATGGGGAACCGGGACTCTGGCAGGCATATCATTGATATGACCTGCAGTCTGAAGCAACTCAGGCATACTTACCTGGCACAGGGGCTACCGTGATCCAGAAGGTGGTGCCCCCAGGGTGAGGCCCTTCCATTGCACTCAGGTTGGGCTGACGCCTGCGATCGCCCCAAATGTGGGTGACTCGGGTGTGTAATTTTTGTTAGTGGGGGACTGCGTTCGCGCTCTCCCCTGATTCCTAATTGAACAGTAGCTTTTCAGTGTTTGCAAACTCAATTGCACTGACCTTGGAGGAATTAGAGAAGGAGGGGACACTTGGATTTTGCAATATGAGCATGTCCTAATCTAAGTCTCTATTTCCTCAGATTTCACAAGTTTACGTGGATTTTGGTCTTGAAACCCTGAAATTGAGCAATTAAATACCAGGGCAATAAAAGCCCTTTCATGTATAATCAGCATCGCGCTTGCTGGGTGAAGACAGTGGCCCTATGAATTGAATCTCCTGTTAATTAGCAGGAACTCTCCTCAGCAAAAATACTTCTATATGGCAATTTGCATAATTTGATGTATTTATTTTATTTCCATGTAAAAGCCAGTTTTGTATTGTAGTCTACAATTAGGAACTACTCCCGTGAAAATCAAACCATTTTTGACGCAGATGGGGTTTTAAGAAAACAAAGATAACTGATTTAAGAATGTGTTTTTACACACTGCCCACAAATACCCACACAATCAAATTATGCTAAGATGAAAGTAAAAATTCTGGCCAGTAAAATGATATAACCTATATTCGCAACTTGCTGTGGCATGTCTGCTAGATATCAAGATAAACATCACACACTTCATTGGAATTAACAGAGCAATTATTTGACAATTATGCATATGAGTGAATAAAATTTAAGTATATTATCCATAAGGTCGTTTTCCCACCAAATACCACGCTCAGTATGTGTTTTTTAGTGCTTAAGTGATCAGGATAACCAAATGTATATCATTGAATTTTTAAAACATTTGCTTGAAAACTGGAAAATCTGTATATTCCATGCTTAATGTTGCACGGGGCGGTCCTTTGGTCATTAAGGTTTTGGCCAAACAGAGACTCTATCTTTGATGTACATAAGCGTCCCCTCCTTCTCTAATTCCTCCAAGCACTGACCATCCCATGTACCGATGTCTTGTAGTGTAAAGGTCATTGGCTCCTTCTCCTTCTGTGTGTTAGTGGTGATGGTGTCAACGCTGCCTCGCCAGTTATGAGGCTGGTAGCTGATTTTCATTCATTCAACAAATCCCCAGACTGCATTAAAAATTGCATATCAAGTTGTTTATTGGTGTTTCAGTGCTGCATTAATACCATTGAGAGTAATAGTGGTGAATCCCAACTGAATTAAAAGGATGACATATCATTGCAGGGGGCTATAGCGGCCCGGTTTAATTACTCTTTACACTTCAATTGTGTCATTACCAAGCTCATTCAAATGTTGGTCATGCCTATTAAAGTTTGTAAAATAGCCCAAACAAACATTGCATAAGAAACTTGCAATCTCGTGTGATTCTGTGTTGGGACGTTCACAGCTAGCTGTCGACTGAATATAGGTGGCACCACATGTTGCACAGCTCATGAGGCATGCTGTATATGCTACATTCATGCAGTTTGAGAAGGCTTCTTCCTTTTCTCTTCACAACACTAGCCAGGCAAGGTGCACTAAGTGTTTGCAAAACATTAGCCTAATCATAATTCAGATCATTCCAAGCAGTGATCTAGCCACTTCAATCTCTGTGCTTATTTGAAGATCTGTAACTACTCCAATGGGGAACCGGGACTCTGGCAGGCATATCATTGATATGACCTGCAGTCTGAAGCAACTCAGGCATACTTACCTGGCACAGGGGCTACCGTGATCCAGAAGGTGGTGCCCCCAGGGTGAGGCCCTTCCATTGCACTCAGGTTGGGCTGACGCCTGCGATCGCCCCAAATGTGGGTGACTCGGGTGTGTAATTTTTGTTAGTGGGGGACTGCGTTCGCGCTCTCCCCTGATTCCTAATTGAACAGTAGCTTTTCAGTGTTTGCAAACTCAATTGCACTGACCTTGGAGGAATTAGAGAAGGAGGGGACACTTGGATTTTGCAATATGAGCATGTCCTAATCTAAGTCTCTATTTCCTCAGATTTCACAAGTTTACGTGGATTTTGGTCTTGAAACCCTGAAATTGAGCAATTAAATACCAGGGCAATAAAAGCCCTTTCATGTATAATCAGCATCGCGCTTGCTGGGTGAAGACAGTGGCCCTATGAATTGAATCTCCTGTTAATTAGCAGGAACTCTCCTCAGCAAAAATACTTCTATATGGCAATTTGCATAATTTGATGTATTTATTTTATTTCCATGTAAAAGCCAGTTTTGTATTGTAGTCTACAATTAGGAACTACTCCCGTGAAAATCAAACCATTTTTGACGCAGATGGGGTTTTAAGAAAACAAAGATAACTGATTTAAGAATGTGTTTTTACACACTGCCCACAAATACCCACACAATCAAATTATGCTAAGATGAAAGTAAAAATTCTGGCCAGTAAAATGATATAACCTATATTCGCAACTTGCTGTGGCATGTCTGCTAGATATCAAGATAAACATCACACACTTCATTGGAATTAACAGAGCAATTATTTGACAATTATGCATATGAGTGAATAAAATTTAAGTATATTATCCATAAGGTCGTTTTCCCACCAAATACCACGCTCAGTATGTGTTTTTTAGTGCTTAAGTGATCAGGATAACCAAATGTATATCATTGAATTTTTAAAACATTTGCTTGAAAACTGGAAAATCTGTATATTCCATGCTTAATGTTGCACGGGGCGGTCCTTTGGTCATTAAGGTTTTGGCCAAACAGAGACTCTATCTTTGATGTACATAAGCGTCCCCTCCTTCTCTAATTCCTCCAAGCACTGACCATCCCATGTACCGATGTCTTGTAGTGTAAAGGTCATTGGCTCCTTCTCCTTCTGTGTGTTAGTGGTGATGGTGTCAACGCTGCCTCGCCAGTTATGAGGCTGGTAGCTGATTTTCATTCATTCAACAAATCCCCAGACTGCATTAAAAATTGCATATCAAGTTGTTTATTGGTGTTTCAGTGCTGCATTAATACCATTGAGAGTAATAGTGGTGAATCCCAACTGAATTAAAAGGATGACATATCATTGCAGGGGGCTATAGCGGCCCGGTTTAATTACTCTTTACACTTCAATTGTGTCATTACCAAGCTCATTCAAATGTTGGTCATGCCTATTAAAGTTTGTAAAATAGCCCAAACAAACATTGCATAAGAAACTTGCAATCTCGTGTGATTCTGTGTTGGGACGTTCACAGCTAGCTGTCGACTGAATATAGGTGGCACCACATGTTGCACAGCTCATGAGGCATGCTGTATATGCTACATTCATGCAGTTTGAGAAGGCTTCTTCCTTTTCTCTTCACAACACTAGCCAGGCAAGGTGCACTAAGTGTTTGCAAAACATTAGCCTAATCATAATTCAGATCATTCCAAGCAGTGATCTAGCCACTTCAATCTCTGTGCTTATTTGAAGATCTGTAACTACTCCAATGGGGAACCGGGACTCTGGCAGGCATATCATTGATATGACCTGCAGTCTGAAGCAACTCAGGCATACTTACCTGGCACAGGGGCTACCGTGATCCAGAAGGTGGTGCCCCCAGGGTGAGGCCCTTCCATTGCACTCAGGTTGGGCTGACGCCTGCGATCGCCCCAAATGTGGGTGACTCGGGTGTGTAATTTTTGTTAGTGGGGGACTGCGTTCGCGCTCTCCCCTGATTCCTAATTGAACAGTAGCTTTTCAGTGTTTGCAAACTCAATTGCACTGACCTTGGAGGAATTAGAGAAGGAGGGGACACTTGGATTTTGCAATATGAGCATGTCCTAATCTAAGTCTCTATTTCCTCAGATTTCACAAGTTTACGTGGATTTTGGTCTTGAAACCCTGAAATTGAGCAATTAAATACCAGGGCAATAAAAGCCCTTTCATGTATAATCAGCATCGCGCTTGCTGGGTGAAGACAGTGGCCCTATGAATTGAATCTCCTGTTAATTAACAGGAACTCTCCTCAGCAAAAATACTTCTATATGGCAATTTGCATAATTTGATGTATTTATTTTATTTCCATGTAAAAGCCAGTTTTGTATTGTAGTCTACAATTAGGAACTACTCCCGTGAAAATCAAACCATTTTTGACGCAGATGGGGTTTTAAGAAAACAAAGATAACTGATTTAAGAATGTGTTTTTACACACTGCCCACAAATACCCACACAATCAAATTATGCTAAGATGAAAGTAAAAATTCTGGCCAGTAAAATGATATAACCTATATTCGCAACTTGCTGTGGCATGTCTGCTAGATATCAAGATAAACATCACACACTTCATTGGAATTAACAGAGCAATTATTTGACAATTATGCATATGAGTGAATAAAATTTAAGTATATTATCCATAAGGTCGTTTTCCCACCAAATACCACGCTCAGTATGTGTTTTTTAGTGCTTAAGTGATCAGGATAACCAAATGTATATCATTGAATTTTTAAAACATTTGCTTGAAAACTGGAAAATCTGTATATTCCATGCTTAATGTTGCACGGGGCGGTCCTTTGGTCATTAAGGTTTTGGCCAAACAGAGACTCTATCTTTGATGTACATAAGCGTCCCCTCCTTCTCTAATTCCTCCAAGCACTGACCATCCCATGTACCGATGTCTTGTAGTGTAAAGGTCATTGGCTCCTTCTCCTTCTGTGTGTTAGTGGTGATGGTGTCAACGCTGCCTCGCCAGTTATGAGGCTGGTAGCTGATTTTCATTCATTCAACAAATCCCCAGACTGCATTAAAAATTGCATATCAAGTTGTTTATTGGTGTTTCAGTGCTGCATTAATACCATTGAGAGTAATAGTGGTGAATCCCAACTGAATTAAAAGGATGACATATCATTGCAGGGGGCTATAGCGGCCCGGTTTAATTACTCTTTACACTTCAATTGTGTCATTACCAAGCTCATTCAAATGTTGGTCATGCCTATTAAAGTTTGTAAAATAGCCCAAACAAACATTGCATAAGAAACTTGCAATCTCGTGTGATTCTGTGTTGGGACGTTCACAGCTAGCTGTCGACTGAATATAGGTGGCACCACATGTTGCACAGCTCATGAGGCATGCTGTATATGCTACATTCATGCAGTTTGAGAAGGCTTCTTCCTTTTCTCTTCACAACACTAGCCAGGCAAGGTGCACTAAGTGTTTGCAAAACATTAGCCTAATCATAATTCAGATCATTCCAAGCAGTGATCTAGCCACTTCAATCTCTGTGCTTATTTGAAGATCTGTAACTACTCCAATGGGGAACCGGGACTCTGGCAGGCATATCATTGATATGACCTGCAGTCTGAAGCAACTCAGGCATACTTACCTGGCACAGGGGCTACCGTGATCCAGAAGGTGGTGCCCCCAGGGTGAGGCCCTTCCATTGCACTCAGGTTGGGCTGACGCCTGCGATCGCCCCAAATGTGGGTGACTCGGGTGTGTAATTTTTGTTAGTGGGGGACTGCGTTCGCGCTCTCCCCTGATTCCTAATTGAACAGTAGCTTTTCAGTGTTTGCAAACTCAATTGCACTGACCTTGGAGGAATTAGAGAAGGAGGGGACACTTGGATTTTGCAATATGAGCATGTCCTAATCTAAGTCTCTATTTCCTCAGATTTCACAAGTTTACGTGGATTTTGGTCTTGAAACCCTGAAATTGAGCAATTAAATACCAGGGCAATAAAAGCCCTTTCATGTATAATCAGCATCGCGCTTGCTGGGTGAAGACAGTGGCCCTATGAATTGAATCTCCTGTTAATTAGCAGGAACTCTCCTCAGCAAAAATACTTCTATATGGCAATTTGCATAATTTGATGTATTTATTTTATTTCCATGTAAAAGCCAGTTTTGTATTGTAGTCTACAATTAGGAACTACTCCCGTGAAAATCAAACCATTTTTGACGCAGATGGGGTTTTAAGAAAACAAAGATAACTGATTTAAGAATGTGTTTTTACACACTGCCCACAAATACCCACACAATCAAATTATGCTAAGATGAAAGTAAAAATTCTGGCCAGTAAAATGATATAACCTATATTCGCAACTTGCTGTGGCATGTCTGCTAGATATCAAGATAAACATCACACACTTCATTGGAATTAACAGAGCAATTATTTGACAATTATGCATATGAGTGAATAAAATTTAAGTATATTATCCATAAGGTCGTTTTCCCACCAAATACCACGCTCAGTATGTGTTTTTTAGTGCTTAAGTGATCAGGATAACCAAATGTATATCATTGAATTTTTAAAACATTTGCTTGAAAACTGGAAAATCTGTATATTCCATGCTTAATGTTGCACGGGGCGGTCCTTTGGTCATTAAGGTTTTGGCCAAACAGAGACTCTATCTTTGATGTACATAAGCGTCCCCTCCTTCTCTAATTCCTCCAAGCACTGACCATCCCATGTACCGATGTCTTGTAGTGTAAAGGTCATTGGCTCCTTCTCCTTCTGTGTGTTAGTGGTGATGGTGTCAACGCTGCCTCGCCAGTTATGAGGCTGGTAGCTGATTTTCATTCATTCAACAAATCCCCAGACTGCATTAAAAATTGCATATCAAGTTGTTTATTGGTGTTTCAGTGCTGCATTAATACCATTGAGAGTAATAGTGGTGAATCCCAACTGAATTAAAAGGATGACATATCATTGCAGGGGGCTATAGCGGCCCGGTTTAATTACTCTTTACACTTCAATTGTGTCATTACCAAGCTCATTCAAATGTTGGTCATGCCTATTAAAGTTTGTAAAATAGCCCAAACAAACATTGCATAAGAAACTTGCAATCTCGTGTGATTCTGTGTTGGGACGTTCACAGCTAGCTGTCGACTGAATATAGGTGGCACCACATGTTGCACAGCTCATGAGGCATGCTGTATATGCTACATTCATGCAGTTTGAGAAGGCTTCTTCCTTTTCTCTTCACAACACTAGCCAGGCAAGGTGCACTAAGTGTTTGCAAAACATTAGCCTAATCATAATTCAGATCATTCCAAGCAGTGATCTAGCCACTTCAATCTCTGTGCTTATTTGAAGATCTGTAACTACTCCAATGGGGAACCGGGACTCTGGCAGGCATATCATTGATATGACCTGCAGTCTGAAGCAACTCAGGCATACTTACCTGGCACAGGGGCTACCGTGATCCAGAAGGTGGTGCCCCCAGGGTGAGGCCCTTCCATTGCACTCAGGTTGGGCTGACGCCTGCGATCGCCCCAAATGTGGGTGACTCGGGTGTGTAATTTTTGTTAGTGGGGGACTGCGTTCGCGCTCTCCCCTGATTCCTAATTGAACAGTAGCTTTTCAGTGTTTGCAAACTCAATTGCACTGACCTTGGAGGAATTAGAGAAGGAGGGGACACTTGGATTTTGCAATATGAGCATGTCCTAATCTAAGTCTCTATTTCCTCAGATTTCACAAGTTTACGTGGATTTTGGTCTTGAAACCCTGAAATTGAGCAATTAAATACCAGGGCAATAAAAGCCCTTTCATGTATAATCAGCATCGCGCTTGCTGGGTGAAGACAGTGGCCCTATGAATTGAATCTCCTGTTAATTAGCAGGAACTCTCCTCAGCAAAAATACTTCTATATGGCAATTTGCATAATTTGATGTATTTATTTTATTTCCATGTAAAAGCCAGTTTTGTATTGTAGTCTACAATTAGGAACTACTCCCGTGAAAATCAAACCATTTTTGACGCAGATGGGGTTTTAAGAAAACAAAGATAACTGATTTAAGAATGTGTTTTTACACACTGCCCACAAATACCCACACAATCAAATTATGCTAAGATGAAAGTAAAAATTCTGGCCAGTAAAATGATATAACCTATATTCGCAACTTGCTGTGGCATGTCTGCTAGATATCAAGATAAACATCACACACTTCATTGGAATTAACAGAGCAATTATTTGACAATTATGCATATGAGTGAATAAAATTTAAGTATATTATCCATAAGGTCGTTTTCCCACCAAATACCACGCTCAGTATGTGTTTTTTAGTGCTTAAGTGATCAGGATAACCAAATGTATATCATTGAATTTTTAAAACATTTGCTTGAAAACTGGAAAATCTGTATATTCCATGCTTAATGTTGCACGGGGCGGTCCTTTGGTCATTAAGGTTTTGGCCAAACAGAGACTCTATCTTTGATGTACATAAGCGTCCCCTCCTTCTCTAATTCCTCCAAGCACTGACCATCCCATGTACCGATGTCTTGTAGTGTAAAGGTCATTGGCTCCTTCTCCTTCTGTGTGTTAGTGGTGATGGTGTCAACGCTGCCTCGCCAGTTATGAGGCTGGTAGCTGATTTTCATTCATTCAACAAATCCCCAGACTGCATTAAAAATTGCATATCAAGTTGTTTATTGGTGTTTCAGTGCTGCATTAATACCATTGAGAGTAATAGTGGTGAATCCCAACTGAATTAAAAGGATGACATATCATTGCAGGGGGCTATAGCGGCCCGGTTTAATTACTCTTTACACTTCAATTGTGTCATTACCAAGCTCATTCAAATGTTGGTCATGCCTATTAAAGTTTGTAAAATAGCCCAAACAAACATTGCATAAGAAACTTGCAATCTCGTGTGATTCTGTGTTGGGACGTTCACAGCTAGCTGTCGACTGAATATAGGTGGCACCACATGTTGCACAGCTCATGAGGCATGCTGTATATGCTACATTCATGCAGTTTGAGAAGGCTTCTTCCTTTTCTCTTCACAACACTAGCCAGGCAAGGTGCACTAAGTGTTTGCAAAACATTAGCCTAATCATAATTCAGATCATTCCAAGCAGTGATCTAGCCACTTCAATCTCTGTGCTTATTTGAAGATCTGTAACTACTCCAATGGGGAACCGGGACTCTGGCAGGCATATCATTGATATGACCTGCAGTCTGAAGCAACTCAGGCATACTTACCTGGCACAGGGGCTACCGTGATCCAGAAGGTGGTGCCCCCAGGGTGAGGCCCTTCCATTGCACTCAGGTTGGGCTGACGCCTGCGATCGCCCCAAATGTGGGTGACTCGGGTGTGTAATTTTTGTTAGTGGGGGACTGCGTTCGCGCTCTCCCCTGATTCCTAATTGAACAGTAGCTTTTCAGTGTTTGCAAACTCAATTGCACTGACCTTGGAGGAATTAGAGAAGGAGGGGACACTTGGATTTTGCAATATGAGCATGTCCTAATCTAAGTCTCTATTTCCTCAGATTTCACAAGTTTACGTGGATTTTGGTCTTGAAACCCTGAAATTGAGCAATTAAATACCAGGGCAATAAAAGCCCTTTCATGTATAATCAGCATCGCGCTTGCTGGGTGAAGACAGTGGCCCTATGAATTGAATCTCCTGTTAATTAGCAGGAACTCTCCTCAGCAAAAATACTTCTATATGGCAATTTGCATAATTTGATGTATTTATTTTATTTCCATGTAAAAGCCAGTTTTGTATTGTAGTCTACAATTAGGAACTACTCCCGTGAAAATCAAACCATTTTTGACGCAGATGGGGTTTTAAGAAAACAAAGATAACTGATTTAAGAATGTGTTTTTACACACTGCCCACAAATACCCACACAATCAAATTATGCTAAGATGAAAGTAAAAATTCTGGCCAGTAAAATGATATAACCTATATTCGCAACTTGCTGTGGCATGTCTGCTAGATATCAAGATAAACATCACACACTTCATTGGAATTAACAGAGCAATTATTTGACAATTATGCATATGAGTGAATAAAATTTAAGTATATTATCCATAAGGTCGTTTTCCCACCAAATACCACGCTCAGTATGTGTTTTTTAGTGCTTAAGTGATCAGGATAACCAAATGTATATCATTGAATTTTTAAAACATTTGCTTGAAAACTGGAAAATCTGTATATTCCATGCTTAATGTTGCACGGGGCGGTCCTTTGGTCATTAAGGTTTTGGCCAAACAGAGACTCTATCTTTGATGTACATAAGCGTCCCCTCCTTCTCTAATTCCTCCAAGCACTGACCATCCCATGTACCGATGTCTTGTAGTGTAAAGGTCATTGGCTCCTTCTCCTTCTGTGTGTTAGTGGTGATGGTGTCAACGCTGCCTCGCCAGTTATGAGGCTGGTAGCTGATTTTCATTCATTCAACAAATCCCCAGACTGCATTAAAAATTGCATATCAAGTTGTTTATTGGTGTTTCCGTGCTGCATTAATACCATTGAGAGTAATAGTGGTGAATCCCAACTGAATTAAAAGGATGACATATCATTGCAGGGGGCTATAGCGGCCCGGTTTAATTACTCTTTACACTTCAATTGTGTCATTACCAAGCTCATTCAAATGTTGGTCATGCCTATTAAAGTTTGTAAAATAGCCCAAACAAACATTGCATAAGAAACTTGCAATCTCGTGTGATTCTGTGTTGGGACGTTCACAGCTAGCTGTCGACTGAATATAGGTGGCACCACATGTTGCACAGCTCATGAGGCATGCTGTATATGCTACATTCATGCAGTTTGAGAAGGCTTCTTCCTTTTCTCTTCACAACACTAGCCAGGCAAGGTGCACTAAGTGTTTGCAAAACATTAGCCTAATCATAATTCAGATCATTCCAAGCAGTGATCTAGCCACTTCAATCTCTGTGCTTATTTGAAGATCTGTAACTACTCCAATGGGGAACCGGGACTCTGGCAGGCATATCATTGATATGACCTGCAGTCTGAAGCAACTCAGGCATACTTACCTGGCACAGGGGCTACCGTGATCCAGAAGGTGGTGCCCCCAGGGTGAGGCCCTTCCATTGCACTCAGGTTGGGCTGACGCCTGCGATCGCCCCAAATGTGGGTGACTCGGGTGTGTAATTTTTGTTAGTGGGGGACTGCGTTCGCGCTCTCCCCTGATTCCTAATTGAACAGTAGCTTTTCAGTGTTTGCAAACTCAATTGCACTGACCTTGGAGGAATTAGAGAAGGAGGGGACACTTGGATTTTGCAATATGAGCATGTCCTAATCTAAGTCTCTATTTCCTCAGATTTCACAAGTTTACGTGGATTTTGGCCTTGAAACCCTGAAATTGAGCAATTAAATACCAGGGCAATAAAAGCCCTTTCATGTATAATCAGCGTCGCGCTTGCTGGGTGAAGACAGTGGCCCTATGAATTGAATCTCCTGTTAATTAGCAGGAACTCTCCTCAGCAAAAATACTTCTATATGGCAATATGCATAATTTGATGTATTTATTTTATTTCCATGTAAAAGCCAGTTTTGTATTGTAGTCTACAATTAGGAACTACTCCCGTGAAAATCAAACCATTTTTGACGCAGATGGGGTTTTAAGAAAACAAAGATAACTGATTTAAGAATGTGTTTTTACACACTGCCCACAAATACCCACACAATCAAATTATGCTAAGATGAAAGTAAAAATTCTGGCCAGTAAAATGATATAACCTATATTCGCAACTTGCTGTGGCATGTCTGCTAGATATCAAGATAAACATCACACACTTCATTGGAATTAACAGAGCAATTATTTGACAATTATGCCTATGAGTGAATAAAATTTAAGTATATTATCCATAAGGTCGTTTTCCCACCAAATACCACGCTCAGTATGTGTTTTTTAGTGCCTAAGTGATCAGGATAACCAAATGTATATCATTGAATTTTTAAAACATTTGCTTGAAAACTGGAAAATCTGTATATTCCATGCTTAATGTTGCACGGGGCGGTCCTTTGGTCATTAAGGTTTTGGCCAAACAGAGACTCTATCTTTGATGTACATAAGCGTCCCCTCCTTCTCTAATTCCTCCAAGCACTGACCATCCCATGTACCGATGTCTTGTAGTGTAAAGGTCATTGGCTCCTTCTCCTTCTGTGTGTTAGTGGTGATGGTGTCAACGCTGCCTCGCCAGTTATGAGGCTGGTAGCTGATTTTCATTCATTCAACAAATCCCCAGACTGCATTAAAAATTGCATATCAAGTTGTTTATTGGTGTTTCAGTGCTGCATTAATACCATTGAGAGTAATAGTGGTGAATCCCAACTGAATTAAAAGGATGACATATCATTGCAGGGGGCTATAGCGGCCCGGTTTAATTACTCTTTACACTTCAATTGTGTCATTACCAAGCTCATTCAAATGTTGGTCATGCCTATTAAAGTTTGTAAAATAGCCCAAACAAACATTGCATAAGAAACTTGCAATCTCGTGTGATTCTGTGTTGGGACGTTCACAGCTAGCTGTCGACTGAATATAGGTGGCACCACATGTTGCACAGCTCATGAGGCATGCTGTATATGCTACATTCATGCAGTTTGAGAAGGCTTCTTCCTTTTCTCTTCACAACACTAGCCAGGCAAGGTGCACTAAGTGTTTGCAAAACATTAGCCTAATCATAATTCAGATCATTCCAAGCAGTGATCTAGCCACTTCAATCTCTGTGCTTATTTGAAGATCTGTAACTACTCCAATGGGGAACCGGGACTCTGGCAGGCATATCATTGATATGACCTGCAGTCTGAAGCAACTCAGGCATCATTTTTCTCGGAGGCAAGTTCCTAGAAAAGAACCTCAGCATGTTGCACCACTGCAAAGTCAAGCGTCGAGAGGCTGAAAGACGAATCAACCTACTCCGCAGACTCAGAGGAACCGACTGGGGATGTACCTCCGAGACCCTCTTACATCTCTACAAGTCCTTCATCCGTCCAGTCCTAGAGACTGGATTCCCCGTAACGGTCCACGCCACTAAGGCAGCAGTAAACCAGCTCCAGGTTACACAGAATAAAGCTCTCAGGGTTGCCCTAAAGGTATATTATGTCCCAGGTCAACGCAGGGTAACCACTGCAGAGCTACATCAGAGATCAAACCTGGAGCCTATTGAGTCTAGACTGATAACTCTAAACAATAAGGCCCTTCTTAGATACCAGTCTTCCCCTCTACTTCCACAATTAAATGACCGCCTAACTAGAATTCGTAGACTCCCCTTCCCCCTATCCCGTAAAATTAAAATTAGATCATAATCTCCCATCCCCCCACTAAACTCACAAAAATCTTTTCCTGTTAATCTAACATCTTCTTATTTTTCCTTCCAGATTTCCCCCTTGATGCGGCCAGACGTGGTGAGATCCAGATCTTGGACCTATCGGGCCTTCTGACCATGATGTCCAGGATCCCCCACAAGTCTCCAAAAGCGCTGAAGCTCCTAGATTGGAGGACCTCGCTTATCTCCTACACTGCTGGCCAACTCAGGCATACTTACCTGGCACAGGGGCTACCGTGATCCAGAAGGTGGTGCCCCCAGGGTGAGGCCCTTCCATTGCACTCAGGTTGGGCTGACGCCTGCGATCGCCCCAAATGTGGGTGACTCGGGTGTGTAATTTTTGTTAGTGGGGGACTGCGTTCACGCTCTCCCCTGATTCCTAATTTAACAGTAGCTTTTCAGTGTTTGCAAACTCAATTGCACTGACCTTGGAGGAATTAGAGAAGGAGGGGACACTTGGATTTTGCAATATGAGCATGTCCTAATCTAAGTCTCTATTTCCTCAGATTTCACAAGTTTACGTGGATTCTGGCCTTGAAACCCTGAAATTGAGCAATTAAATACCAGGGCAATAAAAGCCCTTTCATGTATAATCAGCGTCGCGCTTGCTGGGTGAAGACAGTGGCCCTATGAATTGAATCTCCTGTTAATTAGCAGGAACTCTCCTCAGCAAAAATACTTCTATATGGCAATTTGCATAATTTGATGTATTTATTTTATTTCCATGTAAAAGCCAGTTTTGTATTGTAGTCTACAATTAGGAACTACTCCCGTGAAAATCAAACCATTTTTGACGCAGATGGGGTTTTAAGAAAACAAAGATAACTGATTTAAGAATGTGTTTTTACACACTGCCCACAAATACCCACACAATCAAATTATGCTAAGATGAAAGTAAAAATTCTGGCCAGTAAAATGATATAACCTATATTCGCAACTTGCTGTGGCATGTCTGCTAGATATCAAGATAAACATCACACACTTCATTGGAATTAACATAGCAATTATTTGACAATTATGCCTATGAGTGAATAAAATTTAAGTATATTATCCATAAGGTCGTTTTCCCACCAAATACCACGCTCAGTATGTGTTTTTTAGTGCTTAAGTGATCAGGATAACCAAATGTATATCATTGAATTTTTAAAACATTTGCTTGAAAACTGGAAAATCTGTATATTCCATGCTTAATGTTGCACGGGGCGGTCCTTTGGTCATTAAGGTTTTGGCCAAACAGAGACTCTATCTTTGATGTACATAAGCGTCCCCTCCTTCTCTAATTCCTCCAAGCACTGACCATCCCATGTACCGATGTCTTGTAGTGTAAAGGTCATTGGCTCCTTCTCCTTCTGTGTGTTAGTGGTGATGGTGTCAACGCTGCCTCGCCAGTTATGAGGCTGGTAGCTGATTTTCATTCATTCAACAAATCCCCAGACTGCATTAAAAATTGCATATCAAGTTGTTTATTGGTGTTTCAGTGCTGCATTAATACCATTGAGAGTAATAGTGGTGAATCCCAACTGAATTAAAAGGATGACATATCATTGCAGGGGGCTATAGCGCCCCGGTTTAATTACTCTTTACACTTCAATTGTGTCATTACCAAGCTCATTCAAATGTTGGTCATGCCTATTAAAGTTTGTATAATAGCCCAAACAAACATTGCATAAGAAACTTGCAATCTCGTGTGATTCTGTGTTGGGACGTTCACAGCTAGCTGTCGACTGAATATAGGTGGCACCACATGTTGCACAGCTCATGAGGCATGCTGTATATGCTACATTCATGCAGTTTGAGAAGGCTTCTTCCTTTTCTCTTCACAACACTAGCCAGGCAAGGTGCACTAAGTGTTTGCAAAACATTAGCCTAATCATAATTCAGATCATTCCAAGCAGTGATCTAGCCACTTCAATCTCTGTGCTTATTTGAAGATCTGTAACTACTCCAATGGGGAACCGGGACTCTGGCAGGCATATCATTGATATGACCTGCAGTCTGAAGCAACTCAGGCATCACTTCTCGCCTCGACGCCGATGAGTACAGACGTGTTTCACCGCTCCCGAGCTCCACTGCAGTAAACCTGACGTTTTACGTTGTTTCCACCGATTTTCGACTTTGTTTACTTTTTCAGCGAATTCCAAGATGGCGGCCCGCGCCGGAGCTCCCGGTAAAGGTGGCAATTCTGCTTCTTCCAAGGACTTCAAGAAGCCGAAACCTATCTCCATTAAACTAGTAGATGCACCGGCATCTACTAAAACCGTGGCCCGGAAAAAGGACTCCCTAATTAAGCCATCCCATCCCAAACCCACCTCTACTGATTCCCACTCTTCTGGGAATTCCCCTCTCAAAAAATCATTCGATTCTATTTCAGAGAAGCTGGGTAAGGTTGCTGCTGCCCACGAATGGATTGGGAAGATGAGGAAAGAAAGCAGACTGGACATGGCCATCCTTCTGTTTCCTGAACTTGCATCCATGATCAAGAAACCCTCCGAAAATGGAACTTCAACTAAGTCCACTGCAACTGCAGTGGACTCGGGCAAGTCAAAAAATTCTAATAATTCACTCCCTTCCCCAATTGTCCCTGTTTGTTTACCCTCCACCTCCCACTCCATTGCCATCCCCATTCCCATTGTCACTCAGGTACCCATCTCCCCAGCAGATGAACCCACTGAGGAACCAATGGATGGAGACTTTCAACTTGTTACAAACCAGAGGAAACGCACTCGTTCCTCCAATAGTGCCCAATCGGATGACTCATCCCCTGCCACTGAATCCCCTAGGAAAACCAAGAAGATTCTTGAGCTGAGAAAACACATTAAATACTCTAACAAGACCCAGGCTGGGAGCCTCCTCATTTACCCTAAGACTCCTGAGGACTCCAACACCCTTCTAAACCTTAATCTTCCAGGTTGTACAATCCGGGAGACCAAAGGTTCTACTAGGAGGAATCCTACAACACAAGAAGACTTTACTATTGTTGTTGTAGGTGTCCACACCAAATACACTGACTCTGATTTTTCTTCAATCACAGGCCTTTCCAGATGCCAGAGGATGCAGAGTGCAGCACTTGGCCGTCCTACTAACAGGATCAGAGCCACTTGCTCCTCCATTGAACAAAAAACTGAATTAATAAACAATGGACTTTTATTTGATTTCAGAAAACTTCAAGTTGAAGAATATAGAACTAGAAGACCTCTACAATGTGCAAAGGGCCAATCCTTTGGGCACAGAGCTGACACTTGTCAAAATGACATCAAGTGTAAGCGATGTGGCCTAGGGCATGGGCACAAGGAATGTGCTGCTCCTCCCGAGCAGCCTTCCTGCACTAACTGCAGTGGCCAGCATCCTGCTTCCTTCTCCGGCTGCCCCAGCTACAAGGAAGCACTGATGAACAAGAGATCCAAGGAATCTGCCACCACCCAGAAAATCTCCCCCCCTGCCAACCTCCTGGATGCCACCAGGATAGCAGCTTGCATCTCGCAAGTTCTATCCAAGATCCTTACTCCTCTCCATCCAGAGACCTCAGAAGACACCATACTTGAAATCATCTCGGTAACTGTATCTACCATGTACAAAGTTAGTATGTCACCAAAACTCATTAAATCACTCTATTAATGTCTTACACCCCATCGCTCCACACCCAACCCTCCACTCTAACTACAGGTATGGCCCATCTGATGCAGATTCACATCCAGCACATCAGGGCAAAGCAGTTTACTCTCACACAGTATGCTGCTGAGACCTCACCCGACGTCCTCCTACTCAACGAGACACATCTCCACCCAAACTGTCTCCCTAGCCGTATCCATGGATACAAGCTAGCCTCCAGGAAAGATGGAACTGAGGGCAAAGGTGGCGCTGCCATTTACTGCAAAGAGGATCTCCCCTTCTCCCACATTAACACTGATTTTTTCACACAGGATGTTGCAGCCATCACTCTAGCCATCCCCACCCTGGGTGAACTTGCCATCATCACCCACTATATCCCACCCTATTACAACTCCCATATCACTAATGACCTTTTTCATTTCTTTTTAACTAAATACAGGCACTGCATTTTTTTAGGAGATTACAATGCCCACCACCCCTATATTAATAACAGGACCTCTAATTCCAGAGGAAATGAACTTTATTCAATTTTACAGTCCAACCATCTCGAGCTGCTTAATGCCGGTGGAGCTTCAACCCACCTCAGCACTGCCAGAGCTACTTCAGCCCTCCTTGACCTAGCCATTGCTACCCCAGCAGTGGCTTCCAAGCTACAAGACCTCTGGGTTGGAGATGACATCGGCAGCGACCATCTCCCCCTCCATATTACTTTACAGGGAAATTCCAGCCCACTACCCACCATCCAGATGGCTAGGAACCTCCGCCGAGCCAACTGGGACATCTTTAAACAGGAGATCACCACCAAAATTCTAATGTTCCAACCAACTGAAATCTCTAACTCTTTCATTGCAGATGAAGTAGTGGACTACCTTCATGATGTCCTTGAGACCTCCCTTGAGAAAGCCTGTCCTATCAGGCCTATCAAGAAGTGGGGTTTCAAGGTCTCTCATGAAACACTTCAACTGATCAGAGAAAAGCGGAGAGCCAGGCGACTCGCTCAGAGAAACCCTGGCTCCCTCATCATCCGCTCTGTCTACATGGCCATCAAACGTAGACTCGCTACTGCCATCAGCGAAGAGAGAAAGTCCCAGTGGAAAGCTGCCTGTGACTCGCTGGACTACAGAAATGCACCTGAGTTCTGGAAACAGTTCAAACGTCTAACCACCACCACAGGCGAACGCAAACCCCAACGAGTCCTTCTTTCCACTGGTTGACCTTCAACCTCTGACCTGGACACAGCGAATGTCTTCGCTGATCATCTCCACAAAGTCCACCAGATCAACACAGCCCCACACTTCGACCAACAACACTTCCAGACAGTAACCGACTACGTCTCTGACCACCATCACCTCTTCACTCCCCAATGGGAAGTTGAAGACGAAGACGGTGATGACCATGACTTACTACTTCGACTGTCTAGCACGGAGCTCCTGAGAATCCTATCTAAATGCAAGAACACCTCCCCTGGTGAAGACGGCATTGGATACGTGATTCTCAAGCAGCTCCCAAATATTGGTCTGAAATTCATTTCAAAATTCTTTCACTTTCTTTTGCAGATAGGTTACCTCCCCACACTCTGGAAAGCTGCCATTGGAGTGATGATCCCGAAATCTGGGAAGGATCCTCTCACTCCAGGGAACAATCGTCCCATCAGCCTGATCAGATGTCTGGGTAAGCTCCTAGAAAAAACCATCTCATCCAAACTAATCTCCCATCTTACCATTTCAGATCAACTCAACCCCTGGCAGAGAGCCTATCTGCCCAGAAAAGAAGCCGGTGAACACCTACACAGACTAGCTATGGCAGCTAAAACAGCCACCACCCACGGATGGACGACGGGAGCAATCTTTCTCGATGTCGAGAAGGCCTTCGACTCGGTATGGCAAGATGGTCTGCGTTATAAAGTCAGCCAGCTTGACATGCCAGTCAAGGTCAGACGGTTTCTCTCGTCATATCTCCATGACAGATCCATAGCCGTCAGAGTAGGCAAAACCACCTCAACACCAGTCCACCTGGAAGCTGGCACCCCCCAGGGTTCGGTACTCAGCCCCATACTTTTCAATATTTTCGTTAACGATATTCCTTTTTCCCATTCAAACTCAGAAGCAGTCCAGGTTTCCCAGTATGCTGACGACCTTGCACTTTGGGTTTCTTTCAGAAACTCCAAACGTAACAACCACAGGGTCTTCACTAAAATCCAAGCTGAGCTTCAAGATGCCTTGGACAAACTAGAATCCTGGTGCTGCAAATGGCGTATTAAACTTAATGCTTCCAAAACCCAATTTACCATCTTTACAGGTCTTCGGAGCAAAGCCATTTCCACCCTCACCCTATTTAACACCCCAATTCAACTCTCCATTTCAGAAGTCAGCTTCCTCGGAGCTAAATTCCTCGGAAAGACCCTCAGTATGATCCATCACTGCAAGCTAAAACGCCGTGATGCCGAAAGGAGAATCAACTTGCTTCATCGACTGAGTGGTACTGACTGGGGATGCAGCTCCGAGACCCTTCTCCACTTATATAAAACTTTTATCCGCCCAATTCTAGAAACAGGTTACCCCACTACAATCCATGCCTCCAGAGCAGCTCTCCAACAACTCCAGATTGCCCAGAACAAAGCTCTTCGAGTTGCCCTTAAAATCAGATACACCCCAGGTACTTCTGCAATTACCATTTCAGAACTCCACAGAAGAGCCCAGCTGGATATGATTGAACCCAGACTCCATGCTCTCCATGCCAAATCACTCCTTAGGTACCAAGACTCCCCCCTCACTCTACAACTAAATGACAGACTCTCTCATATCAGAAGATTTCCCCTCCCCTTCTCAAAACCCAGGTAATATATCAACACTGACTTATAACGTTCAATAACAAATTTCCATGGCATTAACCGTTTTTCTTCTTCTCCTTTCAGCCTACCTCCATCACACATACCATGCTCCCTCTCTGCCACTCCCTTCGCTCACCATCCCTCTACACGTTCCTGTCCTTGATGTACACCGGGACCCGAGCCTCCCTGACCCAGTCAGTTGGCTCGGGCTCCTGACCCAATAAAACTAAGACGATGAAGCAGCTGATTTCAGCTGGAACCCGTCCCCCCCGGCCCTTCGGGCCGGTTTTGTTACTTTTATGATGAACTCAGGCATACTTACCTGGCACAGGGGCTACCGTGATCCAGAAGGTGGTGCCCCCAGGGTGAGGCCCTTCCATTGCACTCAGGTTGGGCTGACGCCTGCGATCGCCCCAAATGTGGGTGACTCGGGTGTGTAATTTTTGTTAGTGGGGGACTGCGTTCGCGCTCTCCCCTGATTCCTAATTGAACAGTAGCTTTTCAGTGTTTGCAAACTCAATTGCACTGACCTTGGAGGAATTAGAGAAGGAGGGGACACTTGGATTTTGCAATATGAGCATGTCCTAATCTAAGTCTCTATTTCCTCAGATTTCACAAGTTTACGTGGATTTTGGCCTTGAAACCCTGAAATTGAGCAATTAAATACCAGGGCAATAAAAGCCCTTTCATGTATAATCAGCATCGCGCTTGCTGGGTGAAGACAGTGGCCCTATGAATTGAATCTCCTGTTAATTAGCAGGAACTCTCCTCAGCAAAAATGCTTCTATATGGCAATTTGCATAATTTGATGTATTTATTTTATTTCCATGTAAAAGCCAGTTTTGTATTGTAGTCTACAATTAGGAACTACTCCCGTGAAAATCAAACCATTTTTGACGCAGATGGGGTTTTAAGAAAACAAAGATAACTGATTTAAGAATGTGTTTTTACACACTGCCCACAAATACCCACACAATCAAATTATGCTAAGATGAAAGTAAAAATTCTGGCCAGTAAAATGATATAACCTATATTCGCAACTTGCTGTGGCATGTCTGCTAGATATCAAGATAAACATCACACACTTCATTGGAATTAACAGAGCAATTATTTGACAATTATGCATATGAGTGAATAAAATTTAAGTATATTATCCATAAGGTCGTTTTCCCACCAAATACCACGCTCAGTATGTGTTTTTTAGTGCTTAAGTGATCAGGATAACCAAATGTATATCATTGAATTTTTAAAACATTTGCTTGAAAACTGGAAAATCTGTATATTCCATGCTTAATGTTGCACGGGGCGGTCCTTTGGTCATTAAGGTTTTGGCCAAACAGAGACTCTATCTTTGATGTACATAAGCGTCCCCTCCTTCTCTAATTCCTCCAAGCACTGACCATCCCATGTACCGATGTCTTGTAGTGTAAAGGTCATTGGCTCCTTCTCCTTCTGTGTGTTAGTGGTGATGGTGTCAACGCTGCCTCGCCAGTTATGAGGCTGGTAGCTGATTTTCATTCATTCAACAAATCCCCAGACTGCATTAAAAATTGCATATCAAGTTGTTTATTGGTGTTTCAGTGCTGCATTAATACCATTGAGAGTAATAGTGGTGAATCCCAACTGAATTAAAAGGATGACATATCATTGCAGGGGGCTATAGCGGCCCGGTTTAATTACTCTTTACACTTCAATTGTGTCATTACCAAGCTCATTCAAAAATGTTGGTCATGCCTATTAAAGTTTGTAAAATAGCCCAAACAAATATTGCATAAGAAACTTGCAATCTCGTGTGATTCTGTGTTGGGACGTTCACAGCTAGCTGTCGACTGAATATAGGTGGCACCACATGTTGCACAGCTCATGAGGCATGCTGTATATGCTACATTCATGCAGTTTGAGAAGGCTTCTTCCTTTTCTCTTCACAACACTAGCCAGGCAAGGTGCACTAAGTGTTTGCAAAACATTAGCCTAATCATAATTCAGATCATTCCAAGCAGTGATCTAGCCACTTCAATCTCTGTGCTTATTTGAAGATCTGTAACTACTCCAATGGGGAACCGGGACTCTGGCAGGCATATCATTGATATGACCTGCAGTCTGAAGCAACTGAGGCATACTTACCTGGCACAGGGGCTACCGTGATCCAGAAGGTGGTGCCCCCAGGGTGAGGCCCTTCCATTGCACTTAGGTTGGGCTGACGCCTGCGATCGCCCCAAATGTGGGTGACTCGGGTGTGTAATTTTTGTTAGTGGGGGACTGCGTTCGCGCTCTCCCCTGATTCCTAATTGAACAGTAGCTTTTCAGTGTTTGCAAACTCAATTGCACTGACCTTGGAGGAATTAGAGAAGGAGGGGACACTTGGATTTTGCAATATGAGCATGTCCTAATCTAAGTCTCTATTTCCTCAGATTTCACAAGTTTACGTGGATTTTGGCCTTGAAACCCTGAAATTGAGCAATTAAATACCAGGGCAATAAAAGCCCTTTCATGTATAATCAGCCTCGCGCTTGCTGGGTGAAGACAGTGGCCCTATGAATTGAATCTCCTGTTAATTAGCAGGAACTCTCCTCAGCAAAAATACTTCTATATGGCAATTTGCATAATTTGATGTATTTATTTTATTTCCATGTAAAAGCCAGTTTTGTATTGTAGTCTACAATTAGGAACTACTCCCGTGAAAATCAAACCATTTTTGACGCAGATGGGGTTTTAAGAAAACAAAGATAACTGATTTAAGAATGTGTTTTTACACACTGCCCACAAATACCCACACAATCAAATTATGCTAAGATGAAAGTAAAAATTCTGGCCAGTAAAATGATATAACCTATATTCGCAACTTGCTGTGGCATGTCTGCTAGATATCAAGATAAACATCACACACTTCATTGGAATTAACATAGCAATTATTTGACAATTATGCATATGAGTGAATAAAATTTAAGTATATTATCCATAAGGTCGTTTTCCCACCAAATACCATGCTCAGTATGTGTTTTTTAGTGCTTAAGTGATCAGGATAACCAAATGTATATCATTGAATTTTTAAAACATTTGCTTGAAAACTGGAAAATCTGTATATTCCATGCTTAATGTTGCACGGGGCGGTCCTTTGGTCATTAAGGTTTTGGCCAAACAGAGACTCTATCTTTGATGTACATAAGCGTCCTCTCCTTCTCTAATTCCTCCAAGCACTGACCATCCCATGTACCGATGTCTTGTAGTGTAAAGGTCATTGGCTCCTCCTTCTGTGTGTTAGTGGTGATGGTGTCAACGCTGCCTCGCCAGTTATGAGGCTGGTAGCTGATTTTCATTCATTCAACAAATCCCCAGACTGCATTAAAAATTGCATATCAAGTTGTTTATTGGTGTTTCAGTGCTGCATTAATACCATTGAGAGTAATAGTGGTGAATCCCAACTGAATTAAAAGGATGACATATCATTGCAGGGGGCTATAGCGCCCCGGTTCAATTACTCTTTACACTTCAATTGTGTCATTACCAAGCTCATTCAAATGTTGGTCATGCCTATTAAACAGCCCAAACAAGCATTTCATAAGAAATTTGCAATCCCATGATTCTGTGTTGGGACATTCACAGCCAGCTGTAGACCCGAATATAGGTGGCAGCACATGTTGCACTGTTCATGAGGCATGCTGTATATGCTACATTTATGCAGGTTGAGAAGGCCTCCTGCATTTCTCTTAGGCAAAGTGCATTAAGTATTTGCAAAACATTAGCCAAATCATAATTCAGATCATTCCAAGCAGTGATCTAGCCACTTCAATCTCTGTGCTTATTTAAAGATCTGTAAATGCTCCAATGGCGAACCAGCACTCTGGCAGGCATATCATTGATATGACCTGCAGTCTGAAGCCACTCTCCCCTGATTCCTAATTGAACAGTAGTTTTTCAGTGATGGCATCTGCAAACTCAATTGCACTGACCATCCCATGTACCAATGTCTTGTAATGTAAAGTTCATTGGCTCCTCCTCCTTCTGCGGTGGTGTCAACACTGCCTCTCCAGCTGTGAGCCTGGTAGCTGATTTTCATTCATACAAGAAATCCCCAGACAGCATTTCAAAATTGCATATCAATTTGTTTATTAGCATTTCAGTGCTGCATTAATACCATTGAGAGTAATAGTGTAGGCAAACAATTGTCAGAAAAATTACCTAAATAGAAAACACTTTCTCAAACTACTTGCCTGAAGCTAACAGCAATTCTATATTTGCGACACCATTTACTGATAAGGAGGTGATTGAAGAAATCAATAGATTAAAAGGAAAAAAATCCATTGGATATTATGACATTCCAGAGCCCTTGAAGGTCCTGGGCCTCCACGCGGCGAGGGTGGAAACACTTGGGGTGAAGTCCTCTATCCCCAGTGGCTAAAACAGGACAGTGCGCATTGCACAAGCTGCTCCAGCTATCCAACGCAGACACTTATTGATTTTTTACATGCTTCTGCTAACAACTATAGATAATCAATCTTACCCTAGAGAGCCTCTACATAGCCCACTCAGGTGCTGATGAGGCGTTAAACAATAACACTACCTATCTACCTACCTATGACATTCCAGTAAACAATTTTATATCATGTAAAAATATATTGGCAAAACCGCTGGTCAGATTGTTTAATATGAGTATCGACCAAGGGAAATTTCCTAGGATACTTAAAGTAGCTCGTGTACTACCAGTATATCAAAATGATGTAAAGCATATTGTAAACAATTATAGACCAATAAGTATTTTAAACTGTATCAGTAAGGTTTTAGAAAGACTTATGCACAAAAGATTGTATATTTTCCTTCATAAGTTAGAAATATTGTACCCTTTTCAATTTGGTTTAAGACCTAAACATTCAACCAGTTTGACATTGATTAGAGTCATTGAGAGAATACAAACTTTGTTAGACACTGGTGATAGTGCCATAGAAATATGTCTAGATATAAAAAAGGCACAATTGATCATCAAATACTAATGAGTAAATTATATCATTATGGTATAAGAGGACAAGCATACAAATGGTTCAGTTGCTACTTGACTAACAGATTTCAATTTGTTAGATTAAATAATTGTATTTCAAATTTTGGCAAAGTAGAAACAGGTGTACCACAAGGATCAGTCCTTGGACCTTTGCTCAGTCTACATTAATGATATTGGTGGCTATACATACAAGTTAAATGCAAAATATTGTTGTTCGCTGATGATGCTAACTTCTTACATATTGGTAAAAGCATACATGATCTGCACAGACAGTCTGAAATTCTATTGACAAAACTTTCAGAATGGATCATATCCCATAAGTTATCACTGAATGTTTTCAAAACAAATCATTGCATATTTCAAAGAACCAAAACCAAATTGTCAGACAAATATGACCATACCTAGGAGTAGTGACTAATGATAAACTGTTATGGAACTCTCATATTGAAAAGTTAATGCGGTCTCTTGTAAAAATTGCCAGCATTTTTTAAATGATAAAATACCATGTACCTCATGAATGTAAGAAACAGCTGTATTATGCTTATGTTTATAGTAAAATTATCTATGGGATAGAGGTCTGCGGCAATATAAAGAGCTATCAATTAAATCAGCTACAAGTCTTGCAAAATCGGATATTAAAAATACTGTATAACAAAGACTGGCGGACTAACACTGAAGATTTACATAAGGAAATAGCAGTCTTGAAAATCAAAGATATAACTAAATTATGCAAGCTAAAATTTGTGCACAAATGGAAAAACAATGAAATACCTGATATTTTTTAGAACTTCATTCATGTATACATATGAAATACACCAAATGAACACAAGAAATTCATGTAAATTACATGTGCCAAAATATAACACAAAAAGATATGATGGAGGCGCTCTATATTATTTATGTGCTAAAAGGTTTAATGAACTGCCGACAAAACTCACTAACTTGAAAAATTTTAAACAATTCAATATCAAGTTCAGAGTCTTTTATATAGATAAATATTAATTCATTCGATTGCATGAATTTAATATGATTGACATTTTTGTTTAATCTTGTAAATATATATAACTGTATACATATATAGGGCGTCAACACCCATCGGCTTTGGCCTTTTTGACATCCTACCTTTTTTTGTGAAATAAAAATTGGATTGAAATGAATCCCAACTGAATTAAAAGGATGACAAAAACATATCATTGCAGGGGGCTATAGCCCCGGTTCAATTTCTCTTTACACTTCAATTGTGCCATTACCAAGCTCATTCAAATGTTGGTCATGCCTATTAAACAGCCCAAACAAGCATTACTACGTGAGCGGCGTTTTAGCGCCAAAGAGATCACCGGCCCCTGGGGGCATGAGATCAAAGGATCAATGCAATAGCCTCAGGGCTTGTGCTGTTCAGATCAGGCTGTAGCTCAAGGCAATATTGAATGTTAAAATATTATTTCCCCCAGGCGTTATACAACACTAGTGTAAGTTAGTTAATACTTAATACACAAATTAGCTGCAATATGATTAATATCGATAATGTCGATATGAAAATAGGAATACATGTTACGGGGCATTTAAGTTTAGTTTATCATTTAATCATGGAGGGTGAGGACGTTGCTGAAAGATTTGTCCCCGGATTTCTGCCTGCACATGATAAACATCAAAATGCGGAACATTTGCACGAGGTATTAAGTAATGCTAATACATACTCCACTAGCACATGTAGTCAGTGGGAGATATTTGGTAGAATAGTGCCAAAAGATGAAGTGATTTTTATTTGTCAAGTTCTAATTCTCTATATCGTCATAATTGCGTGCATAGTCAATTTGTCTCTCCTTAATGGAGACAGTAATCTTTGGACTGCACTCCTCTCCTCCTCCCTGGGAATAATGCTCCCCCCGCCAACTCTCTCCAGGAGGAGGCGCTGATGGTTGTGTCCTCGGGGTATCAACTTTAAATCTCAGGATGTCATTGGTCCACCTTTCATCATATGATCACTAAATAGCCCGCAGCAACCACGTGGTAGCTCATACGTGATATAAATACTATGCTACTTCAGACTGTCATGCATTCTCATCAAGATTTTGAAAAAGATATATTCTGTACAACCTCAATCTCGACATCATGGCATCCAGGCAACTTAACTCTCAGACTCCTCAGGGCTCCAGTGGAATGACTGTCTGTCTATCGGAGCACACAAGAGTTATCGCTCATGCGGCTCAACAATACAAGTCTGGGTATGTCACTGTATCTCGTTACAGCACAGACACTTCAAAATGGAGAAATGTGCATATAGCGAAGAAGTCCTTCGAGAAGCTGAAAGAGTCACGAGTTGAACTTAACAATGCTCTACTGAATGGCGAAGAAAAACAAGTGAGTCTGACCAAGAGGCAGTTCGTCATGATCACCAAGTTCCAGAGGAGTGATAAGGAACCTCAGTACTATGTCTCATTCCTACATCCTAAGACTGAACAGGAAAAACTCACAAACACAGCCGACTGTCATCACAGTAAAACTATTAATCTCCGCAAGGAAGAATACGGAAAATTCCAGGAGGCGATGGATAATATTTATCAAGTCATCACCACTCAACCAAAAGAGGGCGAGGGTTCTGCTGTTAATCTGGACGAGGCAGTCACCATCAAAGCGTATCAGTGGAATGTTGAGAAGCGTGGAATGAAGTCCCACACATTATTCCCCACTCGTAAAGACTGTGAAGACAGCGTCAAGGGCTACCTCGCTGGCCTCCCCGATGAAGACCAGAAGTATGACTACACCGTGAATGAGCTCGAAATACATCGCGCAGGCAAAATGGAAATTTTGGAGCAAGTGTTCTGCAATCAAATCCTGGACAAAACCGGCTATTCGTGGACAGACTTGATGTTACACTCACCTACATACGACGAGATCGAACAGTCAATAATAAAAGTGACTAAAAATGAAGTCCTCAGGATTGCAGAGCGAATTGCTGTCACTCTAAATCACAAAAGACTTTACTTTATGAGCGATGTGTATGATATTTTTCTTTACGTGGGAGGGCTCAATCACGTCAAGGAAGTTCTCACTAAATCTTATGTATCTCCACCTGACGAATTGTCCGGTAGGCTAATCGAGTTTTGCTATCAAAAGGTTGTAAAGAAGCATTAAAATGTTAACAGCTATGCCTGTTTTTTTTTAAAACGGGTATTTGTCTATTTAGTCTTTTTAGTCTATTAGTCTATTAGTCATTGATGTGTAAACTGTCTCTTATCTCGGAATGGTTGTTTTTAGATATATATATATATTTTTGTTTTGTGAATAAAAAATTTTTGAACTTGAAATTTATGTTTGTCCTTGTTATGCTTGATTAAAAACAAGTCGATGTATTCGCATATAAGAAGGCAGTTATTCTAGGAGCACCTTTGCGTATAAGAATGGGAATAAAAAATCAAAGCCACCTTGCCATGACCCATTGTTTGATATGAATGTAATGCTAATTCTGTCACTGTTCTACTAAATATAGTGAAAGAGTAGATATCAAACAACTCCACTACTCAGATATAAGTTTGAAAAGTATTAAATTTATTAATCATTCATCGGAACTCTGTTAGATCAGAGGTAATATTCGCAAAATCGGCAATATTTACAAAATACTTCATCATAATAATAATAATAATAATAATAATAATAATAATATGCATACATACACATACATACATGCAATTCACAGCATGTTCAATAACAGTTTACTTTAGATATAGATATTATTACAAGATCGAAACTCTGTTAGCTGCACCGTAATATTTCTCAAAATCGCTTCTAATAATAATAATAATAATAATAATAAATACGTACATACACGAATGCATGTATACAATGGATATAAATCACAGTCTGTTCAATAGCAGTTTACCACGCATATTACTTCGAGTTTGTTTTATATACAATGAGCTATTTTATATATAGAAATATGTTTAAAAAACATACAAACAACAAACAAACAAGCAAAACAAACAGTAAATAAAAAAATTTGTTTTTTGTTGCTCTAATAACCAAAAGGTAGAGTGTCGTATGTGCCTTGAACTAGGCACCTTTTGGAATAAGTCACTCTAAATTTTTTTATTTCATCTCTATTGAAAAGTTTAAACTCATATTTGTTGCGTCTTATCTTGCTGTAGGGAACTGCTACATGAGGCTGCTCATCCTCCTGCAGTGAATTGTTGTCAGGATCAGCCCAAAACAATACTAGTTCACAAATACTATCAAAGTTAAGTAGTTTACATACTTCGTGATTTAAAGTGAACCCTTTAAGCTTTGTTGTCTTGTCATCATCGTTAGTTAAGTATGCATAGGACTTTGGTCCACTGCTGACAAAGCGTGAGATGAACTGGCCTGTCTTCAATTCATTGGTCCACTGCCCCAGATGGTCACCCATGTCGGGCGTATACTGAGCTGTGTCACCTTCAGTGTATTCATAAACTACACTGTCAGTGTCAAAATAGATAACTCTTCTATCCAAGTTGTGCAGAACATTGAAAAGCCTACTCCTCGCATTAGCAGTGGTGAAAGCAGCAATAAAAACATTCACATGAGGCATTTCAGGCAGGAATCCCTCCGAATGGTTATATTCGATCATGCATCGATCGCTAGACAGGACGTGTATGCCCTTTAGAGAGATAGAAGGGTTGACAAGTAGTTTGAAAATGTCAGCTCCTGTCTCTGCTAGCTTATGTGTTCTATGATTATTGTTCTCACCGAACTTGCCCCAGAAACTGTTCAGCAGTAGCTTACTTGTGGCCCTTTTACCAGGATTATACGAAATGTTTTGAGGTTCCAATCGAATACCTTCTACCCGGTGGTACTGACTAATATAGTCCGCTTTCTCTTCATCGCTCATGTCCTGCGAAGGCCAACCTGACGCTTCTTGCTTCCCTTTCAGGAACAAGTTCACGTAGTCCGAAAACAAGCCCGGTGTGTCCTGCATTCTGTCAAATTTCGCACTTTCTTTGAAGTGGTAAACCTCAAATATTTTGATTACCATGTAACCCACACAGAGTGCATCCTTTATATCAATTGACGTCCATGTGCCCACCAGATCTCTCTCTACGTCTGTACAATTACAGGGCGTCTGAGACGAGTTGTGGGCGCACTTACTACACAGGGGAAACAGTAGCTTTCCTCCTACTCGCATGGGTAAGCACGGGTGATAGAGGCCTCTAGGGGGTCTCACGCGCGCTTGTACAAGACCAAAGTATTTACCTATATCACCAGGAGGAGGGTCAACTATTACCTCTGGAATACCCACAGGGAAGACATCGTTCTTCAGAACCATAGGGTATAAAGAGCAGATGTCCACATAGCCTATCCTTCTGTCTTCACGAGCCTCGTGATAGAGCTTCACAGCATTCACGCGCCCGCCGTAAAAGGCAGCCCTTGGATCCAACCTACAGTATGACTCATATGGAATTGTCCATGTATCGCCGACTTTCGGCAAGACACGGAATGTCACGTATTATAACGGGGCGTTGCGCTTACCCCCCATGGGATGCCTAATTGCTTCAAGGGGCCTTTCTCGGACTTTCGCCGACCTGCGGGGACTGTCGGGGATTTACCCCAAAATTTCTTTTGTCCCTTTTAACCCCATCAAAACCTTGGGCCCTTTAAGAGCAGGTGTTACATATCATGGGGGTATATAGATATCATCAGCGTTTAATTGCACAGAGGGGGTTAATACTGATACTCCTGTTCATAGTAAGATCACAGGGTGCTGTTCCTACTATTCTTGAGTCACAAACATCAATTTTCTCCATTTTCTTTTGATTGAAGTGACACTATTTGTATTGGATAGCTCTCATCTTCTGGATTATAACCATGTCAATTTCATTGCAATGTGATTAGTAGCTCCTGAGTTATCTTTATTATCAATAAATTTAAATACATTAAACCGCATCTTTAACTAGTTCATTACATTCTAGATAAACCAGAGTTTATATGAAGTGATAAATGAGATATAATTTTTTAGAAATAAATATTGTAAACTTATATTTTAAACTATCATGCTATGTTTGTGCGATTGAATAAAATTATGTATAAATACAATCTCACCATTAAAACCACTATCAAGACCACCTCTCTATTAACACCGAATCACAATAGCTCACAATTATATTAAGTAAGTCATCTGTTCCATAAAGACTACTGAACACATATATACATCAAAACCACCAATAATTAAGATCCCCTCACAATTAAGATCACACATTTTTGGACCTGTCTGCATTCTGTTCTTTATGAAGGCTACTTTGATTTTTTTTTTATAGATAGACAGATGGATAGATAGATAGATGGATAGATGGATAGGCAGATAGATTGATAGATAGATTGATAGATTGATAGATAGAAAGATAGACTGAAAGATAGATAGATAGATAGATAGATGGATGGTTAGATTGATAGATAGATTGATTGATAGACTAATAGATTTCCTGCAATCAATTAATCAATCACCCAACTTTCAGAGACCTACATTATTTCTCAAGTGAACTTTTATTGAACAAGCAGCCAACTTGCTGTGATCTATGACACACTATACTATTTCTGACCAAAAAAAAAACTTTTTCTGAATCTCGACTTACTTGGGTTTCTTCACATGAGATTCAGTGACACAATATGGCTGATTATTATAATCCCCATGGCATCCATCTAATGGTAAATCCATATGTACAAGGAAACAGTCCTGACCTGACCAAACAACTATTGAGTGCAAAATGACCTAGAAATATTTTTCCCTAATCAGGCCACCCTTTCTTTAACACCCCCTCCCCTTCCCTGATACTGGTCCACCCTCTACCATCAGTCAGTCAGTTGCCTGCAGTCAGTCAGTCAGTCAGTACGTCAGTCAGTCATTTAATAATTTCTACTAGCAATTATTAATCCAGCAATTGGTCAGTCAGTCAGTCATTAAATGCACCAAAGACCTTATTTAATAATCTGTGGTAGCATAATTAATACAGCAATAAGTCAGTCAGTAAGTCAGTCGGACAGTCAGTCAGTCATTGACTGCACCAAAGCCGTTATTTAATCATTTGTGCTAGCATTATTAATCCAGCAATTGGTTAGTCAGTCAGTCAATCGTTGACTGCACCAAAGCCCTTTTTTCATTATCTGTGCCAGCATTATTAATCCAGCAGTCAGTCTCAGTCAGTCAGTCAGCCATGACATTGACTGCACCAAAACCCTTGTTTAATGATGCATTTTGAAACAGTAGTTTTGGAAGGTAAAAATTATTTTTTTTAGGATTATTTTGGAACTCTGGAATGCAATGAAATTTGTTATTATGACTTGTCGATAAATTAAATGTGTATTCCGCTTATTTCTCAACTAATTAAAAAAAAGGTAAAAAATATAGTTATTTGATACAAGGCTATACTAGGCTATGTGATACAGATGGACACAATATGTTTGCAGGGTAAAATTGAGCACTATTTAAATTCAATGTTTTTAGTTGCATTGTCATTTTTCATATCTCTAGATCTACTTAACATTATGCAATAAAATTTATATGCTCTTGATCTAGAAAATTAAAGCAACCCAACAAACAGTACGTCATTGGTGTGTTGTTAGAAAATTGGAAAATAACTATGGGGACTCAGAGTGACTAATTAAGCATGTTCTTTGATCTGGCCCGGAGCACTATATGACCCGTGCAGGAGGAAGGGGGGGGGGGGCAGAGGCCTTTAGTTCCAACTGGTCATTGCTGGGCGCAAAATTATACAGTGCAACCACTGGATAGCATTAAACAACCAAAATACAACTCAATTTAATTACTTTTTAACTATTCCAAACTCAAAGTTGATCTATGATCCAAGGATCAAAATGATTTCATTACATGCTCTTGCATGTCACAATATAGTGTTTATAACAGTGTACATACATGTCTATACCTTTCACTCTTTTCATTTGTTGTAATAACAGGTCTCAAAAAAAAATATATATATATATATATTTAAAAAAATACAGCAGCTTCCCCTGATTTTAGGAATATATTGGTGCAATTAACAACATAATGCTCAGTGTGCTTTGACCACTGTTAATAACCCAATTTATCGTGACTACTCATCAGACATTAGATAATATATTTCAAGGTAAATTATGCAATCATATTTAAAGGACAGGTTAGAGACAGGTTCATATTGGGTTGACTAATGTAAAATAAGCCCTTGAAATATGTGAAGTCGTGCATTTTACCCCTGCCTTCCAAGTTATCTGAAAGTGATAAAATGGAAATCTGACACAGATAAGAAACATATGTGGCTGATGAGGGCAAAGGACCTCTGACCACCACACACAGCAGCCCACCAAGCTGATATCCATAACAAGGGGCAAGGAGGCGCGACGAGCCGCTGCAAGTCAACACCAGCCGCAAATTAATTATAACCAATTAGTCAGGAATTTCTTTCAGCATCGCGCCGACTTTTGCCGTGTTTCGGGGTGTTTTGCCGTGATGACGGCGAAACATGGACAATTCCATATGAGTCATACTGTAGGTAGCAGCTCGCAGTTTCGCTCAACCTCCTGTAGTAGTTCATTCGTTTGCAGTACCTGCTTGAATTCGCATTCCCACATAACGTGAACTTCTAATTTAAGCTCATTTCTCAGATAGCTAAGTCTCGATTCAGTACGCATATACAGCGATTTCAAACTTTCACCGGTGTGCGGATGCCTTACATTAGAGGGTGTATTGGATCCACCAAAACACCTCTTGCATCCGTGGTACACGCAGCCGTGAAATTCCCATGCTGTCTCTTTACCTGTTGAGGAGTCAATGCTGTAACCATCAAGTTTTAACCAGCCATCCTTCGTCTGGTTTATGACCCTGTGTTCACCTCCATTTCTAGCGTGCATAATATGCATGTTGCGCCTTCTGGCCTCATATTCAAGCCAGATGATTGACACTCTACTGTGCGTGTCAAGACCACCGAAACCGCATGATGGCATTCGCGCGAATGGAGTGGAAACAAATTCCATACTCTTCACAGCAACAGTGCTCGAGTCCACTACCCCTCCATCCTCTGTAACAAGGCTCAATTGATCATTTTGTAAGTGACCAACAACCTTGGTGTCATCTTCTAGCGTGACAGAGTACTTTTCGGTTAAGAACATGTGCCGATAAGTTGCCATGCAGACACTGGCCAGAGTATTATACTGGAAGGGTTCTATGCCAATGAGCTGTGTCACTCTTTCACCTCCTTCGCCCACATCTACAATTTCTTCTCTAGAAGTTATACCTATTAACCAAGTCCTGAAAGCATTACAGCTCTCCTGAAGAATTTTGACATCATCTTCGCAATATGCGAGTATCTCCTTCTTAAAATCAAAGACCTTCCCCCTCTGTCGAGCGTACCATTCCATGAAATCTTCACGAGCTTTGGCTTTCATTCTATTCACTCTGTAGCAGTAGGGGTGAGGCATGGGTCCTACATAGTTCCACATTTCCTTCTGATTAAAAAACACCGGAAATGTCCCCTTTTTAACCCCCTGTAGGCCGAAGACCTTGGGCATCTGAGCAAGAGGGAATGTCAGAAAGTTGAGAGAGTCAATGATTCTAAACTTTCCCGCATCAATAGCTACAATTTTACTACCCCTGTAAATGACCTTGGGTAACTTAGCCATTGTACTGAAGATATATTTCGCCATGAAGTACGCATCATAGGCTTGACCATTGTGAAAAATGAGCGTGTATCCTTGAATTCTCGTCTAAACAAGAATTTACAGAAGTCTGTGGCAGCGTCATCGCCGAAAAACACTACTGCTCTCCTCCCACAGTCTACACCTTTCATGCATATGTTTCTCTCTTCATCACCCCTCAACGCAGTGACATCGAGATCCGGGGTACATTTGTCGCAAGCAGTACCGCAGTGAGAGCAGCGAGGGTTGTCCCTGTAACTCGCATCAATACAGTTGGTGCACTGCCAGTGCGCTACTAACAAGTTAGGTAAATGAAACTTCCCTGTGGGGTCTGCCTCGAAGTCAGCAAAGACATACTTACATGACATAACTTTAGGTTTTTGTTGTCGAATGTAACAGAAATGCACACCAGTCACTTGCTTTTTACAAATCTTACACTCGCGTGTTCCACATTTATGTTCATTACCGGGCTTATAGAACACGCTACAGCCTTGACATCTGTGCGATCTCGAACAGGTGCCATTTTCCAAGTGGCGTCGATTACACTCAACTGATCTCATAAAGCGGCTGCATACTTTACAGCAGTGTTTCTCAATGTTAATCACTGGACAGGATTCACCTTTGCACGATGGGCACTGGTCGCAACCGGCGTGACCATACCTCTCGTCATAGGCCTTCAGACATTTTGAACAAAAAGCAGACTTTCCGAAGATGCAATGTACTTTAGTTATCGTATGAAAGTGACCTATGGCATTCTCATTTAGTGGATCTCTCTGATACAGTAAATAAACCGTTCTCTGTCTGCTATCCTCACCGACATAGAGAGGCTTAACACTGGAACCTCTACCAAAAACTACAACCCTCGTGTTAGCTGCTCTCTCGAAACACTGTATGTCGGTGAAAGCAGGGACATATTCAGGAGCAAATCCTGCCTCGGTGTGTAGTCTCTGAGCTTCAACAGTTTGAGCTCTTTTCTGTCCATGCTGCACCCTTTTGTACTCATTTAAGGCACGCAGGTGTAATTCCTCATCTGACTTCTGGATGGCATCCAGATTAGCTTTCGCAACTCCTACAATAATAGCCCTAGCTAAACATAGGTTGTCTCTGTTTTTAATTTCGCATATACTTTTCATTCTTCTCAGATCTTCAATATAATTAACACCTCCACTCAGGCCTGCAGTAAGAGGGTTTCTGATGACCCCCACGTGAATTTCTAGTGGTTCGTCTAGATAAAGGTCTTCATCGGATTGCAGCAGACTTTCCATGAGTTCAATGATTTTGAAAATGCTGAGCTGATGAAGAGGTATCAGGCCTGTCGTGTGTGGACTATAAAATGCTTCATTCTGGATGAAAAATCGAACAAGGTCCTGACCACTATAACTCTCAGTAAGGCGCGTAATAATCCTTTCTAGTACCCTCTCAAGGTCACCCATGATATCCTTGAGAGTCACACCTGCCCAATTTACATTGAAATGCACACTGTATACTGTTTCTCTAGCAGCCCCTCCATCAAACTCTATGTCTCTAACATTCCTGATGTCAATGTGTCTGTGGAAATTCACAGCATAATCAGGGCCATCAAAAATCATGTGAGGTTCAATGTCCTCCTCCTCCTCCTCCTCATCGTCATTCAGTTCTACAATAACATCCTCATCATCAACAACATCATCATCATCATCATTATGCCTATTAGCGCCTTCGCCTATTATGTTCTGTTCATAGAGCATGTCTAAAAATAGCATTTCCCTCTGTTTTTCTCCGGGGACATGAGGGACATTACCTTCTAACCTATCTTCTTCTTCTTCAATAATTTTTTGTTCATAGAGCATGTCTAAAAATAACATTTCCCTTGGTTCTTCTTCTTCGAGAACATGACCTTCTAAACAATCTTGGGGCATTATATTCCTCTCATACAGCATATCTAAAAATAGCATTTCCCTCGGCTTTTCGTCGATGCAATGACCTTCTAGCCCCTGTTCGGTTGCTGTTGTTGTTGTTGTTGTTGTTTCATTTAGGCTATAAAAAAATAATAATAATGATAATAATAGGTAGAGATAAAATAAAATGTGAAGATTTCTTTTCATTTTATTTTTCTATTTTTTTTTTTTTTATGTATATGCCATTCAGAATGATTTATATATGGACAAAAAGAAAAAAGGCATATGAATGTTAAGAATTTTGAAGATCAAAATTAAAGTCATGATTTATAATATATGTATTTATTTATTTAAAGTTATAAAAGCAGTATACATTTCTCAGGCGTTTGTACAGCAAATAAATGATGAAATTATAAATAAATAAAAAACAATACTGACTAGGAGTCAGTCCATTCCTCCAAGTTCAGTTCATTCAACCATGAAAAGCTATCTTCTCCTCGCAGGTCAGCTTTTTCTTCTTCTTCTTCTCTTTCTTCTTCCTCCTCTTCCTCCTCCTCCGCCTCATTCTCCTCCTCCTCCTCCTCATTCTCCTCCTCCTCCTCCTCTTCCTTTTTCTTCTCTAAATGGGTTGACCTAACCGCAGGTACTCCACTGAAATAAAAAAAAATAAAAATATATTACTCGTTAATGGACAAGCTTTTTTTATAATACCCAAAAGTTGCCAAAAAAACAAAAAATACATAAATAAATAAAATAAATTAAATTTACCTATATCGTTCAGCACCATTTACACGTGGCGTATCGAGTAAAGGAACTGTCGAGACCCTAACAGGGTGTCCTGATGTCCCTGCCACCTCTCCATCTTCAACAATACTGTAAATATAGTAAAAGTTTTAAGAGAAAAAAATAGACAAAAAAAATAATGTACAAAAAAATAATGTACAAAAATATATACATATATATATATATATATATATATATATATATATATATATATATATACGTAAAGAAAGTACTGCGAGCTATAGTACATGGCGAAAAGGCTAACTTACCCATTCACAACTCTGTAACCGCAATGGTGTGGCACTGGAGTGTTAGGAGTCTCATCTTCATCATTAGAGAAATTGAGAGTCCTCTTGACTCTGGGTCGCTGCGGAGGAGTGGCAAAGTTTACATTTCCAGTTCTTCGGCTATGAAAAAAACAATGGACAAACAAACAAAACTGTTATTAAATATAAAAATAGTTATAACCTTGACTGACCATTAAAAATAAATAATTATAGCCCCACCCCGAGTACAAAAAATAAATAAATAAATAAAATAAATTTAAAATATAATTAAAATATACATATAAAATGTCAATAGATGTAGATTAGACATACCCAGTAGGTGTCCTGTACTCATCAACCTCCTTTTCCCATACTCTATCGCTCAGCTTCCCCTTTTTTAGGCGAGGTTCACCGTCCAGATCGACTTCTCCATTAAAACAAGCGATAAAACCTTCTAGCTTTATGACTCTCTTCCTGTGGTAAGTCAGATGCTGCTTAAATCTCTGCAAAAATAAAAAAAAAATAAAATAAAAAACATGAACGGAATATACGCGTGACGCGAATGAGGCAATATATTTATTACGCTAGTTCATACCATTAGCATGTCAGATTCTGCCGAAAGGATGACCTCATCGGTCTCTTTCCATTCCATTTCCTCTTCCTCACACTCTTTACTCTTCTTATTGTCAGCAGAACCACTATGTTGAGGTACTGAATTAGAAGAGGAGCTAGGCGATGCTGGGCTGGGAGGTGGTGGAGGAGGTGGCGATGGGGGAGAGAGAGGTGATGACGAAGACTGCCGAGGCTGTGGTGGCGGGGTTGGTGAATGACTATGAACATTAGTGGAGATAGTCTTCTCGGGGGTTGATGCCATTATAGGTATAGGGGCTTTGAATGAAGAGACTCTCGGTTCTTGGACGATTTCCATGGATTCCTCCTTTTGTGATGCAGACCTCAAAACAGGCCCTTGAGGAGCATTGGCCAGTCTATTAAGCTGCCTTATTTCTCTCACTGTTTGTTTAGCGAGGCTAAAAAAAATAAATTAATTAATTAATTAAATTAAATAAAAAATGTGAAATATATATATATATATATATATATATATATATAAACGTAATAATAATAATAATAATAATAATAAATAGGAGTACAGCAGTACAAGAGTACAAGAGTACAAGAGTGCAAGAGTACAAGAGTACAAGAGTACAAGAGTGCAAGAGTACAAGAGTACAAGAGTACAAGAGTGAGAGCTAGTGCAACAGGTGGTCACATCGACGAAGAGCCACCAGCGAGTAGGTTATAGTAGCTGCAGTCGACACAAAAATAAACAATAAAAAATTTTTGATATATATATATATATATATATATATACACGGATTTATTTACTTAATTATTTATTTATATCGATAAATGATGAACACCGAGAGCTCGGAGAATAGCGACTTAGAGGCCGTGAAAGAGGTGATGGTTATGGAGGAGGAGGAGGAGGAGGAGGAGGAGGAGGAGGAAGAGGAGGAGGAGGAGGAGGAGGAGGAGGAGGAGGATGAGGACGATGTCGAGGAGGACGATGTCGAGGAGGAGGAGGACGATGTCGATGAAAAAGAAGGAGAAGAACTCGAAAAAGAGAAGGATTCTCTTTTTCAATTTCATTCTCCCTCCTCGACAGTAATAGTGGGACCATCGATGGTCGGTAAGACGGTTTTGGCTCTGTCTATAGTGAAAAACTCGAAGCTCATGTACACTATACCGCCGACAAAGATTCTGTACGCTTACGGAGTTTACCAGAAAAAATTCCGGGGCCTCGAAGATCTAGTACCCAACCTAACTCTTCATCACGGTTTACCTCCTTGGGTATCTCATAGAAGAGTTGAAAAGCGAAGAGGGCAACAATCTGGTTATTCTGGACGATCTTATGGACGAAATATGCAAGTCCAGCAATATGTGCTCGCTCTTTACTCGCGAAGTACACCACGGGCGCATCTCGGTAATAATGATATCTCAAAACGTCTATCATCAATCGCGCTATTCTCGGACGATCAGTCTCAATACTAGTTACTTGATATTGATGAAGACTTGCCGAGACCTACAGCAGATACACTTCCTTTCTCGTCAGATGTTCCCCGACACTCCTAAGAGACTAGTCGAGGCTCACGAAGACGCTACTAGACAGCCCCGAGGGTACTTAGTGGTGAACAACTTGACTAGTTCGGGAGACGAGGACATCAGGCTGAGTACTTCTATCCTCCCCGGAGAGACCCTGGTATTGTATACCAGGAAACGATAATGTCCGACAGAGTGAAAAAGTGCATCGGGTTTCTAGACCTTCCTCACTCCGTGCGCTCACTACTGAGAGAAGCGTCTAGGGACCAACTTCTATGCTTAACCGAGGTGATCCTTAATACGCTAGAGGGGAACTTGACTGTATCTAACAGCCCTCGCTTAGAACTGGCTGAGTTCAAATTAATGCTGAGGAAAGTGGCCAAAATAGTCTCAGACTCCTCCTCCTCTGCGTCTTCCGGCACCACCGCCACAACCACCACCGCCTCCTCTAGGAAACGGGGTGCCTCGACTAAAATTAAAAGATACTCCAACCGTAGGACCACTGTTGCCTCTAGAAAGCTGCTAAGAGACCTCTACGTTGCTCGCTACAAGACGCTAATAGCTTTTCTGAGGCATTGCTTACCCGGTTTAAAAAGTCTACTGATAGAAGAGGAACATGACGCCGACTATGAAATTTAACCGAAAGGTTTACGTTATTCCTCAGGAAAAATACGACGGTATGATGGAGAGGAATGAGAAAATCGCGACGGATGCGCAGGGGCGACGGGCCGCAACCGCTGCCATAGGCAGCGGCGCGGGCCTGTCGCCCCCTCTTCCACTGTCGGGTGAGGTACCGAAGGTCGCGGCTTCTAGTGCGGCAGAAGGGCACCTCGAGGAAGGGGGGCCGCCCACTCGCCACTTAAATACAGCGACCAGCGGATCGTCGTCGTCATCGCCACCATCGGCCGGAGGAGACCTACTGAAGGATATACGCCATAAAATAGACGCCGAGTTATCGGAAGAATGGCGGAGAAATAAAGCTATGAAGATCGCGTATTTATTACTCGCGGAGGACGCCGTCGACTATAAAAAGTATTACGTCGATCTGCTCTTGCACACTCAGTCTAGCTCTTTTCCTCCGCCCTACAAGCACCACAAGTTGTACTGGCTGCTGCTGAGACGCGGAGTTCCTCTGAATTTAATTTCCAACATTAAATTACGGAGAATATTGCATTATATGAAGAACAAATATAGAGCTGAAGAGGAAGAAGAGGAAGAAGAGGAAGAAGAGGAAGAAGAGGAAGAAGAGGAAGAAGTTTGGAGGTCGTTGAAGAGGAAGAGGGTGAGGGAGAGGGAGAGCTATAGCGCCAGGAAAAGGTTTGAGGAGTCCCAGACCGAAACGGAGACCTCCGAAGATATAGGAGGCGAAAAAGAAACGCTAAAAAAAAAAAAATATAAGAGGATCCCTAGACAGTGGATCAAGTTGACTACTAAATAATCATGCCTCTACCCAAAGACATTGACGCTTATTTATCGCGCAGATTTTACAATTATAAGTCACTCGGCGGCTTCACCAGTGCTGCCAAGTTATACGCGGTTATAAAGAGCGAAGGTCAATACGACATAAGCATGACTAGAATAGAAGAATGGGCCGAGTCTCAGGACATTGTCACTTTACACAAGTCCTCTAGAGAAAAACCCTCGAAGTATAGAAGAGTCATAGCGCCCGGTATGAATCACATGTGGGACTGCGATCTTCTGGTATTGACTGGCGAAAGGTTCAAGAACGCTAATCGAGGGTTCGCCTACATCCTGGTCACTATAGACGTCTTCTCTAGATACTGCAGACTCGGAGCCGTCAAGAGCAAAAGCGCTAGGCACATGAAAATAGCTTTCCAAGAAATATTCGCGGAAGCCGGAGACTCGGGGACACCGAAATTCATAAGGTCTGACAGGGGAACCGAATTCACAAATTCCCAGGTCAGGGATTAACTTAAAGACAAGGGAGTAAGACACGTCTTAAGCAATACAGAAACCAAGGCCAACTACGCCGAAGCGGCTATTAAAGGGTTGAAAAAAAGACTATTCCAATACTTCCAATACGCCAACGGCTACGGGTATCTAGAGGAAATAGGAGGAATTGCCGACTCGTACAACGCCACTATTCACTCTAGTATAGGAGTGAGTCCTAAAAGCGTCGACCAGGAAAACGAGCAGGAAATATGGGACTACCAATACGTCACTCAGCGAAATAGCAAAGACTTGATCGGAGCGTTCAAGCTAGCCATTTCTACTTATGGAAGCAAGAGACTACATCGATACAAATTCGCTATAAATCAGAGAGTGAGAGCGTCCTACAAGCGTAAAGGGAATTTTTTTCGTTCTTACGACGAGCAGTTTACCGGCGAAGTATTTACTGTCAGGAACAGGAAATTCTCTGACGGAGTTGCTATTTATTACCTCAAAGACTACGAGGGAGAAGACGTATCGGGGCCTTTCTACGCTAATGAACTGACGTCGGTGAAATTTCTTGAGGCCAGTCAACACAACGTCCAGAGGCCAGTGGTACTTGGGGCTTGTCGAGATAGCTATACCTAACGTGGGAGTGGGCGCTAATAAATGGGATGTGGTATACGTGGTGTGCCCCGAAGTAGAGGGAGTTACATTGGGCGACACGTACAGAGCGGTGCTGAGATCCATAGCTCTGGGTGAAATAAGACGCCATAACTATGTACGCTTTCAATCAGTACTCTACACGCCCCTGAGAGTGAAGGACGTGAGCCATATTTCCACAGAACTGCGAGATTCGAGCTGGAACGTTCTGACAGAACTAGTACGAGAAACTAGACATTCGACTAAGTGTACTTTAGAGCTAATATGGAAGCGAGATACAAATCGCTAGCGGCTATGGACCGCTCGCCCTGGATAGAACATTTTAAAAAAACTGCCGGAACCACTACCATACTGTCTACTCGCCCCCTACCAGTGGTGATCGAAAAAAGACGTCTAACGGATGTCAATGGATCGAAAGTAAATGAGAGTTTACCCCTAACCATAGTGTCACCTGTTGGGCAGTCTAATGAAATGGCGGAGGCCGATTTACGCATGGAAAATGATAAAAGGTCTGCAGAGCCATCGCGTGCCTCAGTTGTTAAGACCAACACGGCGAGTGCGCAGGTAAGCAGGAAAAGAAAGCAGAGACCTAGCACTGGCACTGGCACTGGCAAAGCGACTGTCGGCGATAAAAAGAACAAGAAGAAAAAATTAACTAAAACCAAGGATATTTTCAGTCAACATGGCCTCGGGTGAAAAGGTTCTGCAATCGATAGAACTAGCCTATGATGACACTCTTAATTTGTTCAACCTTCCTCTGAGCAACCTGGGAGTGACGAACGTGAAGTATTTAACTCATAAACCTATCAACCAATTTACGTCTGAGGGGGATGTGAAATTTCATGTACCGGGTGCGGGTACAGCTTACATAGACATGTCGAGTGTCTATCTAAAGACAAGGGTGAGGATAGTCACCGAGGACGGCTCTCCCATTAATGAAAAGACTAAAAAGAAGAATAAAGGTACTGCTGCTGCCGCTGCTGCTGCTGAGGACGAGGACGAGGACGAGGGCGAGGATGAGGACGAGGATGAAGGGGGGTGGAGTGTAGGAGTGATCAATAACTTGGGTCATGCACTCTGGGATCAGGTAGAAGTGAGACTTAATGACAGAGTGGTCACTGGCGGTCAGACCGGTTACAGCTACAAGGCTTTAATAAACACATTACTAGGAGAGAGTGATTTAAATGACGCCCAGCTGGAATGCGCATTGTTCCATAAAGATACGGCAAGATGCATGGATGATGTGAGTCTGATGACTGGTGGAAATGAGGGATTAAAAACGAGATCAGCCGGCATGAGATCGAGCAAAACCGTTGAACTATTGTGTAAGGTGGACGTCGATGTTTTTAAAGTGAACAAAATGCTTTTAAACGGCGTCTCTATAGACATGACTCTCACGCCAACTTCCAGCGCCTTCAGATTGCTGAGCTCAAACACTAACTAGAAAGACTACATTCTCGAAATTAAAGACATCACTCTTATTCTGAAACACGTGACGCCTTCGAATCTCGTATTGCTGGGACATCAAAAAGTCATGGAAGAGGAGATATCTTTAGCTCAATATTTCTACACTAGAGAAGAATTGAGAAAATTTAATTTAGCCAAGGACACCTCGTCGTATTACATAGAAGACGCGTACAACGGTAGAATACCTAGCAAGATAGTGATGGGCTTTGTCTCCGGGGAATCTATGAGCGGCAGCCTAGCCAAGAACCCGTACAATTTCAGACACTACGACATAACTTACGTCAATGTCAGTCTGTCTGGAATGCCCACGCCTGACGGACCTCTAAGTATCGACTTCTCGGAAGACAAGTACATAAACTGCTATTCTGAACTTTACAAGAGAAAACCAAATTTCAATGGGAGTGCGAGGATCACTAGAGAGGAGTACAAGGAGGGCTACAGCTTATTCGTCATGGACCTGGCACCTCAGAACTACGAGGGCTTTTACCCCGTGTCGAGAGACGGTAGCGTAAGAATAGAACTTAGATTTAAGTCACCTCTACCCGAATCGGCTGTTATGATAACAAAAGTGACGTATCCGGGTCTATTCAGTATAGACTACGCTCGCAATATCTATCTGACATGAACACCGATCAAATATACGAGCTACTGTGGAATGACGTAATAGTATCAACAGAAATTATGGCCGTTATACCCTGTAATGCGCTGAAATACGTCCCCGTCAAAATGACGGGCTGCTACATCGTAAATTGTAACGAAAACTCGTACTTACGCGGAGACATCGGTCATTGGATTTTCCTGAGGATTCATAGTGATGGTAGTAGACGTAATGAGGTCAAGAATAATCTGGAAATTTTCGATGCCCTGGGAGAGACGACCTACAATAGAGAAATGGAGGTGTTTATGAGACAATTCGAGAACTGTTCGAGGAATTATTCGATGATTTCTAACGAAAAATGTGGTTTTTACTCTCTAGTATACGCTTATTATCGATGTAGACAGTTAAAAAGATTGAATGTTTTGAATATACTTAAAGACATTGGAGATGTAAAAGAACATTGCATGGCGCTATATGGTGATAAGCCGAATAGGTAGATCGACAATTAAATAGTAGCTTAACTAACGGACTAACCAACTGATCAACTAACTAACTGACTGACTGACTGACTGACTGACTGACTGGCTGACTGACTGGTTGCATGACTGACTTACTATCCAACTGACTGACTGACTGACTGATGGACTGATTGATATTAGGAATGCGTGTACATTGCTATTATTATTATTATTATTAATTAATGTCTCGATTTAGCTATATCTGCATATCAATAAAAACATTATACGGAGTGAATAATGCAACATACATGAAATTATTTATGCCTAAGGAATGCGTGTACATAGCTATTATTATTATTATTATTATTATTATTATCTTATAATATTATCATCATATTATATTATATTATAATGCGGTTTATAAGGAATGAAAAAACTTTGCGTATATTTATTTAACTGTGTTTAGTTTGCAGACTCTTAACATTGCGTGTATATTACATATAAGACTAAGAACTGCTGATTTTTGTAAATATAAATGTATCTGATGTGCACTGTTGATTATCAATAAATATAGTATGACTCAATCACCATTGTTTCCTGAATTACTTACTATAAAATACTAAACATTGCCCCTGCGTCGATTACCATTATAAGAACGCGATAAATGACAGTTATTAGTATAGATAAAGTAAAAAAGTAACTTACAGGTGGTGAACTGATGCAGTAGAATGTAGACGGTCGAGGAGTTCAATTCAGTCAGTTTTGGTAGGCTGAGTGTGTGCGTGTGTAGAGTCCAAAAAACAAAACGTCAGCAAAAAAAAGCGCCCAGAAATTCCTCTTGCAGATGTAATGGTTGCAGCAAAAAATAGAAGTGATACTAATGTCTCGGTACCGGGGCTTTTTATACCTCATTTTTACCCTGAGGCAGTCCCTGGGAGATGTTTGGGTTGTGGTCCAAAGGACACCTTTTTACGGAGATGACCACTCTCATAGTAGTGCACTTTGACCTCGAAAGGTCATCGGTGATACATCACTGCCTAGCGTATACATATGGTAGAACATAAGCAACACTGTAATCAATAGAAAACGGTTAATATTGATGTGTCAAAGAGCTTTGTCTCAACCGCCCCGACTGACAACATGAACATTTTGTTTACCCTGAGGGCTATGTCTATAATGGTTTCATTGTGCTGTCGCTGTATTTTCGAATTATGAAACATGATGAGATGTATTTTATAAAACAATATCTTATACACGAAATATAATGCTATACATCTAAGACATAAACTACTACTACTACTACTACTACTACTACTACTACTACTTCTACTACTACTACTACTACTACTACTACTGCTGCTGCTGCTGCTGCTGCTGCTACTACCGAGTTATAATGCGTGCATGTTCCACAAAGCACTAATGTTTCAATAAAAATATTACCTGTGAATATAACTCACTATTTAAATTACATTAGGAGTATTTTGCATCTTTTTTCACTAATTTACTCATATTCAATGATTTTTTGACATATACTCATGTAATCAGCAAACACTCATGAGGTCTATTATATTTTGAGGGCAGTGATATTCACATGTTTGATCACACCCTCAACCCTCTGTGTCCAAGACAATTACAAGTGAATATAACTTACAATTCAATTAGATTATACACCCTCTATTGTCTAATTGCTACCAGGAGGTCAAGTCTTTTGTTTTATTACACAATGGTCAGGGTTGTACCCCCCTCTGTGCAGGATGTTTTGACCATTTATTGCCTCATAAAGCCTTGAGATTTTGGAGAGAGAAGACGTTTGGAAAATTGCAGATTGAGAGAAAGAGAGAAAGTCAGAAAAAATAGCAAATATGTATCGGATTCTAATGCTTTTCGCATTGGGTATATGTATGAGCGAGGGCTGGCTATGCGGTAATGAAGGACAGTGCAGATGTACTTCTTCGGGGGAAGTCGTTTGCAATGAGATTAGGGCGGCTCCCTATTTCCTGGTGAACAACAGGCAGGACAAGCGGTTGACGATGAAGACAACTGGAAACTTCGACCTGGAGACTCTGGCTGACACATCCGGATTCGCGAGAGTTATGCTCATGGGGTTATCCGACCTCGAATGCTCCAGGGTCGAGCAAGATTTCCCCTGGATCCTCTGCGTTGCTGACTCGGCTACATACGCGGTACCCCTGACCAAGGCCCTGACCCCCTTCAAACGAGGGACTGATCCGATTGCCACCCCCCGACCAATGAAGTATGACCATGCCACTCAAGATGACGAAGACGATGATGATGATGATGATGAAGTGGTGACATTTAAAACGCTCAATGTCATGATAGCGTGGGCCGTCATATCGGGGATCGTCGGAGCAATTTGTACTGCATGCATTTTGGTGAGTCTGGTCAATCTTCATGCGAGAATTAACACTCACGCAAGGAGTAACGATCCACCTATCTACGCCGTATACTTCTGTCTTAGATGTATAGCTGTATTGCTGTGCCCCTTTCACCTTTGCGCCAGGTGCTTCAGCTGTACTAATTGTGCTCTGTACAATCTGGAAGAAGGCTTCAGTACTTCGTCTTCAGCTACATCTACAACTACCCTGTAATTAGGTTAGTTCTTTGATTCTTTCGAGTTTCAATCAGCTGCTTATATAAAATATTCTCAAAAGCGCTAATAACGTGATAATAATAATAATAATTATGTATGTATGTAAGTATGTATAATTGCATTATACAGTTCATCATGATGTAGTACAATCTTTAGTAATGCTAATGCGTCCTACATGGCTGTTTTTGAGGGTACTTTATTGTATGTAACTTATAAGCATTTCCCTCAATGTAAACTTTCGACTGAACCAATGTACATTTAGCTAGTACTTTTGTAAAGTATTCGATAGTACATGACTTATGTATTATGTTTCTGTAATGTATATGAAGATGCTATGTTATAAATCATGTAATTGACAACCGCTAATAGCTTTATTATTTTCTTTTTTTCCAGACCAGGGATTATGCTTTTAGCAGGCTATAGAAGCTCCTGGTATCTTTAGCGTTACGGGGAATGGGTCGCCTTATAATGATCTACATCGGGAATGTCGACATGGCGATTGCTTTTGAGAATGCCGATGAGGAGAATCTTTTGTTATTGATACTTCTAAGACTCAACCAGTGGCTAATTAGAGCGATAGCCCGCAGAAATAACAGGCGTAACGGCAATGTCAACAACAACAACAACAACAACATCAACAACCACGGTGCGAGGGTGAGGGGTGAAGCAGGTCAGCCCTTAGGCGGTCTTGCTGCTGCTGCTGCTGCTGCTGCTGCTGCCACTGACGCCCTCCGAAGACCTAGAGCTGCGCGTCACCAGAGACACCTTGCGGGTATAAACGTAAATAACATTTTGCCCCTGTGATTACGTACCCGAAACTTGCCACTACTGTAACTATTTAGGGGGGTAAGATAGAATGTGATTTTCTTTTGATAGCTAAGGGTTTTTATGAGGGGTAAGCTAGAATGGTATTTTGTTTTGCTGCTAAGGGTTTTTTTTTAATTTATTTTTAATTTTTATATTTTTTATTTTATTCATTTTTTTTATTCTTCTTTCTTTATACTTGTTATTTGACTGTTTGTTTTGCTGGTTTGTTTTATGTAAGATTTAAGACTAGGGTATGACTATTCGAAATTGTAAAATTACCTTTTTTTTTTTTAATTCATATTTTTTTTTTTTTTTTTGTACTTTGACAGCTAGATTTTAATTTTTTGTGTATATATAGTACTTTTAGCGTGTTTTCTTATTTAACTTCTCTTCTGAATTAGTATATTTTGATAACTAGAATTTAATGTTTTGCGTGTATATATATATATAGTACTTTTCCTGTGTTTTATATTTTAACTTCTCTTTTGTATTGATTTTTTTGTACTTTGGTGACTAAAATTTAATGTTGTGTGTGTGTGTGTGTGTGTGTGTGTGCGTGTGTGCGTGTGTGCGTGTGTGTGTGTGTGTGTGTGTGTGTATATAGTACTTTTAGTGTAGTTTGGAATTTTAACTTCTCTCTTTTTATTCATATTTTGTACTTTGGATGCTAAAATTTAATGTTTTGTATGTATATAGCCACTTTATATTTCATAGTGATTTTTAGTAGAGTTTTCGAATTTAAATTATATTTTTGTACTTTTTTTTTATTACATTTGGACTGATATTTTATTATATTATATTATATTTTTTTCGCCATTTTTTTATGTGTATATATAATTTTGTTGTAAATAGAGAGAGAGAGAGAGAGAGAGAGAGAGAGAGAGAGAGAGAGAGAGAGAGAGAGAGAGAGAGAGAGAGAGAGAGAGAGAGCGAGAGAGAGAGAGAGATTGATAGAGATTACAGGAAATAAATGTTTATACCTGCCTAAGAGTAATTATTGTACTTTCTTTTAGTTAAATAGCAAGGAAAAAAATATTAAAAAACAGTGAAGACACAGCAATGAGCTTGATTGCCACCAGGTGGTAAGTTCACTGTAGCCAGTGCTGGGAGGCATACGACAAAAGTTGACCAATGACAAGAAGTGTTCAATTCACAATAGTCATTGCTCCCAGGCATGCGACAAAAATTGGCCAATGACAGGCACAGCTTGTCATTGATGAGGTGAGATGCTTGATGCTGAAAGCTCAGCTTTCATTAGGTGTCATTCCTTTCAAAGATGATAGTCTATCAACATGAATAGCTCATCTTTCATTCAGTGTCTTTCTGTTCCAAAAATAAAATATATATATATATATATATATATATATAAAAAGATGGTAGTATATCAGCATGAATGGGTCATTTAGACCACTTTATGGACATAAAATATAATGAAGAGGAATTATCATTATAAAATACATATGCTTAGTTATCATTATTATGAAGTGTTTCACTCTAGTATAAGGTATCAGCGTGAACATCATAAATATCCTTCTTTTATATTATGCAATAAAGAATTACACAATACTGCTGTCTTTCTTAACCCCTTCCTCCTCCTCCCTTGGCATTATGATGTATATTTCTATTGACCTGAACAACTTTAACTAAAGTTATAGTTGACTGAATAACTTTAACTTTCTCATGAGTATATTTCAATAAGTATGATGTCCTATATTTATGTAAAATTCATTAATAAGTCCCACACTTACCTTAAAGTACATATTTAACAATCATTACATTTTACCCTCAGGCCATTCTTGACCATTGAAGTTGCCTAATTGATATTTACATTTCATTACGCCAGGGGGCACTGTCTTGTAGCCAAACATTCAACTAGAGTGTGATCCAAGGCTTTCACCCCCTGAGGCTATTGCATTGATCCTTTGATCTCATGCCCCCAGGGGTCGGAATCTCTTGGGCGCTAAAACGCCGCTCACGTAGTAGCATTTTATAAGAAATTTGCAATCTCATGTGATTCTGTGTTGGGACATTCACAGCCAGCTGTAGACCCGAATATAGGTGGCAGCACATGTCGCACTGTTCATGAGGCATGCTGTATATGCTACATTTATGCAGTTTGAGAAGGCCTCCTGCATTTCTCTTAGGCAAAGTGCATTAAGTATTTGCAAAACATTAGCCAAATCATAATTCAGATCATTCCAAGCAGTGATCTAGCCACTTCAATCTCTGTGCTTATTTAAAGATCTGTAAATGCTCCAATGGCGAACCAGCACTCTGGCAGGCATATCATTGATATGACCTGCAGTCTGAAGCCACTCAGGCATACTTACCTGGCACAGGGGCTACCGTGATCCAGAAGGCGGTGCCCTCAGGGTGAGGCCCTTCCATTGCACTCAGGTTGGGCTGACGCCTGCGATCGCCCCAAATGTGGGTGACTCGGGTGCGTTATTTTTGTTAGTGGGGGACTGCGTTCGCGCTCTCCCCTGATTCCTAATTGAACAGTAGTTTTTCAGTGATGGCATCTGCAAACTCAATTGCACTGACCATCCCATGTACCAATGTCTTGTAATGTAAAGTTCATTGGCTCCTCCTCCTTCTGCGGTGGTGTCAACACTGCCTCTCCAGCTGTGAGCCTGGTAGCTGATTTTCATTCATACAAGAAATCCCCAGACAGCATTTCAAAATTGCATATCAATTTGTTTATTAGCATTTCAGTGCTGCATTAATACCATTGAGAGTAATAGTGTAGGCAAACAATTGTCAGAAAAATTACCTAAATAGAAAACACTTTCTCAAACTACTTGCCTGAAGCTAACAGCAATTCTATATTTGCGACACCATTTACTGATAAGGAGGTGATTGAAGAAATCAATAGATTAAAAGGAAAAAAAATCCATTGGATATTATGACATTCCAGTAAACAATTTTATATCATGTAAAAATATATTGGCAAAACCGCTGGTCAGATTGTTTAATATGAGTATCGACCAAGGGAAATTTCCTAGGATACTCAAAGTAGCTCGTGTACTACCAGTATATCAAAATGATGTAAAGCATATTGTAAACAATTATAGACCAATAAGTATTTTAAACTGTATCAGTAAGGTTTTAGAAAGACTTATGCACAAAAGATTGTATATTTTCCTTCATAAGTTAGAAATATTGTACCCTTTTCAATTTGGTTTAAGACCTAAACATTCAACCAGTTTGACATTGATTAGAGTCATTGAGAGAATACAAACTTTGTTAGACACTGGTGATAGTGCCATAGAAATATGTCTAGATATAAAAAAGGCACAGTTGATCATCAAATACTAATGAGTAAATTATATCATTATGGTATAAGAGGACAAGCATACAAATGGTTCAGTTGCTACTTGACTAACAGATTTCAATTTGTTAGATTAAATAATTGTATTTCAAATTTTGGCAAAGTAGAAACAGGTGTACCACAAGGATCAGTCCTTGGACCTTTACTCAGTCTACATTAATGATATTGGTGGCTATACATACAAGTTAAATGCAAAATATTGTTGTTCGCTGATGATGCTAACTTCTTACATATTGGTAAAAGCATACATGATCTGCACAGACAGTCTGAAATTCTATTGACAAAACTATCAGAATGGATCATATCCCATAAGTTATCACTGAATGTTTTCAAAACAAATCATTGCATATTTCAAAGAACCAAAACCAAATTGTCAGACAAATATGACCATACCTAGGAGTAGTGACTAATGATAAACTGTTATGGAACTCTCATATTGAAAAGTTAATGCGGTCTCTTGTAAAAATTGCCAGCATTTTTTAAATGATAAAATACCATGTACCTCATGAATGTAAGAAACAGCTGCATTATGCTTATGTTTATAGTAAAATTATCTATGGGATAGAGGTCTGCGGCAATATAAAGAGCTATCAATTAAATCAGCTACAAGTCTTGCAAAATCGGATATTAAAAATACTGTATAACAAAGACTGGCGGACTAACACTGAAGATTTACATAAGGAAATAGCAGTCTTGAAAATCAAAGATATAACTAAATTATGCAAGCTAAAATTTGTGCACAAATGGAAAAACAATGAAATACCTGATATTTTTTAGAACTTCATTCATGTATACATATGAAATACACCAAATGAACACAAGAAATTCATGTAAATTACATGTGCCAAAATATAACACAAAAAGATATGATGGAGGCGCTCTATATTATTTATGTGCTAAAAGGTTTAATGAACTGCCGACAAAACTCACTAACTTGAAAAATTTTAAACAATTCAATATCAAGTTCAGAGTCTTTTATATAGATAAATATTAATTCATTCGATTGCATGAATTTAATATGATTGACATTTTTGTTTAATCTTGTAAATATATATAACTGTATACATATATAGGGCGTCAACACCCATCGGCTTTGGCCTTTTTGACATCCTACCTTTTTTTGTGAAATAAAAATTGGATTGAAATGAATCCCAACTGAATTAAAAGGATGACAAAAACATATCATTGCAGGGGGCTATAGCCCCGGTTCAATTTCTCTTTACACTTCAATTGTGCCATTACCAAGCTCATTCAAATGTTGGTCATGCCTATTAAACAGCCCAAACAAGCATTTCATCAGAAATTTGCAATCTCATGTGATTCTGTGTTGGGACATTCACAGCCAGCTGTAGACCCGAATATAGGTGGCAGCACATGTCGCACTGTTCATGAGGCATGCTGTATATGCTACATTTATGCAGTTTGAGAAGGCCTCCTGCATTTCTCTTAGGCAAAGTGCATTAAGTATTTGCAAAACATTAGCCAAATCATAATTCAGATCATTCCAAGCAGTGATCTAGCCACTTCAATCTCTGTGCTTATTTGAAGATCTGTAAATGCTCCAATGGCGAACCAGCACTCTGGCAGGCATATCATTGATATGACCTGCAGTCTGAAGCCACTCAGGCATACCTGCTCCACACCAGAAGAGAAACAAAACCTCATTAAACATGGTTTTTCTTTTGATTTTAGAAAACTGCAATGGAGGAATACAACTCCAGAAGACCACTACAATGTATCAAGTGCCAATCGTTTGGCCACAGAGCTGACACCTGTTCTACCGAAACCAGGTGTAAGCGTTGTGGCCTCGGGCATGGGCACAAGGAGTGTCCTTCTCCCCCAGAGAAGGCCTCCTGCACCAACTGCAAAGGAGAGCACCCATCATCCTACTCTGGCTGTCCTTCATACAAGGAAGCCATCCTCTTCAAAAAGCAGAAAGAGACCACCACAGCCCAAAAGATCGCCCCACCCGCCAACATACTAGACGCCACCAGAATTGCCGCCACACTTGCCCAAGTCCTTACAGAGATCCTCCTGACACCCCACCAAGAAGTCACACAGGACATGATACTCCTCAAAATAGCTAAGTCTGTCTCGGTCATGTTTAAGGTAAACATGACCCCATCACTAATTTCATCGATTTATTAATTCATAATGGCCCGTCTAATGCATATTAATATTCAGCACCTACGGACCAAGCAGTTTACTTTAACACAGTATGCTGCTGAGACCACCCCTGACATCCTCCTCCTCAATGAGACCCACATGCACCCCAATAATCTGCTAAGCCGAATCCACGGATACAAATCAGCTTCGAGGACGGATGGCATTGACTGCAAAGGAGGGGTGGCTGTATACTGCAAAGAAGACCTCCCTTTTTCCCCCATTAATATTCCTACATTTTTTCAGAACACTGCTGCCATTTCCATCTCCATCCCCACCCTAGGAGAAGTTGCCATTATCTCCCACTACTTCCCCCCATATGCCAATTCCCATATCACTAATAATTATTTCCACTTTTTTACCTCCACTTTCAGGCACTGTATCTTCATGGGAGACTACAATGCCCACCACCCCCACATTAATACCAAACCCTCAAACCCCAGAGGGAATCAACTTTTCTCCATTATACAGGCAAACAACTTAGAGCTGCTCAATGCCAATGGAGCACCAACATACCTCCACACAACCCAAAAGACAACCTCCCTGCTTGACCTAGCCATTGTAACCCCAGCAGTGGCAGGTAAACTACAGGACCTATGGGTTGGTGACGACATTGGCAGCGACCACCTCCCCCTTCATATTTCTTTACAGGGCAACTGCATCCCCCAGCCCATCATACAGATGACCAGAAACCTCCGCAGAGCCAACTGGCAAATCTTTAAGACAGAAATTGCCACCAAAATTCATTCTATCCCACCCACATTAATTTCTAACTCTGATGTTGCAGATCAGCTGGTAGACCACCTCCATGTCATCCTAGAGGTCTCCCTTGAGAAAGCCTGTCCTACCAGGCCTATCAAGAAGCGAGACTTCAGGGTGTCACAGGAGACTCTACAGCTCATCAAACAGAAGAGGAGAGCCAGGCGACTCGCACAGCAAAACCCGGCCTCCATCATCATCAGATCATCCTACAAGTGTCTCAAGATCAGAGTGGCCGTCGCCATCAAGGAAGAAAAAAGCTCACAATGGAAAGAGGCCTGTGACTCCCTAGATTACAGAAATGCCGGCAAATTCTGGAGTCTCTTCAAACGTCTCACCAGCCCAGGCGGAGAACGCAGGCCTCAGAGAGTCCACTCCACCACAGGCGACACGACCACCTCTGATCTTGACACAGCCAACATCTTTGCTCAACATCTTCAAAGAGTCCATCAGATCAACCAAGGCCCCCACCTCGACCAGACCAACTACCAGGCAGTATCAGCCCACATCCAATCCAACCCCTACCTCTACACTCCACAGTGGGATGTTGGTGAGGATGAAGGAGACGACCATGACCTCCTCAGGCGACTGACCTCGGAGGAGCTCCTGAGGATCATATCCAAATGCCGGAACACCTCCCCGGGGGAAGATGGCATTGGGTATGCAATCCTCAAGCAGCTCCCATCAACTGGTTTGAGATATTTAACTAAACTGTTTCATTTTCTTTTACAAATAGGCTATTTCCCCACCCTCTGGAAGGCTGCAATTGGAGTGATGATCCCGAAACCTGGAAAGGATCCACTATCTCCAGGGAACAACCGTCCCATCAGTCTGATCAGATGCATAGGTAAACTCCTCGAGAAAACCATCTCCTCAAAGCTAATCTCACATCTTACTGTTTCAGGTCAATTCAATCCCTGGCAAAGAGCCTACCTACCCAAGAAAGAAGCAGGCGAACACCTACACCGCCTTGCTCTCGAAGCAAAGACAGCTATCTCCCACGGATGGACCACAGGTGCAATTTTTCTCGATGTTGAGAAAGCCTTCGACTCGGTATGGCAAGATGGTCTGCGTTTTAAAGTCAGCCAGCTTGACATGCCAGTCAAGGTCAAAAGGTTCCTATCCTCCTACCTCCAGGACAGAAGCATAGCTGTTAGGGTAGGACAGACCACCTCAGCAATGGTTAACTTAGCTGCAGGAACTCCACAGGGATCGGTACTCAGCCCTCTTCTTTTTAACATATTCGTTAATGACCTCCCTTTCTCAAATACAGGAACAGATTCAGTCCAGGTGTCCCAGTATGCGGATGATTTAGCACTTTGGGTTTCTTTCAGAAATTCCAGACACAACAGCCAGAAGACCTACACCAGAATCCAGAAAGAACTCCAAGTAGCTCTCAACAATCTGGAATCCTGGTGTTGCAAATGGAGAATTAAACTCAATGCTGCTAAAACCCAATTTACTTTCTTTACAGGACTCTGGACACTACCCATATCCACCCTCACCCTTTTTAATACTCCCATTCAACTTTCAATTTCAGAAATTAGCTTTCTCGGAGGCAAGTTCCTAGAAAAGAACCTCAGCATGTTGCACCACTGCAAAGCCAAGCGTCGAGAGGCTGAAAGACGAATCAACCTACTCCGCAGGCTCAGAGGAACCGACTGGGGATGTGCCTCCAAGACCCTCATCCATCTCTACAAGTCCTTCATCCGTCCAGTCTTAGAGACTGGATACCCCGTAACAGTCCACGCCACTAAGGCAGCAGTAAACCAGCTCCAGGTTACACAGAACAAAGCTCTCAGGGTTGCCCTAAAGGTATACTATGTCCCAGGTCAACGCAGGGTAACCACTGCAGAGCTACATGAGAGATCAAACCTGGAGCCAATTGAGTCTAGACTGTTAACTCTAAACAATAAGGCCCTTCTTAGATACCAGTCTTCCCCTCTACTTCCACAATTAAATGACCGCCTAACTAGAATTCGTAGACTCCCCTTCCCCCTATCCCGTAAAATTAGATAATAATCTCCCATTCCCCTACTAATCTCACAAAAATCTTTTTCCTGTTAATCTAACATCTTCCTATTTTTCCTTCCAGATTTCCCCCTTGATGCGGCCAGACGTGGTGAAATCCAGATCCTGGACCTATCGGGCCGTCTGACCATGATGTCCAGGATCCCCCACAAGTCTCCAAAAGCGCTGAAGCTCCTTGAAGGAGGACCTCGCTTATCTCCTACGCTGTTCGTTCGTTCCACTCAGGCATACTTACCTGGCACAGGGGCTACCGTGATCCAGAAGGCGGTGCCCTCAGGGTGAGGCCCTTCCATTGCACTCAGGTTGGGCTGACGCCTGCGATCGCCCCAAATGTGGGTGACTCGGGTGCGTTATTTTTGTTAGTGGGGGACTGCGTTCGCGCTCTCCCCTGATTCCTAATTGAACAGTAGTTTTTCAGTGATGGCATCTGCAAACTCAATTGCACTGACCATCCCATGTACCAATGTCTTGTAATGTAAAGTTCATTGGCTCCTCCTCCTTCTGCGGTGGTGTCAACACTGCCTCTCCAGCTGTGAGCCTGGTAGCTGATTTTCATTCATACAAGAAATCCCCAGACAGCATTTCAAAATTGCATATCAATTTGTTTATTAGCATTTCAGTGCTGCATTAATACCATTGAGAGTAATAGTGTAGGCAAACAATTGTCAGAAAAATTACCTAAATAGAAAACACTTTCTCAAACTACTTGCCTGAAGCTAACAGCAATTCTATATTTGCGACACCATTTACTGATAAGGAGGTGATTGAAGAAATCAATAGATTAAAAGGAAAAAAATACATTGGATATTATGACATTCCAGTAAACAATTTTATATCATGTAAAAATATATTGGCAAAACCGCTGGTCAGATTGTTTAATATGAGTATCGACCAAGGGAAATTTCCTAGGATACTTAAAGTAGCTTGTGTACTACCAGTATATCAAAATGATGTAAAGCATATTGTAAACAATTATAGACCAATAAGTATTTTAAACTGTATCAGTAAGGTTTTAGAAAGACTTATGCACAAAAGATTGTATATTTTCCTTCATAAGTTAGAAATATTGTACCCTTTTTAATTTGGTTTAAGACCTAAACATTCAACCAGTTTGACATTGATTAGAGTCATTGAGAGAATACAAACTTTGTTAGACACTGGTGATAGTGCCATAGAAATATGTCTAGATATAAAAAAGGCACAGTTGATCATCAAATACTAATGAGTAAATTATATCATTATGGTATAAGAGGACAAGCATACAAATGGTTCAGTTGCTACTTGACTAACAGATTTCAATTTGTTAGATTAAATAATTGTATTTCAAATTTTGGCAAAGTAGAAACAGGTGTACCACAAGGATCAGTCCTTGGACCTTTGCTCAGTCTACATTAATGATATTGGTGGCTATACATACAAGTTAAATGCAAAATATTGTTGTTCGCTGATGATGCTAACTTCTTACATATTGGTAAAAGCATACATGATCTGCACAGACAGTCTGAAATTCTATTGACAAAACTATCAGAATGGATCATATCCCATAAGTTATCACTGAATGTTTTCAAAACAAATCATTGCATATTTCAAAGAACCAAAACCAAATTGTCAGACAAATATGACCATACCTAGGAGTAGTGACTAATGATAAACTGTTATGGAACTCTCATATTGAAAAGTTAATGCGGTCTCTTGTAAAAATTGCCAGCATTTTTTAAATGATAAAATACCATGTACGTCATGAATGTAAGAAACAGCTGTATTATGCTTATGTTTATAGTAAAATTATCTATGGGATAGAGGTCTGCGGTAATATAAAGAGCTATCAATTAAATCAGCTACAAGTCTTGCAAAATCGGATATTAAAAATACTGTATAACAAAGACTGGCGGACTAACACTGAAGATTTACATAAGGAAATAGCAGTCTTGAAAATCAAAGATATAACTAAATTATGCAAGCTAAAATTTGTGCACAAATGGAAAAACAATGAAATACCTGATATTTTTTAGAACTTCATTCATGTATACATATGAAATACACCAAATGAACACAAGAAATTCATGTAAATTACATGTGCCAAAATATAACACAAAAAGATATGATGGAGGCGCTCTATATTATTTATGTGCTAAAAGGTTTAATGAACTGCCGACAAAACTCACTAACTTGAAAAATTTTAAACAATTCAATATCAAGTTCAGAGTCTTTTATATAGATAAATATTAATTCATTCGATTGCATGAATTTAATATGATTGACATTTTTGTTTAATCTTGTAAATATATATAACTGTATACATATATAGGGCGTCAACACCCATCGGCTTTGGCCTTTTTGACATCCTACCTTTTTTTGTGAAATAAAAATTGGATTGAAATGAATCCCAACTGAATTAAAAGGATGACAAAAACATATCATTGCAGGGGGCTATAGCCCCGGTTCAATTTCTCTTTACACTTCAATTGTGCCATTACCAAGCTCATTCAAATGTTGGTCATGCCTATTAAACAGCCCAAACAAGCATTTCATCAGAAATTTGCAATCTCATGTGATTCTGTGTTGGGACATTCACAGCCAGCTGTAGACCCGAATATAGGTGGCAGCACATGTCGCACTGTTCATGAGGCATGCTGTATATGCTACATTTATGCAGTTTGAGAAGGCCTCCTGCATTTCTCTTAGGCAAAGTGCATTAAGTATTTGCAAAACATTAGCCAAATCATAATTCAGATCATTCCAAGCAGTGATCTAGCCACTTCAATCTCTGTGCTTATTTGAAGATCTGTAAATGCTCCAATGGCGAACCAGCACTCTGGCAGGCATATCATTGATATGACCTGCAGTCTGAAGCCACTCAGGCATACCTGCTCCACACCAGAAGAGAAACAAAACCTCATTAAACATGGTTTTTCTTTTGATTTTAGAAAACTGCAATGGAGGAATACAACTCCAGAAGACCACTACAATGTATCAAGTGCCAATCGTTTGGCCACAGAGCTGACACCTGTTCTACCGAAACCAGGTGTAAGCGTTGTGGCCTCGGGCATGGGCACAAGGAGTGTCCTTCTCCCCCAGAGAAGGCCTCCTGCACCAACTGCAAAGGAGAGCACCCATCATCCTACTCTGGCTGTCCTTCATACAAGGAAGCCATCCTCTTCAAAAAGCAGAAAGAGACCACCACAGCCCAAAAGATCGCCCCACCCGCCAACATACTAGACGCCACCAGAATTGCCGCCACACTTGCCCAAGTCCTTACAGAGATCCTCCTGACACCCCACCAAGAAGTCACACAGGACATGATACTCCTCAAAATAGCTAAGTCTGTCTCGGTCATGTTTAAGGTAAACATGACCCCATCACTAATTTCATCGATTTATTAATTCATAATGGCCCGTCTAATGCATATTAATATTCAGCACCTACGGACCAAGCAGTTTACTTTAACACAGTATGCTGCTGAGACCACCCCTGACATCCTCCTCCTCAATGAGACCCACATGCACCCCAATAATCTGCTAAGCCGAATCCACGGATACAAATCAGCTTCGAGGACGGATGGCATTGACTGCAAAGGAGGGGTGGCTATATACTGCAAAGAAGACCTCCCTTTTTCCCCCATTAATATTCCTACATTTTTTCAGAACACTGCTGCCATTTCCATCTCCATCCCCACCCTAGGAGAAGTTGCCATTATCTCCCACTACTTCCCCCCATATGCCAATTCCCATATCACTAATAATTATTTCCACTTTTTTACCTCCACTTTCAGGCACTGTATCTTCATGGGAGACTACAATGCCCACCACCCCCACATTAATACCAAACCCTCAAACCCCAGAGGGAATCAACTTTTCTCCATTATACAGGCAAACAACTTAGAGCTGCTCAATGCCAATGGAGCACCAACATACCTCCACACAACCCAAAAGACAACCTCCCTGCTTGACCTAGCCATTGTAACCCCAGCAGTGGCAGGTAAACTACAGGACCTATGGGTTGGTGACGACATTGGCAGCGACCACCTCCCCCTTCATATTTCTTTACAGGGCAACTGCATCCCCCAGCCCATCATACAGATGACCAGAAACCTCCGCAGAGCCAACTGGCAAATCTTTAAGACAGAAATTGCCACCAAAATTCATTCTATCCCACCCACATTAATTTCTAACTCTGATGTTGCAGATCAGCTGGTAGACCACCTCCATGTCATCCTAGAGGTCTCCCTTGAGAAAGCCTGTCCTACCAGGCCTATCAAGAAGTGAGACTTCAGGGTGTCACAGGAGACTCTACAGCTCATCAAACAGAAGAGGAGAGCCAGGCGACTCGCACAGCAAAACCCGGCCTCCATCATCATCAGATCATCCTACAAGTGTCTCAAGATCAGAGTGGCCGTCGCCATCAAGGAAGAAAAAAGCTCACAATGGAAAGAGGCCTGTGACTCCCTAGATTACAGAAATGCCGGCAAATTCTGGAGTCTCTTCAAACGTCTCACCAGCCCAGGCGGAGAACGCAGGCCTCAGAGAGTCCACTCCACCACAGGCGACACGACCACCTCTGATCTTGACACAGCCAACATCTTTGCTCAACATCTTCAAAGAGTCCATCAGATCAACCAAGGCCCCCACCTCGACCAGACCAACTACCAGGCAGTATCAGCCCACATCCAATCCAACCCCTACCTCTACACTCCACAGTGGGATGTTGGTGAGGATGAAGGAGACGACCATGACCTCCTCAGGCGACTGACCTCGGAGGAGCTCCTGAGGATCATATCCAAATGCCGGAACACCTCCCCGGGGGAAGATGGCATTGGGTATGCAATCCTCAAGCAGCTCCCATCAACTGGTTTGAGATATTTAACTAAACTGTTTCATTTTCTTTTACAAATAGGCTATTTCCCCACCCTCTGGAAGGCTGCAATTGGAGTGATGATCCCGAAACCTGGAAAGGATCCACTATCTCCAGGGAACAACCGTCCCATCAGTCTGATCAGATGCATAGGTAAACTCCTCGAGAAAACCATCTCCTCAAAGCTAATCTCACATCTTACTGTTTCAGGTCAATTCAATCCCTGGCAAAGAGCCTACCTACCCAAGAAAGAAGCAGGCGAACACCTACACCGCCTTGCTCTCGAAGCAAAGACAGCTATCTCCCACGGATGGACCACAGGTGCAATTTTTCTCGATGTTGAGAAAGCCTTCGACTCGGTATGGCAAGATGGTCTGCGTTTTAAAGTCAGCCAGCTTGACATGCCAGTCAAGGTCAAAAGGTTCCTATCCTCCTACCTCCAGGACAGAAGCATAGCTGTTAGGGTAGGACAGACCACCTCAGCAATGGTTAACTTAGCTGCAGGAACTCCACAGGGATCGGTACTCAGCCCTCTTCTTTTTAACATATTCGTTAATGACCTCCCTTTCTCAAATACAGGAACAGATTCAGTCCAGGTGTCCCAGTATGCGGATGATTTAGCACTTTGGGTTTCTTTCAGAAATTCCAGACACAACAGCCAGAAGACCTACACCAGAATCCAGAAAGAACTACAAGTAGCTCTCAACAATCTGGAATCCTGGTCTTGCAAATGGAGAATTAAACTCAATGCTGCTAAAACCCAATTTACTTTCTTTACAGGACTCTGGACACTACCCATATCCACCCTCACCCTTTTTAATACTCCCATTCAAATTTCAATTTCAGAAATTAGCTTTCTCGGAGGCAAGTTCCTAGAAAAGAACCTCAGCATGTTGCACCACTGCAAAGCCAAGCGTCGAGAGGCTGAAAGACGAATCAACCTACTCCACAGGCTCAGAGGAACCGACTGGGGATGTGCCTCCAAGACCCTCATCCATCTCTACAAGTCCTTCATCCGTCCAGTCTTAGAGACTGGATACCCCGTAACAGTCCACGCCACTAAGGCAGCAGTAAACCAGCTCCAGGTTACACAGAACAAAGCTCTCAGGGTTGCCCTAAAGGTATACTATGTCCCAGGTCAACGCAGGGTAACCACTGCAGAGCTACATGAGAGATCAAACCTGGAGCCAATTGAGTCTAGACTGTTAACTCTAAACAATAAGGCCCTTCTTAGATACCAGTCTTCCCCTCTACTTCCACAATTAAATGACCGCCTAACTAGAATTCGTAGACTCCCCTTCCCCCTATCCCGTAAAATTAGATAATAATCTCCCATTCCCCTACTAATCTCACAAAAATCTTTTTCCTGTTAATCTAACATCTTCCTATTTTTCCTTCCAGATTTCCCCCTTGATGCGGCCAGACGTGGTGAAATCCAGATCCTGGACCTATCGGGCCGTCTGACCATGATGTCCAGGATCCCCCACAAGTCTCCAAAAGCGCTGAAGCTCCTTGAAGGAGGACCTCGCTTATCTCCTACGCTGTTCGTTCGTTCCACTCAGGCATACTTACCTGGCACAGGGGCTACCGTGATCCAGAAGGCGGTGCCCTCAGGGTGAGGCCCTTCCATTGCACTCAGGTTGGGCTGACGCCTGCGATCGCCCCAAATGTGGGTGACTCGGGTGCGTTATTTTTGTTAGTGGGGGACTGCGTTCGCGCTCTCCCCTGATTCCTAATTGAACAGTAGTTTTTCAGTGATGGCATCTGCAAACTCAATTGCACTGACCATCCCATGTACCAATGTCTTGTAATGTAAAGTTCATTGGCTCCTCCTCCTTCTGCGGTGGTGTCAACACTGCCTCTCCAGCTGTGAGCCTGGTAGCTGATTTTCATTCATACAAGAAATCCCCAGACAGCATTTCAAAATTGCATATCAATTTGTTTATTAGCATTTCAGTGCTGCATTAATACCATTGAGAGTAATAGTGTAGGCAAACAATTGTCAGAAAAATTACCTAAATAGAAAACACTTTCTCAAACTACTTGCCTGAAGCTAACAGCAATTCTATATTTGCGACACCATTTACTGATAAGGAGGTGATTGAAGAAATCAATAGATTAAAAGGAAAAAAATACATTGGAGATTATGACATTCCAGTAAACAATTTTATATCATGTAAAAATATATTGGCAAAACCGCTGGTCAGATTGTTTAATATGAGTATCGACCAAGGGAAATTTCCCAGGATACTTAAAGTAGCTCGTGTACTACCAGTATATCAAAATGATGTAAAGCATATTGTAAACAATTATAGACCAATAAGTATTTTAAACTGTATCAGTAAGGTTTTAGAAAGACTTATGCACAAAAGATTGTATATTTTCCTTCATAAGTTAAGAAATATTGTACCCTTTTCAATTTGGTTTAAGACCTAAACATTCAACCAGTTTGACATTGATTAGAGTCATTGAGAGAATACAAACTTTGTTAGACACTGGTGATAGTGCCATAGAAATATGTCTAGATATAAAAAAGGCACAGTTGATCATCAAATACTAATGAGTAAATTATATCATTATGGTATAAGAGGACAAGCATACAAATGGTTCAGTTGCTACTTGACTAACAGATTTCAATTTGTTAGATTAAATAATTGTATTTCAAATTTTGGCAAAGTAGAAACAGGTGTACCACAAGGATCAGTCCTTGGACCTTTGCTCAGTCTACATTAATGATATTGGTGGCTATACATACAAGTTAAATGCAAAATATTGTTGTTCGCTGATGATGCTAACTTCTTACATATTGGTAAAAGCATACATGATCTGCACAGACAGTCTGAAATTCTATTGACAAAACTATCAGAATGGATCATATCCCATAAGTTATCACTGAATGTTTTCAAAACAAATCATTGCATATTTCAAAGAACCAAAACCAAATTGTCAGACAAATATGACCATACCTAGGAGTAGTGACTAATGATAAACTGTTATGGAACTCTCATATTGAAAAGTTAATGCGGTCTCTTGTAAAAATTGCCAGCATTTTTTAAATGATAAAATACCATGTACCTCATGAATGTAAGAAACAGCTGCATTATGCTTATGTTTATAGTAAAATTATCTATGGGATAGAGGTCTGCGGCAATATAAAGAGCTATCAATTAAATCAGCTACAAGTCTTGCAAAATCGGATATTAAAAATACTGTATAACAAAGACTGGCGGACTAACACTGAAGATTTACATAAGGAAATAGCAGTCTTGAAAATCAAAGATATAACTAAATTATGCAAGCTAAAATTTGTGCACAAATGGAAAAACAATGAAATACCTGATATTTTTTAGAACTTCATTCATGTATACATATGAAATACACCAAATGAACACAAGAAATTCATGTAAATTACATGTGCCAAAATATAACACAAAAAGATATGATGGAGGCGCTCTATATTATTTATGTGCTAAAAGGTTTAATGAACTGCCGACAAAACTCACTAACTTGAAAAATTTTAAACAATTCAATATCAAGTTCAGAGTCTTTTATATAGATAAATATTAATTCATTCGATTGCATGAATTTAATATGATTGACATTTTTGTTTAATCTTGTAAATATATATAACTGTATACATATATAGGGCGTCAACACCCATCGGCTTTGGCCTTTTTGACATCCTACCTTTTTTTGTGAAATAAAAATTGGATTGAAATGAATCCCAACTGAATTAAAAGGATGACAAAAACATATCATTGCAGGGGGCTATAGCCCCGGTTCAATTTCTCTTTACACTTCAATTGTGCCATTACCAAGCTCATTCAAATGTTGGTCATGCCTATTAAACAGCCCAAACAAGCATTTCATCAGAAATTTGCAATCTCATGTGATTCTGTGTTGGGACATTCACAGCCAGCTGTAGACCCGAATATAGGTGGCAGCACATGTCGCACTGTTCATGAGGCATGCTGTATATGCTACATTTATGCAGTTTGAGAAGGCCTCCTGCATTTCTCTTAGGCAAAGTGCATTAAGTATTTGCAAAACATTAGCCAAATCATAATTCAGATCATTCCAAGCAGTGATCTAGCCACTTCAATCTCTGTGCTTATTTGAAGATCTGTAAATGCTCCAATGGCGAACCAGCACTCTGGCAGGCATATCATTGATATGACCTGCAGTCTGAAGCCACTCAGGCATACCTGCTCCACACCAGAAGAGAAACAAAACCTCATTAAACATGGTTTTTCTTTTGATTTTAGAAAACTGCAATGGAGGAATACAACTCCAGAAGACCACTACAATGTATCAAGTGCCAATCGTTTGGCCACAGAGCTGACACCTGTTCTACCGAAACCAGGTGTAAGCGTTGTGGCCTCGGGCATGGGCACAAGGAGTGTCCTTCTCCCCCAGAGAAGGCCTCCTGCACCAACTGCAAAGGAGAGCACCCATCATCCTACTCTGGCTGTCCTTCATACAAGGAAGCCATCCTCTTCAAAAAGCAGAAAGAGACCACCACAGCCCAAAAGATCGCCCCACCCGCCAACATACTAGACGCCACCAGAATTGCCGCCACACTTGCCCAAGTCCTTACAGAGATCCTCCTGACACCCCACCAAGAAGTCACACAGGACATGATACTCCTCAAAATAGCTAAGTCTGTCTCGGTCATGTTTAAGGTAAACATGACCCCATCACTAATTTCATCGATTTATTAATTCATAATGGCCCGTCTAATGCATATTAATATTCAGCACCTACGGACCAAGCAGTTTACTTTAACACAGTATGCTGCTGAGACCACCCCTGACATCCTCCTCCTCAATGAGACCCACATGCACCCCAATAATCTGCTAAGCCGAATCCACGGATACAAATCAGCTTCGAGGACGGATGGCATTGACTGCAAAGGAGGGGTGGCTATATACTGCAAAGAAGACCTCCCTTTTTCCCCCATTAATATTCCTACATTTTTTCAGAACACTGCTGCCATTTCCATCTCCATCCCCACCCTAGGAGAAGTTGCCATTATCTCCCACTACTTCCCCCCATATGCCAATTCCCATATCACTAATAATTATTTCCACTTTTTTACCTCCACTTTCAGGCACTGTATCTTCATGGGAGACTACAATGCCCACCACCCCCACATTAATACCAAACCCTCAAACCCCAGAGGGAATCAACTTTTCTCCATTATACAGGCAAACAACTTAGAGCTGCTCAATGCCAATGGAGCACCAACATACCTCCACACAACCCAAAAGACAACCTCCCTGCTTGACCTAGCCATTGTAACCCCAGCAGTGGCAGGTAAACTACAGGACCTATGGGTTGGTGACGACATTGGCAGCGACCACCTCCCCCTTCATATTTCTTTACAGGGCAACTGCATCCCCCAGCCCATCATACAGATGACCAGAAACCTCCGCAGAGCCAACTGGCAAATCTTTAAGACAGAAATTGCCACCAAAATTCATTCTATCCCACCCACATTAATTTCTAACTCTGATGTTGCAGATCAGCTGGTAGACCACCTCCATGTCATCCTAGAGGTCTCCCTTGAGAAAGCCTGTCCTACCAGGCCTATCAAGAAGTGAGACTTCAGGGTGTCACAGGAGACTCTACAGCTCATCAAACAGAAGAGGAGAGCCAGGCGACTCGCACAGCAAAACCCGGCCTCCATCATCATCAGATCATCCTACAAGTGTCTCAAGATCAGAGTGGCCGTCGCCATCAAGGAAGAAAAAAGCTCACAATGGAAAGAGGCCTGTGACTCCCTAGATTACAGAAATGCCGGCAAATTCTGGAGTCTCTTCAAACGTCTCACCAGCCCAGGCGGAGAACGCAGGCCTCAGAGAGTCCACTCCACCACAGGCGACACGACCACCTCTGATCTTGACACAGCCAACATCTTTGCTCAACATCTTCAAAGAGTCCATCAGATCAACCAAGGCCCCCACCTCGACCAGACCAACTACCAGGCAGTATCAGCCCACATCCAATCCAACCCCTACCTCTACACTCCACAGTGGGATGTTGGTGAGGATGAAGGAGACGACCATGACCTCCTCAGGCGACTGACCTCGGAGGAGCTCCTGAGGATCATATCCAAATGCCGGAACACCTCCCCGGGGGAAGATGGCATTGGGTATGCAATCCTCAAGCAGCTCCCATCAACTGGTTTGAGATATTTAACTAAACTGTTTCATTTTCTTTTACAAATAGGCTATTTCCCCACCCTCTGGAAGGCTGCAATTGGAGTGATGATCCCGAAACCTGGAAAGGATCCACTATCTCCAGGGAACAACCGTCCCATCAGTCTGATCAGATGCATAGGTAAACTCCTCGAGAAAACCATCTCCTCAAAGCTAATCTCACATCTTACTGTTTCAGGTCAATTCAATCCCTGGCAAAGAGCCTACCTACCCAAGAAAGAAGCAGGCGAACACCTACACCGCCTTGCTCTCGAAGCAAAGACAGCTATCTCCCACGGATGGACCACAGGTGCAATTTTTCTCGATGTTGAGAAAGCCTTCGACTCGGTATGGCAAGATGGTCTGCGTTTTAAAGTCAGCCAGCTTGACATGCCAGTCAAGGTCAAAAGGTTCCTATCCTCCTACCTCCAGGACAGAAGCATAGCTGTTAGGGTAGGACAGACCACCTCAGCAATGGTTAACTTAGCTGCAGGAACTCCACAGGGATCGGTACTCAGCCCTCTTCTTTTTAACATATTCGTTAATGACCTCCCTTTCTCAAATACAGGAACAGATTCAGTCCAGGTGTCCCAGTATGCGGATGATTTAGCACTTTGGGTTTCTTTCAGAAATTCCAGACACAACAGCCAGAAGACCTACACCAGAATCCAGAAAGAACTACAAGTAGCTCTCAACAATCTGGAATCCTGGTCTTGCAAATGGAGAATTAAACTCAATGCTGCTAAAACCCAATTTACTTTCTTTACAGGACTCTGGACACTACCCATATCCACCCTCACCCTTTTTAATACTCCCATTCAAATTTCAATTTCAGAAATTAGCTTTCTCGGAGGCAAGTTCCTAGAAAAGAACCTCAGCATGTTGCACCACTGCAAAGCCAAGCGTCGAGAGGCTGAAAGACGAATCAACCTACTCCACAGGCTCAGAGGAACCGACTGGGGATGTGCCTCCAAGACCCTCATCCATCTCTACAAGTCCTTCATCCGTCCAGTCTTAGAGACTGGATACCCCGTAACAGTCCACGCCACTAAGGCAGCAGTAAACCAGCTCCAGGTTACACAGAACAAAGCTCTCAGGGTTGCCCTAAAGGTATACTATGTCCCAGGTCAACGCAGGGTAACCACTGCAGAGCTACATGAGAGATCAAACCTGGAGCCAATTGAGTCTAGACTGTTAACTCTAAACAATAAGGCCCTTCTTAGATACCAGTCTTCCCCTCTACTTCCACAATTAAATGACCGCCTAACTAGAATTCGTAGACTCCCCTTCCCCCTATCCCGTAAAATTAGATAATAATCTCCCATTCCCCTACTAATCTCACAAAAATCTTTTTCCTGTTAATCTAACATCTTCCTATTTTTCCTTCCAGATTTCCCCCTTGATGCGGCCAGACGTGGTGAAATCCAGATCCTGGACCTATCGGGCCGTCTGACCATGATGTCCAGGATCCCCCACAAGTCTCCAAAAGCGCTGAAGCTCCTTGAAGGAGGACCTCGCTTATCTCCTACGCTGTTCGTTCGTTCCACTCAGGCATACTTACCTGGCACAGGGGCTACCGTGATCCAGAAGGCGGTGCCCTCAGGGTGAGGCCCTTCCATTGCACTCAGGTTGGGCTGACGCCTGCGATCGCCCCAAATGTGGGTGACTCGGGTGCGTTATTTTTGTTAGTGGGGGACTGCGTTCGCGCTCTCCCCTGATTCCTAATTGAACAGTAGTTTTTCAGTGATGGCATCTGCAAACTCAATTGCACTGACCATCCCATGTACCAATGTCTTGTAATGTAAAGTTCATTGGCTCCTCCTCCTTCTGCGGTGGTGTCAACACTGCCTCTCCAGCTGTGAGCCTGGTAGCTGATTTTCATTCATACAAGAAATCCCCAGACAGCATTTCAAAATTGCATATCAATTTGTTTATTAGCATTTCAGTGCTGCATTAATACCATTGAGAGTAATAGTGTAGGCAAACAATTGTCAGAAAAATTACCTAAATAGAAAACACTTTCTCAAACTACTTGCCTGAAGCTAACAGCAATTCTATATTTGCGACACCATTTACTGATAAGGAGGTGATTGAAGAAATCAATAGATTAAAAGGAAAAAAATACATTGGATATTATGACATTCCAGTAAACAATTTTATATCATGTAAAAATATATTGGCAAAACCGCTGGTCAGATTGTTTAATATGAGTATCGACCAAGGGAAATTTCCTAGGATACTTAAAGTAGCTCGTGTACTACCAGTATATCAAAATGATGTAAAGCATATTGTAAACAATTATAGACCAATAAGTATTTTAAACTGTATCAGTAAGGTTTTAGAAAGACTTATGCACAAAAGATTGTATATTTTCCTTCATAAGTTAGAAATATTGTACCCTTTTTAATTTGGTTTAAGACCTAAACATTCAACCAGTTTGACATTGATTAGAGTCATTGAGAGAATACAAACTTTGTTAGACACTGGTGATAGTGCCATAGAAATATGTCTAGATATAAAAAAGGCACAGTTGATCATCAAATACTAATGAGTAAATTATATCATTATGGTATAAGAGGACAAGCATACAAATGGTTCAGTTGCTACTTGACTAACAGATTTCAATTTGTTAGATTAAATAATTGTATTTCAAATTTTGGCAAAGTAGAAACAGGTGTACCACAAGGATCAGTCCTTGGACCTTTGCTCAGTCTACATTAATGATATTGGTGGCTATACATACAAGTTAAATGCAAAATATTGTTGTTCGCTGATGATGCTAACTTCTTACATATTGGTAAAAGCATACATGATCTGCACAGACAGTCTGAAATTCTATTGACAAAACTATCAGAATGGATCATATCCCATAAGTTATCACTGAATGTTTTCAAAACAAATCATTGCATATTTCAAAGAACCAAAACCAAATTGTCAGACAAATATGACCATACCTAGGAGTAGTGACTAATGATAAACTGTTATGGAACTCTCATATTGAAAAGTTAATGCGGTCTCTTGTAAAAATTGCCAGCATTTTTTAAATGATAAAATACCATGTACCTCATGAATGTAAGAAACAGCTGTATTATGCTTATGTTTATAGTAAAATTATCTATGGGATAGAGGTCTGCGGCAATATAAAGAGCTATCAATTAAATCAGCTACAAGTCTTGCAAAATCGGATATTAAAAATACTGTATAACAAAGACTGGCGGACTAACACTGAAGATTTACATAAGGAAATAGCAGTCTTGAAAATCAAAGATATAACTAAATTATGCAAGCTAAAATTTGTGCACAAATGGAAAAACAATGAAATACCTGATATTTTTTAGAACTTCATTCATGTATACATATGAAATACACCAAATGAACACAAGAAATTCATGTAAATTACATGTGCCAAAATATAACACAAAAAGATATAATGGAGGCGCTCTATATTATTTATGTGCTAAAAGGTTTAATGAACTGCCGACAAAACTCACTAACTTGAAAAATTTTAAACAATTCAATATCAAGTTCAGAGTCTTTTATATTGATAAATATTAATTCATTCGATTGCATGAATTTAATATGATTGACATTTTTGTTTAATCTTGTAAATATATATAACTGTATACATATATAGGGCGTCAACACCCATCGGCTTTGGCCTTTTTGACATCCTACCTTTTTTTGTGAAATAAAAATTGGATTGAAATGAATCCCAACTGAATTAAAAGGATGACAAAAACATATCATTGCAGGGGGCTATAGCCCCGGTTCAATTTCTCTTTACACTTCAATTGTGCCATTACCAAGCTCATTCAAATGTTGGTCATGCCTATTAAACAGCCCAAACAAGCATTTCATAAGAAATTTGCAATCTCATGTGATTCTGTGTTGGGACATTCACAGCCAGCTGTAGACCCGAATATAGGTGGCAGCACATGTCGCACTGTTCATGAGGCATGCTGTATATGCTACATTTATGCAGTTTGAGAAGGCCTCCTGCATTTCTCTTAGGCAAAGTGCATTAAGTATTTGCAAAACATTAGCCAAATCATAATTCAGATCATTCCAAGCAGTGATCTAGCCACTTCAATCTCTGTGCTTATTTGAAGATCTGTAAATGCTCCAATGGCGAACCAGCACTCTGGCAGGCATATCATTGATATGACCTGCAGTCTGAAGCCACTCAGGCATACTTACCTGGCACAGGGGCTACCGTGATCCAGAAGGCGGTGCCCTCAGGGTGAGGCCCTTCCATTGCACTCTTGTTGGGCTGACGCCTGCGATCGCCCCAAATGTGGGTGACTCGGATGCGTTATTTTTGTTAGTGTGGGACTGCGTTCGCGCTCTCCCCTGATTCCTAATTGAACAGTAGTTTTTCAGTGATGGCATCTGCAAACTCAATTGCACTGACCATCCCATGTACCAATGTCTTGTAATGTAAAGTTCATTGGCTCCTCCTCCTTCTGCGGTGGTGTCAACACTGCCTCTCCAGCTGTGAGCCTGGTAGCTGATTTTCATTCATACAAGAAATCCCCAGACAGCATTTCAAAATTGCATATCAATTTGTTTATTAGCATTTCAGTGCTGCATTAATACCATTGAGAGTAATAGTGTAGGCAAACAATTGTCAGAAAAATTACCTAAATAGAAAACACTTTCTCAAACTACTTGCCTGAAGCTAACAGCAATTCTATATTTGCGACACCATTTACTGATAAGGAGGTGATTGAAGAAATCAATAGATTAAAAGGAAAAAAATACATTGGAGATTATGACATTCCAGTAAACAATTTTATATCATGTAAAAATATATTGGCAAAACCGCTGGTCAGATTGTTTAATATGAGTATCGACCAAGGGAAATTTCCTAGGATACTTAAAGTAGCTCGTGTACTACCAGTATATCAAAATGATGTAAAGCATATTGTAAACAATTATAGACCAATAAGTATTTTAAACTGTATCAGTAAGGTTTTAGAAAGACTTATGCACAAAAGATTGTATATTTTCCTTCATAAGTTAAGAAATATTGTACCCTTTTCAATTTGGTTTAAGACCTAAACATTCAACCAGTTTGACATTGATTAGAGTCATTGAGAGAATACAAACTTTGTTAGACACTGGTGATAGTGCCATAGAAATATGTCTAGATATAAAAAAGGCACAGTTGATCATCAAATACTAATGAGTAAATTATATCATTATGGTATAAGAGGACAAGCATACAAATGGTTCAGTTGCTACTTGACTAACAGATTTCAATTTGTTAGATTAAATAATTGTATTTCAAATTTTGGCAAAGTAGAAACAGGTGTACCACAAGGATCAGTCCTTGGACCTTTGCTCAGTCTACATTAATGATATTGGTGGCTATACATACAAGTTAAATGCAAAATATTGTTGTTCGCTGATGATGCTAACTTCTTACATATTGGTAAAAGCATACATGATCTGCACAGACAGTCTGAAATTCTATTGACAAAACTATCAGAATGGATCATATCCCATAAGTTATCACTGAATGTTTTCAAAACAAATCATTGCATATTTCAAAGAACCAAAACCAAATTGTCAGACAAATATGACCATACCTAGGAGTAGTGACTAATGATAAACTGTTATGGAACTCTCATATTGAAAAGTTAATGCGGTCTCTTGTAAAAATTGCCAGCATTTTTTAAATGATAAAATACCATGTACCTCATGAATGTAAGAAACAGCTGCATTATGCTTATGTTTATAGTAAAATTATCTATGGGATAGAGGTCTGCGGCAATATAAAGAGCTATCAATTAAATCAGCTACAAGTCTTGCAAAATCGGATATTAAAAATACTGTATAACAAAGACTGGCGGACTAACACTGAAGATTTACATAAGGAAATAGCAGTCTTGAAAATCAAAGATATAACTAAATTATGCAAGCTAAAATTTGTGCACAAATGGAAAAACAATGAAATACCTGATATTTTTTAGAACTTCATTCATGTATACATATGAAATACACCAAATGAACACAAGAAATTCATGTAAATTACATGTGCCAAAATATAACACAAAAAGATATGATGGAGGCGCTCTATATTATTTATGTGCTAAAAGGTTTAATGAACTGCCGACAAAACTCACTAACTTGAAAAATTTTAAACAATTCAATATCAAGTTCAGAGTCTTTTATATAGATAAATATTAATTCATTCGATTGCATGAATTTAATATGATTGACATTTTTGTTTAATCTTGTAAATATATATAACTGTATACATATATAGGGCGTCAACACCCATCGGCTTTGGCCTTTTTGACATCCTACCTTTTTTTGTGAAATAAAAATTGGATTGAAATGAATCCCAACTGAATTAAAAGGATGACAAAAACATATCATTGCAGGGGGCTATAGCCCCGGTTCAATTTCTCTTTACACTTCAATTGTGCCATTACCAAGCTCATTCAAATGTTGGTCATGCCTATTAAACAGCCCAAACAAGCATTTCATAAGAAATTTGCAATCTCATGTGATTCTGTGTTGGGACATTCACAGCCAGCTGTAGACCCGAATATAGGTGGCAGCACATGTCGCACTGTTCATGAGGCATGCTGTATATGCTACATTCATGCAGTTTGAGAAGGCCTCCTGCATTTCTCTTAGGCAAAGTGCATTAAGTATTTGCAAAACATTAGCCAAATCATAATTCAGATCATTCCAAGCAGTGATCTAGCCACTTCAATCTCTGTGCTTATTTGAAGATCTGTAAATGCTCCAATGGCGAACCAGCACTCTGGCAGGCATATCATTCATATGACCTGCAGTCTGAAGCCACTCAGGCATCACACCACACTTCGCGCCTGGACGCCGATGAGTAAAGACGTGTTTCGACGCTCCCGAGCTGAACCGCAGTAAACCCGTCGTTTTACGACACACACCGCCATCTTGAATTTTCTTGTATTTTTCAGGAGATGCCGAAAAAAGCGAAAAAACCTTTTCCTCAACCCAGAGAGACCAATGCCAGCAAGAAAAGGACTGCAAACACCGCAACAAAGTTGGCTACACAAACGGCTACGGCTCCCGAGGCACTGCCCGCTAATAATGGCGGCGTCCACGGGAAACCGGCCAAAAGTAAACATCAACAAGAGCAAGAACGTACCGCCGCCATCTTTGCTCTAGTTGAACTAGATAGAAAACAGAAAGTCGAGAGAGCACAACAAGAGGCATTAGCAGCACAAGAAGCAGCCCAAGCAGCAGCACAAGAAGCACAAGAAGAAGCGCAAGTAGAAACAGAAATGCCTCATGGTCTTGCCTATTCTTTGCAGCAAATGTCTTTATATATGCAATCTATTTTAGCCACCCAAGATGCCGCAACCCGGATCCAGATGAATGCCATTATTCATGGAATTCATTTATCTTTCCTCCCTCCCTCCAACCCCGCCTCACCTGTCTTTTCAGACAGAAATTCTCTTTCTTTTCAGAATTCTCCCAACACAGCTGCTAGTCCCACTGCTACTGCTGAAGCTACGGCCAAGCTCATTGCTGAGGCCACTGCTGATGCTGCTGCTGACGACACAGCTGATACAACAATTAATAGCCTTTTTTCTCCTACACACTCTAACACAGGCCAGCCACCCGAAGACATGGACACAGGATTCACTATCCAACAAGGCAAGAAGCAGAAAAAGACTCATAAGAGAACCCGGTCCACCCAAAGCCTTCACTCTAACTCAACTCCTGGGCTAGAGTCCCCCAAGAAGGCAAAGAAGACCACTCCCATCTCCCCTCTCCCCCCCTTCCCCAAAAACCAACTTATCTCCTCTTTTTACAGAATTTTCTGCAGATGCTGACTCAGCCAAGATCTTTCTTGAGCTGAAAAAGCACATAAGATACTCCAGAAGAACCCAAGCAGGCAACCTGCTGATCTATCCCCGGTCAGCAGCAGACAACACTACACTCCTCAGCCTCAACCTAGCAGGCTGCAAAATAAGAGACACCAAGAAGTCCAGAACTCCAGATGACAGCCTCACAGTTGTCATCATTGGAGTCCCCCCAAATTATTCAAATGATGATTTCTCTTCCATTTCAGGACTCCCCAACTGCATCCGAATGCAAAGTGCAGCCCTTGGAAGACCCACCAACCGCGTCAAGGTCATTTGCTCCTCACCTGAGGAAAAACAAGGCCTACTAACTAATGGACTCTCTTTTGATTTTAGAAAACTCAAGGTCGAAGAATACAAATCCAGAAGACCCCTCCAGTGCATCCGCTGTCAATCCTTTGGCCACAGAGCGAACACCTGTTCACTAGAAATCAGGTGTAAGCGCTGTGGCCTCGGGCATGGGCACAAGGAGTGTCCTTCTCCTGAGAAGGCCTCCTGCACCAACTGTAAAGGAGACCACCCCGCATCTTTCTCCGGCTGTCCTTCTTATAAGGAAGCCCTTCTCTCCAAGAAATCGCGAGACACCAATACAGCACAGAAGATAGCCCCACCAGCCAACATATTAGATGCCACCCGCATAGCCGCCACGGTAGCCCAGATACTGTCCAACATCCTCCAACCTCTCCATCCTGGAATCTCGGAGGACTCCATACTAAGTATCACAGCAACAACAGTATCGAACATTTATAAAGTCAACATGACTACTACTCAAATTTCTGAATTTATTAACTAGTGACTACCATCCCTACCTCAATGTAATCTCCCTGTTCTAATAAATAATTGCAGTTTTTCCCAATTCCTTACACCTTCCTATTTTTCCTTCCAGATTTCCCCCTTGATGCGGCCAGTCGTGGTGAGATCCAGATCTTGGACCTATCGGGCCTTCTGACCATGATGTCCAGGATCCCCCACAAGACTCCAAAAGCGCTGAAGCTCCTAGAATGGAGGACCTCGCTTATCTCTTACACTGCAGGCACTCAGGCATACTTACCTGGCACAGGGGCTACCGTGATCCAGAAGGCGGTGCCCTCAGGGTGAGGCCCTTCCATTGCACTCAGGTTGGGCTGACGCCTGCGATCGCCCCAAATGTGGGTGACTCGGGTGCGTTATTTTTGTTAGTGGGGGACTGCGTTCGCGCTCTCCCCTGATTCCTAATTGAACAGTAGTTTTTCAGTGATGGCATCTGCAAACTCAATTGCACTGACCATCCCATGTACCAATGTCTTGTAATGTAAAGTTCATTGGCTCCTCCTCCTTCTGCGGTGGTGTCAACACTGCCTCTCCAGCTGTGAGCCTGGTAGCTGATTTTCATTCATACAAGAAATCCCCAGACAGCATTTCAAAATTGCATATCAATTTGTTTATTAGCATTTCAGTGCTGCATTAATACCATTGAGAGTAATAGTGTAGGCAAACAATTGTCAGAAAAATTACCTAAATAGAAAACACTTTCTCAAACTACTTGCCTGAAGCTAACAGCAATTCTATATTTGCGACACCATTTACTGATAAGGAGGTGATTGAAGAAATCAATAGATTAAAAGGAAAAAAATATATTGGATATTATGACATTCCAGTAAACAATTTTATATCATGTAAAAATATATTGGCAAAACCGCTGGTCAGATTGTTTAATATGAGTATCGACCAAGGGAAATTTCCTAGGATACTTAAAGTAGCTCGTGTACTACCAGTATATCAAAATGATGTAAAGCATATTGTAAACAATTATAGACCAATAAGTATTTTAAACTGTATCAGTAAGGTTTTAGAAAGACTTATGCACAAAAGATTGTATATTTTCCTTCATAAGTTAAGAAATATTGTACCCTTTTCAATTTGGTTTAAGACCTAAACATTCAACCAGTTTGACATTGATTAGAGTCATTGAGAGAATACAAACTTTGTTAGACACTGGTGATAGTGCCATAGAAATATGTCTAGATATAAAAAAGGCACAGTTGATCATCAAATACTAATGAGTAAATTATATCATTATGGTATAAGAGGACAAGCATACAAATGGTTCAGTTGCTACTTGACTAACAGATTTCAATTTGTTAGATTAAATAATTGTATTTCAAATTTTGGCAAAGTAGAAACAGGTGTACCACAAGGATCAGTCCTTGGACCTTTGCTCAGTCTACATTAATGATATTGGTGGCTATACATACAAGTTAAATGCAAAATATTGTTGTTCGCTGATGATGCTAACTTCTTACATATTGGTAAAAGCATACATGATCTGCACAGACAGTCTGAAATTCTATTGACAAAACTATCAGAATGGATCATATCCCATAAGTTATCACTGAATGTTTTCAAAACAAATCATTGCATATTTCAAAGAACCAAAACCAAATTGTCAGACAAATATGACCATACCTAGGAGTAGTGACTAATGATAAACTGTTATGGAACTCTCATATTGAAAAGTTAATGCGGTCTCTTGTAAAAATTGCCAGCATTTTTTAAATGATAAAATACCATGTACCTCATGAATGTAAGGAACAGCTGTATTATGCTTATGTTTATAGTAAAATTATCTATGGGATAGAGGTCTGCGGCAATATAAAGAGCTATCAATTAAATCAGCTACAAGTCTTGCAAAATCGGATATTAAAAATACTGTATAACAAAGACTGGCGGACTAACACTGAAGATTTACATAAGGAAATAGCAGTCTTGAAAATCAAAGATATAACTAAATTATGCAAGCTAAAATTTGTGCACAAATGGAAAAACAATGAAATACCTGATATTTTTTAGAACTTCATTCATGTATACATATGAAATACACCAAATGAACACAAGAAATTCATGTAAATTACATGTGCCAAAATATTACACAATATATTAAACAATTCAATATCAAGTTCAGAGTCTTTTATATAGATAAATATTAATTCATTCGATTGCATGAATTTAATATGATTGACATTTTTGTTTAATCTTGTAAATATATATAACTGTATACATATATAGGGCGTCAACACCCATCGGCTTTGGCCTTTTTGACATCCTACCTTTTTTTGTGAAATAAAAATTGGATTGAAATGAATCCCAACTGAATTAAAAGGATGACAAAAACATATCATTGCAGGGGGCTATAGCCCCGGTTCAATTTCTCTTTACACTTCAATTGTGCCATTACCAAGCTCATTCAAATGTTGGTCATGCCTATTAAACAGCCCAAACAAGCATTTCATAAGAAATTTGCAATCTCATGTGATTCTGTGTTGGGACATTCACAGCCAGCTGTAGACCCGAATATAGGTGGCAGCACATGTCGCACTGTTCATGAGGCATGCTGTATATGCTACATTTATGCAGTTTGAGAAGGCCTCCTGCATTTCTCTTAGGCAAAGTGCATTAAGTACTTGCAAAACATTAGCCAAATCATAATTCAGATCATTCCAAGCAGTGATCTAGCCACTTCAATCTCTGTGCTTATTTAAAGATCTGTAAATGCTCCAATGGCGAACCAGCACTCTGGCAGGCATATCATTGATATGACCTGCAGTCTGAAGCCACTCAGGCATACTTACCTGGCACAGGGGCTACCGTGATCCAGAAGGCGGTGCCCTCAGGGTGAGGCCCTTCCATTGCACTCAGGATGGGCTGACGCCTGCGATCGCCCCAAATGTGGGTGACTCGGGTGCGTTATTTTTGTTAGTGGGGGACTGCGTTCGCGCTCTCCCCTGATTCCTAATTGAACAGTAGTTTTTCAGTGATGGCATCTGCAAACTCAATTGCACTGACCACCCCATGTACCAATGTCTTGTAGTGTAAAGGTCATTGGCTCCTCCTTCTGTGTGTTGGTGGTGATGGTGCCTCGCCAGTTGTGAGGCTGGTAGCTGAATTTCATTCATTCAACAAATCCCCAGACTGCATTAAAAATTGCATATCAAGTTGTTTATTAGTGTTTCAGTGCTGTATTAATACCATTGAGAATAATAGTGGTGAATCCCGACTGAATTAAAAGGATGACGAAAACATAGCATTGCAGGGTAGTATATATCATATGTCAATTTTTCATCTTTTTTGCTGTATTCTTTGTCTATTATAGACATCATAGATATTACATATCACCTAAATAATAGAGAAATGAGCATAACTACCATTTCCCTGACCTATTACACATAGTGTCAACTCAAGACACAAAAGTTCACCCTGCAGGGCCCTGCTGTGTTGCCATCTGGGATTACCTAAGCTATTCCATTGTCTGTTTTGTAACAAAATGTGGCAGTCAAGACTGACAGGGTTGGTAGCATTGGTATTGATCGTCTTTTTATTTGATAAACATTAAAATGTACAAATAGGGATGAGAATTTAGGACCTAATGTTTAATGTTGTACAAAATTGTTCAATTCATTTTAATTTTTTTTTTTGCATGTCTAGACTACGTTTTACCATTTCTGATACAGGTCTCTTTTTTAGAGAGAGCTTTTCTTGTTTAACGTGGGGGTACGTGGGAGATGTGTGAGTGATGGTGTAGATCAATTAACAAAAACTAAATGAGAGTGATGTCAGGGTGAGGAATTTGCATATAGTGTTAATTTTGCCCGCCATTTTGCAATCTTACTGCAATGCATATTATATGCACCAACAGCTGATTTAATACTATGCAGTCCGTCTGCTGTGACTGAGCCACACACCAACGGCTTCGATCATACTATTGATTTCATATCAGTATGACGTGCCACAAGCATGTTATATATGCCTTATCGTACTTAAGGAATGTCTGACAATGGCATGCATGTGATAAGGGAAGTCAAGCATGGCAACATAACAGTAAGTGGGTCAGGACAAGTTAAGCGACCTAGTATGCAGCGTAGACACAACAGTAGCATCGCAACCACAACATGGCCAATGGAAATTCATCCATTGACAGGTTGTATGATGCTCTAGCTAGAGATGACTGCGTTATAGTGGATCATATACTGGACATTCACCCGGAATTGGTTCATGCACAGAACACAGAAGACAAGCCACTGACGCTTTTGATGCAAGCATGTTGGACAGGTATGCTGGGTGAACAAAAGCAGGTGTTGTGAGTTATGTAACGAATTCAAATCACGAGTTTTATTTCAGGAACTCACACAGGTATTTATAAGGTAGTTTATTGTGAGTTTAATTTCTCGATCATTGCATAAATTAAATTTGCCTGGAGTCAGACAGTACATATAATTTATAAACTGATTACTGAACGTTTGTTTATATTACACTAGTGTGTTGTAAGAGTTGCTGGCTTTAAAATAGCAATGTCTAGGGGAAGATCCCAACCAATCTGAATGAATTAAGATGATGGATGCGTCGCACTGTCAAACTATGTCACTGTTAGCAGGCATTTTAATGATAGTATGTCTGTTTTTTTTATCATCAATTGTATAAACGCAGTTATTTCCATCAATTACCATAATTTCAGGTTCTACCAGATCTGTTGGAACTTTGCTGAAGAGTGGAGCTGATGTCTGTGGTACTGGGAACTTGTCCACAACAAAACAATCGACATGTGAAGTTTACAGAGCTCTCGGAGGTTATGGGGGCATGGGTGATGGCTTCCCTTTGTATATCGCTGCACTGAGAGGATTTTCTTCTGTTGTTTGCAACCTGCTAAGAAGTGGTGCTAATGTCAACCAGGTCACATCAGGTGGACAAACTGCTATTCATGCAGCATGTTTCTTGGGTGAATTGGATGACCTCTGGTCACGAGGTCACTCATCGGTGTTTTACGAAGTTAAGGAAACCCGCGTGGATGATTACACCTTGATTATCATTCGTTTAATAGAAGAAGGAGCTGATGTCAACATTGCTGACAACAATGGCAGGACACCACTTCATTTTGCGGCCAGGTATGGCAGTCCAGAGATGATCAAGTTCTTAATTGAGAAAGGCGCTGATGTAACTAAGCAGGACAATTACGGTCATACCATTTTAGAAATAGCTGCTATGTATGAACCTAGTAGTTTCGATGTCTTGCTTGAACACCACACATGGAAGGAAGAGGAGGTGATTAATGCTTATGAAATAACTGGAGATTTGGATTACATGACAGATGCAACACTGAAAAGAGAGGAACTGAACTATCCAAAGAAGATTATAGAACCACTTGAATACTACAAGTTTGTCAAAGAATGGGAGACTCTTGTTGAAATCGAAGAACAAGCAGATGAACCCGAATGGGTCTGGGTACAATCCAGGTTGGCCAGGGAAAGAGTATTTGATGGCAGATTCGTTCACTTTGAGTGTGAGTTTACTGAACCAGGTAAGTGTCTGTCAGCCTGTAAACATAGCTGCATTGGAAATGAATAAAAAAAAATATATATACATCAGATATTCACTCCCTAGAACCATTTTGAAATTCCAAATGTAAATTTCACAAATATCATCATGAGTAAATGTATTGGATTTCTTAATAATTTGGTAATCATACTGTATAAAGGTCATGATCCACGGGTAGTTCTGAATATCTTGGTACTTGGCTGATGAGGGTGCAAATAAAAGATAACATAATAATGAATAGTCTCGAATTAAACATAAAATAACTGGTGTGCAAGATGGTATACTTGAATCTTGTAGAAGTCTCTTTCACTTTCACTCTCATTTTATATTTTAGATGATGCTTTATCGAGAAGTCAGGAGATAAGCGTCTTGGCAAGACACTGTCTGGATCTATGCAAGAAAAACAATGACCATTTTTACTTTGTCAGTCTCTCATCAGCCACAGGCCAGTTGTTGAATGAATTGACAATGGAAGGAGAGTTGGACGCTCTGGAAACTGGAACTGCAATGGAGTTTACTGTGTTAGCTATGGACTGTGCTATCAGAATGAGGGAAGCACTGGAAAAGGAGAACAGAAATAGCCATATTGAGGATTTGATATGTCAGCTTGAAAGGACATTGGAAGTCATCGGTGACCTGATATCCGTCTTGATTGAAAGACGAAGGGTTGCGAAGAGCCTCGACTTAAATGACAATGATTTCATTGAGGCAAATTTGAAGAGACTTTTGTACAAAGTTCCATGTGTCCGCTCTAACGTCACTGGATACAGGAAGCAGCTCTTACACATACTGATAAGTAAAAAATATGAAGCCATTATGTGGAACTACTACCTCAGATTACCAGATCCTGAGACGGTCAGAATATTACTGAAGCTAGGTCATGACATCAATGCTCTTGACTGTGATGGAAACACTTTATTGCATGTTGTGGTCAATTTGTTTTCTGCTCAAAAGGACTTGTTTGCCAGGGAGTCACTGCCTGATGCTACTCTCAAAATAACTGGACTCCTGTTAGAATCAGGAATTGATATCCACACTAAGAATAAATCCAAGAAGACTGCATTAGATGTCATTCAGAACTGTGGGCATTACAGAAAGTCACTGGACAGTGATATGCAGAACTGCATAAGTCTCATTCAGCAACATGAAAAGTTTCCAACCTTAAAAAACATTGTGGTAGCGAAGATTCATAGATATAGAATAGCATATCATGAATACTTACCAGAGGTTCTGATAGATTACATTGATCAACACTGAGTTAAACAAAATGTTTGCTGCTGCAATGAACTACATTGTTCATCAATTCACTGTGATAAATTCATTCCTAAAGCTTGTGTTGCTGATCGATTTTATTGTTGTAATTGTACGGAATTGTAATGTATTTTAACATGCAGAATTCATAGAATTTAACAAACGGTAAACATGGTAAATGGCATGTACTATACCATAATTTCATGGCAGTGCCTTGTACTCAGTATCTATGCAAATAATTCCACTCATCCCCTTGGAATAAATGTCTAGCATGAGTTAGACTCATCATTACATCCACTTGTGGTAGTTGACCATATAAGCTGACTAAACTTTACACCAGAAGCACCGAGGCAATACCAAAATGCCATGGCTTCATTCCACAGCAGGTTAAGGTTGCAGACCACTAAAAGATTTACTTCTGTAGTTTAAATATACTGTTGACAGCCACAAAATATATAAGCAACTAGCTTTTATGTATTTTACTAGCATCAAAAGTCATTATAACACTAAATATTCATTTAAAATACCTCCAACTAGGTCAAGCGAGATTTGAATTTGCACAATCTTAGCTCAAAGTGGCCATGCTTACAAATGACTTCCATGCACACTCTAGTTCAGATCATTTAGTTGTATTTTTGAAAGCCAATTACATTAAATGTTAACAGTAGTTTCCACAAATTATCTATTTGTTTTAATAAAGTCCACACACCAAATAACTAGAATATGTATAGTATTATTTAAACCAACCTTTATGCTCCACATTCCAGGCCACTTCTATTAGGGGTCTGCTACCTTAAAACTCCAGAGGACGTTATGTGAATCCAGGACTCCCATTGGTGCTAAGGCAGTTCCTTAGCTAATGAGAATCCTAGATTCACATGACGTCATCTCTAAAGTTAAGTTTCCAAGTCTATGAATTCTGCTGTAAGGTACAGGTATAATTGAAAGAGAATATCCGATAGCCTCAAATCTTTGAATGATACCAATGTGTATTAAATAATTTATCATCCACAAAGATTTGTTTGATTTAATTTATATATCAAGGCTACACGTTCTGTTAGGCAGTGCAAAGAATACAATTATATAAATCATTTGGTCTGTAGTTTATCTTCAATTTTGTCTAATTTCCCCTCTAAAGATAGCAGCTACCTTTAAAGTATTCAAATCAAATAAATCGATTATCTATCGCGTTGTCGATATTACAGCTATCAGCCTGGTCCATCAGTAATCAAAGCTTTATGTCATCACCCAGTTGACATATTTTATCTCAATATTCGATGGCATAGTTAGGATAACCAGGACACTTTCAGGAAAGCTTCAGAGAATGTTAGTGCTGTAATGTTACCAGTGCAGTGCTCCTTATCAACTTCAGGGTTGAAAATTAAAACAAAAAATATACTTGTGCCGATTCCATCCTTGAGCAAATGCTATACTTCCAACCTAGATGGCACCTCGCAGTTTATTTGCTTAATTAGAATTTTCATAATATGAATTTCTAGTAGGAAAAAAAGAAACAGTGATATGTGTTGAGAGTGATGACTACTTTTTTTTAAACTACTTAAGCTGGTCCTGGTGATTTGTTGAAGACACAATGTGATGTTCCTGTCTCTTCAGTTAAAATAAATGTACAGCGTATTCTACAAGATCATCAACGATGATCGAAGGGCAAATTTCTCCAACTCTGTCATTTGCTGATGCCATGTTCATATATGATGTTAGCTGTTATTAAATCTCACAGTACTTCCCTCTAGTGGAAAGACCACAAGTGACAGCACTTTATGTGTCAGCTGATTTGTTGATCCGAGAGGAGTCATTGTCATTATTACGGTTAACATGTACATAGGAACATTGCTCACAATGCACTGTTTTCACTTCCCTAAGTATTATGAAGCTTTTTATTTTTCTCACATAAATCACAGCAACCAATGAGGGCCTTTTTTTCAGTAAGATCAAAAATAGTGTAAGTTTAATATACAGTATTTACAGCCAATTCCATAGACATGGACCCTGAACACCAGATGACGTCATGTGAATTTAGGGCTCTTAATTATTGACTGTACTGCCCCCAACCAATGAGATTCCAGAATGCACATTACGTCCATTAGCGTATAGTGTCCAAGTCCATGAAATTGGTTGTAATAAACTGCTCCATAAATGTGTCGAAATCGTGTTTCAGTGACTCTTCTTGCTATTGGTTGCCAAATTCCTAGGTAAATGTTATTGGTTAAGAATGTGAGAGTTGTTTGCCAAGAAGTTAACCGTTGTTTCACTAGGTTTTCTGTTTAACCATACCTTTTGACTGTCCAATCTTATAAAGCATTCAATCAAACTGATTACATTTCACACATGAGATTTATGGAAAGGTTGATGCGATGTCATGCTTTTATAAGAAGCTCTGGTCAATCCCTAAGTTTGTTATTTACCTAAATAAATTGTTGATTCCAGGGAGGATCTAAACATTTGATTCAACATTTAATTGAAATTTGGGTCAGAAGGTATCGCAGCTAGTCTGACAATTTATTTTAATTTAGTGGCCCCCTCCCCACCCACTGCTTGCTTTGACTCCACACCTGCACACATGACATAATCAGTTGTGGTGGGTAACTTGGACTCAGTATAGTCAGTTTGATTGATCAAGCAGTAAGATTGGATGACTTACAATAGGAATAATAAACTGGCACTGTGGCACAACCTTCTTAGCCATGCTTTTGCTGCATTGATCTTGCTACATATATCATGTATGTAAAGACAATTGTGATAAACAATGGAATGCCAACCAGGCAATCTAATTATAAGAATTAGATCTGAAAGCTTAACGCTATAGGAACTTCTAGGAAATAGACTTATGAACCAGGTTCAGACATTTGATGCTGTTCAAGTTTATTTTTAGTGTGCTTTGCAAGTTGCCAGTCATCAGTCTAGTAATTACACAATTTACATTGTTGTACACAGAACGACAACTGATGTGAAGTGAAAAGCATTACATACCCTAATTTGAAAATGATACAATTTACAAAAAGCAAGTATGTATCATTTGGTTGTTTAATATACATAAAGGGCCCGGTATGAGAGAAATATGGGGTTCTATCGGTTCAAGGCAAAAATATTGATGAGAAGCGGAGAGCGATGTTTTTGACAAGGACCGATAAAACCACATATGACTCGAATAAAGGGCAATATTTATAACATACCTAATTTTGACTCATTACTCCTTCAACCACAGCAAAATGACTATTATAGAGATAGCAAAAGTGGTCACCACATGATGACGGAATGAAACATTGGAAAGTAATCATGCGGACTTCCAGCTTACACAGTGAAGCTGTCTTCTACTGGTTCAATTTGTGCGATGTCAGGCATAAAACTCACGAACAGTAATCCATTTAATAATCACACAAAGTCTTCACTTTCAGATTCATAAAGCTCTGATATCGTCGCTTTCCTTGGTTGTCTACCTGACTGAAGTCTTCTTTTAACAACAGACAGTCTCATCCTGTTAGCCCTGATCATTTCTGGTTTGATGTACCCTGTACTGTTGTAAGACTGTACATTGCCGTTTATATTTCGCAAGCGTGTTTTGGCTTTTTGGGGTCTTCGTCTTCCGAATGCCAAAGCAAACCTTGCTACTTGCCAGTTTGAATCTGGCGCAAAACGAAATCGAGAAAGGAAGGCGTTTGATTCTCCTGTCTTTCTTGTTCTGGTTGTGGCTTTGGTGTCTTTTGTCTTTTTGATCGAATCATTATTGTCTGATGCATCATCTGAAAATTTTTCAGGGCAAAAATGCTTGCCAACTACGATAGCAAGCCTGTACATCTGGAGGCAAAGTACAAGAAAGTTTTTGCAGGTATAAAACAGGATGGTATAGTTGAAAATCTCAAAGGCGCAGATGACATACAGTCTGATGGTCAGAAAAGGCCCATCTTGCATTGCACAAGTTATAAGGACACTCCATAGTTCAGTTTCACAACAAGCACACAAAGCTCTTATGCCAGTCAAGGAGCCACTGCTTTTCCTCCGCCGCTTAGGAGCAACGGGGTGGGTGACCCTCATTTTGCGACCCCTTGTTGCCGTTAACACCAAAGTGTACTGCATTAAACTGAAGGACCACATAGAAAGGATAGTATAGCTCAGGGCAGGGGCTTTCAAAACTGGCTCTTCGTCAAACAGTATGAGAATCTCCATGATATCCGAGGCTATTCCAATGTAAACAAAAAGGAGCTGTGAGAGTTGGTCATGAGTAATTTCACCTTTGGGCAGCAGCCATCTTCCTATGATCAGCAGAAAAAGGAGACTTTGTTCAATAGAAAGGACCCACATGTCTGCACTCATCACAATGGGGATTTTCACCTGTACGGAAGAAAAAAAGGTGCATTACTTCATCATATTATATAATATATTACACCATTTTTTAACATTTATTTTAGTCCAAAAATAAACCTTGGGCTGAGCCAGTTCTGTCGCATTAGCTGTTTTAAGATTACCCAAAAGGAATTTAACACACCAGCAGTGTTTTTACACCGAATGCATCAAACTTCTAACTAGAGTGTGGCATTAAAAAAAAAAGTATAACCGCAATTTATAAATTCCTAATCATTGTTAATAATTTAAAAAAAAAAGCGTGAGAATACCATCCTATATTATTCAATATAAATTATGAATATTACATTAACACCGACAAAGTAAATATTGAAAACATTTTTATTTGATGATTCAGATTTCTATTTCAGTGTTCTTACCCCTTGTATACTGGATAACTCCTCCTCCTCCTCCACTACAGTGTCATTCATGGCTGCTTTTCTGTACCTTCCCAGACGGTCTAATTCCAGGAACCAAATGCCAGGTACCACCACGCACAAGTAGAAGAAAAAACTTGGACAAAACCTGTAAGTCAAAATCAAAACATCAATTTAAATTGGCTGCACATTTGATATTGCGCAATGAAAATGTGAAATATGTGTTCAGGTCCCTTCAACTTATGGGGTAGCCCAATTTATTGCGTAAGTTGCGGTCGTAGTGTTTGACTATTTCTGCATCACATGCAAGAAGGACATGCTAGCAAAATAAATTTCGGCAATAATATAGAACGCCGGCCCTGGTTTTACACGGAACAATGGTAGATTATATAGATCTAGATTTGCTTGACACATGAAATATATTTGGATTTTGCTGCCTGCATCAATTTTTTAAATAGATAATAGGTTAATCAACAAGCACCGAAATATAACTACCAGTTTTTGTATCTGAAATAATATTTCCTTAATTCACGCCAGCACTTGTAAATCTTTCTATATGATACATGTATTTATGACCTCCACTTCAAATAATAGCTAATACATGTAATGGGGGTATCTTTCAAATTATGTAATCTGGAAATTCTAGAAAACTGCAGGCCATGCAGTATAGGCCTTTAGGGATCTACAACCATATTCTGCATGACCTTTGACCTGACCGTGATATCTGGTACCTGTGCTGGTCACGTGGTCAGTCTTGACGAAAAGCAGACGACACTTTGGGCAGGTGAAGGCCGCGCTTTTCTGCCTGTTGCCGTTCTTGGCCTAATTTAACCCATGCAAGTTATTGCTACAACATAGACAATCGACTTGCAAGGAAATTCGCAAGTTATAATATATAGAACTTAGAAACTGCCATTTTTTTTGCATGCTTTATTCGAATGTAAATTAATTTTCTTATAGTTAAAAATACTTAATGTTTAATGGGCTAATTGCAATTTTTAAGAGGTTACCAGTTTCCAAAATATTAATTAAAACACATAAATAAATAAATTTAAAATAAAACAAATGTATAGATATATCTATCTATCCGGAGGCGTAAGTTAGTATTATTGAGGTATAAATTGTGAAACTATTTTCCTTTTTTTTTTTTCAATATAAAATGGCCTATTAGAACATTAAGACGATCATGGCACAATATTTCCTACCACAGAAAAGCATGTAGGCACTAAAATATATTCTTGCAATGTGTAAAATTATGTTCCTAAATATGATAAAAAGAAGGTTTGAGAGAAGTATGAAGATCTGGACATAGAGAAACACAAGTACCTGCACTCAGGAATTCCTTGTTACTTGTTAATATTACAAAATAGCTCTATTGTAGAACAATGTAGTGTGGACTGTAATGAAAACTTAAGTAATATTTTGTATATAACAGCCAAAATATACCAAAATACGCCACATTCAGATTTATCATGGACTAAATATGTGTCAATATTGGACCCTAGAAAACTTTGTGGCAATATTTTGGGTAATGTTCACATTAACCACTGTCAATATTTCTTTACATGAAACAAATATTGCTTAAAAATTGACGACCTAATCTTCCTTACCTGCGCCCCCTATAATTATGTTGGCAGTGTCCCGTACTCAGTAATTAAAATGTACAAGTATTGAAACTATCTATGGCACTGATCTAATATTCTGCCCAAGCCTTGCACAATGCACAATAAAGTCAATAGTTTTAATAATTTTCTTTTCAATCACAGATGACATCTAACAGGGATTATCAATTTAAATGGGTCAATCAAAAGAGCTTACCATTTCCACTCTCTGCCTCGTCTCCATCCTAGAGTGTATGTACCTTCAGCAATCAACAAGAGAAGGCCACAGATCATCCACCAATACCTGGAGTCATCCAAAACATCAGTCACTCTCCAGATGACGATAAAACTGTGCACTGCAAACAATGCTCTTGTTAAAACTGCTTTAGATAATGAGAGAATGAAGAGTCCCATCGTGGTATAGCTATACACTGGAACTTGGAGCTTTGCAGGTGGTCAGGCACTACAACTGATGGTCATCTGGCGTAGCTCTGCTTACCATACTACAACCCCCCCCCCCTTTAGTGACCCCCCCCCCCCCCATCCCATCCCATCCCCGAGCACCATCCATAGTTATGCAACCACATGCCACTCTGTTCCGGATCTCCCCACTGAGGAATCCTGGTCATACCATGTTCCTGTGGAAGGTCCATCAAATCAGGTATCACCATGAACGAGGTAAACTGGGAATTCTCTTCTGTTTGTTGTTCTGTGCGCATTCATTTCATCTCTGCCCTACAGTGTGTATTACTTTTGCATTTGGATTAGTGCACCCATTTGCATGGCTACCTGTTGCGTGGTCTGTAACTCATTCTCAATCAATTAAATACCAATCGAAGTATTTCGAATTGTTTTTTCGAATTTTTGGGACAGGGAAAATGTCCATGTATATGACATCCGATTGATAAAGTTATTTTGTCTACTTGTTAACAGCAAAATAGTTTAAAACTCTTAACACTGCAGTTAAAGTCATTAATGCAAAAGGTTATTAAGTACACTGGTATTTTGAGGACGAAAACAATGGTCTGTTACATAATTTAAAAAATTCATTAATTGCACAATATCTTACTAGATAGAGGCATATTTCTTTTGTTGGTAAATTAAATTATGCCAATAAGGGTGATGAGCCATATAATATAACATTCCTGATGCTACACATCTTCGACCATAGATATTATTATAGAATATAAATAGTCGACAAATAGTTTCTTTTAATTAGCAATCTTTTTTTTCTGCAATGTTTGGAAATCTCATATATGCTGGTGTGGATAATGGCCTAATGTGCCTACTATTTTGTTGGGGCATAATAAAGATTGTTAAACCACTTGTACACAGGCCTGAATGGGGGAAAAAAATTGGGGATTTTATTATCACTAAAAGCTAAAGGTTAGTTGCGCCATCTTGATACTCTGCCGCCGCCATTAAAGGGGAACCAGCCTTATGACACGTGACCTCTTCATAAGTGGCTAGGATCACTGTGATTGCATCGACACTGTTATCAGGTGGTGGTGGTGGATTAGGGCTTTACGTCCTGTATTTCTGCACCTGATGGGCTAATTAGGACAGGTAGGGACCATGGCAATGAGACGAAAGATGAAACAGCCATCCAACATAGGCTCGACCGGGAATTGAACCCGGGACCCAGTGGTTGGAAGCCCAGCACGCTACCACTGAGCTAAGCCCCCACCCCCAACACTGTTATCAGAGCACTGGAAGTAATTTACTGTAGACTAATTGGGACTGTATTCCAATGTGCTGGGTTTCACATAAGTTGATAAGCTAACGTTAGAACTGTAATACATGATGTAGACCCCCTAACCAATTACACAAAGAGTTGAATAATTTAGTGGAATAATTTAAATATATATATTTAAATAATGCAGTTTTATTTTAAAAGGTATATAAGTGTATTCGTTAGTTCTTCTAGTCTGTTCTGTGACGTTATCGAAACCAAACCTAAGACCATTTTAATATTCTTTTTTATTTCTAGCAGTCGATGTCTTCGCTATATATGATTTTTTTCTCTTCCTTAATATCAACAGACTAAATTTATATCACATCAAAAATTTCTTATTTCATATTTATCAATCATGCATAGACAAAAAAACTTAAATTAAAGATTTTACCTGCAATACCTTTTTTGTTGTTTTGTTAATCATTTGTTAATTGTTTGGGCTTTCCCTGTACTTTGGTGCTGTACCAAAGTATTATCTCTGTGCATATACGGTTACAATTGTGAAATAAGTATTGACATGTATCTTTCTTGGACCAGTGTGTACTTTGATATAGTCTTGTACATTTGACACTGGCCTTAAGTTATAAGCAAATGTAATGATATAAAACTATATATAGGGCGCTGGTCAGTTCTCGTGTGACCACTCAGTGACCTTGTACCCGGAAGTACTAAAAGAAACACAGCCAGTCCACTGTGACAGTTGACACCGTATTGGGTTTGACTTGGGGGAGTGAGAGTGGAGGCGCTGCGAGTAGCCCGCCTGGCGCCACCTAGTGTGAGTTTGGTTAGCCACCCATGTGGCAGAAGTGGTGAATTCCTCAAATTCCAGTTTCTTGTGATTAAATGCTGAGCACATTTTAAGTCATCTGACAAAAAAAAGATTATTTTTTTAGAAGTTATCTCTCAAGTTCGTCAAAGCCTTATATTTAACCATTGAGCAATATGACTGTATATTTTGATGAAATAATAATTAAGTTTTCCAGCAAATTGTGTCCAGCAAATTAATATTCACAACCTAGTGTGTGAATAGACACAATTGGGAACAATTCACATTTATGATGTGTCTGTTCATGTTACGTACCTTAGTTGCTATTGGTAGCAATAGAGCGTGATGGGGGGGGGGGGGGAGTTGCCGGGATTGGACCAGTGCCTCAATTGGACCACTTGCAAGACTCTTTTGGAAATATTGCAACTGCATCATGTGACCATTTGGAATGTTTTTGCATAATTGATTACGCCTTGTAAATGTGACACTCAATATACTCTGATTTCAATGCTCCAATCTGATTTAACACAAAATAACTGGTGGAAACTTTTTGTGTGGTTTAGATGGCAAAACTTGGCAATTTTTTAATGAAAGATATACATGGTAATAATTTTGCCCCAACCAAAAAATGTGTGCGCTAGCGGTAAGCTCTTCCCGCTCGCTAGGGTTGATGTAAAAAACATTAATGCATACATGTACACATGTCATAAGGAAGTAATTTTTCCCCTCAGCTAGGATATAGTTTCATGTTCAGTTTGTTTTGGTAATAAGGGAGAGTTACCAGGACTGGATCACTTAACTTTGAGGGGCTCTAAAAGGGAAGTGGTTTGCGATAAACTTAGTATTTCTAGGTAAACTGTAGTGATTTGGAAATTCATTGCCTCAATATTGTTCAACTTGCCCATAAAATGAGAAAATTTTAGATTTTTGCCAAAGTGGTCCAATCCAGGATATAGTGTCCTCGATTGGACACCCAGTTTCCACAATTGGAACACTTCCTAAAAATTCATTTTCACTATATTAAAGGTATATTTAGTAATTTATAATGATTCCATTTAAATTTTGTGAATATGACTCAGAAAGTGTACAATCGCAAAAAATGTAAGGAAAATAATAACTATTGGCCTCTGGTCCAATTGCAGCAATTTTACTGGTCGTGGAAATTAGCAAAGCCAACATTTTGAATTGTGACCTTAAGAGTGCTGCACTCAGATCTATCTATCTATCTATCTATCTATCTATCTATCTATCTATTTATCTATCCATCTATCTAATTGATTAGCTGCTATTTAATATTCATTCCTAGTCACGCCCACTCAGTCTTCTTACAAGCTATACACAAGAAAAGTTATGTTTACTATGCGTATATACAATGTATATTAGACCTAATTCTAAGTATATATTATATCGGTGTTGGCTGATTCCAAACAAGCATTTACAGCCATATGACAGGTTCATGAAACAAACAGTAAACATATACCGGAAAACCTACTAGTTTGCAAACCTACATTCTTTTAAGTTCTCAAGTATAATTTCGGAGAGTGACCCCCCCCCCCCCCCCCCTAGAAAGTGTTTTTTGCTCGTAAGCATTTTGAACCAAACTTGCCTAGTCATCCTTGCTCATTGTGTTTGCGGACTGTGTCAATATCACTTGTGTAGGATAAGGACAAACTTTACAGGTAAAATGCGGTTCAACAAGTTTAAGTGGAATTTTTAGATAGCATGATATTATTTGATTCATAATGTTTTAATATAGTAGTAGTAGTAGTAGTAGAAGCAGTAGCAGCAGTAGTAATAGTAGTAGCAGTAGTTGTAGTAGTAGTAGCAGTAGTAGTAGCTAGATGTATTCAAAATGTCAATGAATAATGGTTCGATTTGATTCATAATTTAAAGAAATAGTACGATTTCAAAATAATTCAGATAAGATTTGGAATGTCAGGTTTTACTATTACCCAAGGCCTATATTTGAGCGTTTGCATGTTTTTGAAAAACAAAAATGTTATGGGCTTACATTTGAGGGTGTGTGCCACAGTTCTGCACGCTAGATTACTCTGTAATTCAACTGGATATATATATATAGCAGCATGGATATATTTTTTGACTCAATATAAATCATTATATTGCCGGTAATTTAGCATTGATGTATGCAGTAGAACCTCTCCATCAATATTAGTGCATAGGTGCAAAATATACTAGTAATTAATGGTGATGTTCTAAAATAGCGAATCGAATTATTTGTTTTTGAATATGTGAGATCATGCAGCCGTGACAAGGGTCTCTCATGGCCCAAGAGTCTCTTATGGCCCCATGGTGCTCAGATATTATATAATGTTCAGAATAATTGAAACCAAAAAGTAGTCTTGCTGCTGTCTTCATTTTGAAAGCAAAAAAAATAAAATAAAAAATCTAGGAAGTGAACTATATACACTACAGATTACATAAGAGCAGAGCATATACTGCACCATGAGTATATTATATTATGAATATGAATGGCATGCACATGCAGTGTAAACATCTAACATACATATCAGCATATCATACTGTTTACTGTTAGGACACAGTTGGATCGTGTTGATGTGATTATGTAATGTAGTCCAACGTGGGTTACTGTGACCCAGGAGCTCCCAGGTCATGAGGGACATGATTCAGCAGAATTTACACATTTACAGTTTTTTTGGTTTGAGTTCATTTTTATATAATTACCGTAATGGAGGGTATTCAACAGGGCGGGTATTATCAATCAATTTTAACAAACCAATTTAAGTGTCGATAATATCCGTTACAGAAGGCCTATATCTGAATGACATTCGCCCAAAAAAAAAAAAAAAAAAAATATATATATATATATATATATATATTATTTTTTTAAGTGTCACTTCGATATATTTTATGAACATTAATTTTGCTGTGGTTGTTTTACATAATGAAAATGTTGAATTATTCACAATAATTAAATAACTTATTGTACTTATAGTTCTTAACTTCTTAAGTCAGTTATATTTCTTAAGTTAAAGGCTGTTGCCAGGCACCTTACGATTTAATATTAATTAATGAGACGGCCCTTAACTGTTTTATCATGATTCGATTATGGTCTATTTTAAACAATTAAGATATATACAATTTAACATTCATGAGTCAGACAGCCCTTAACTGTTTTAACGTGATAGTGTTGTATGCTATTTTAAAAGTTGTATGGTAAGGAGTTATTTACGTATCTATTTTAAAAACAATTACATTGTAAACAGGTGAATGGTGGTATATGCAAGTTTAACAAATTACAAATGAAGATAGGTTTAGATCCTAATTGCAAGTTAGGTCTAAATTAATACTGCATAACTATTTATCTTCATAAGAAAAAAAATAATGATTTGACGATTTGAATGAAATTATGAAGACACATCAACATAACACATGCCAAAAAAGAAAAAGAAAAAAAAGACCATTCATAATTCAGTAAAAACAGCTTGTATATTTACAATTTCAGGACAAAATGCCAAACTACAAGCTACATTACTTCAATGTAAGAGCCAGAGCTGAATTGTCAAGGCTGATTTTTGCTGCCACTGAGACTCCCTATGAGGACATTAGGATCAGCAACTGGGCGCAGGTCAAGGGAAGTAAGTAAATACATTAAACCCTGTATTAAGCGACCACACAAAGAAATGTATATTGTTATATAAGACGAATGGTCGCTTAATAGAGGGGTAAAACTGAAAATTGAGTCCATAGGAGTTGCAGTGTACATACTATGTACCACATAGTGGCTGGCTGTTAACAGCAGGTGGTCGTATCGTACAGGTTGCCGTCATGGCGGGTTTGATTGTACGTAAATAACACAAGTAACTATATAAACAAAAACACCCTATGAAGTTGTTATAGTAAGTCCTAGTAAATCAGGGTAGATCTAAGTCATTGTAAGTCATAGTAAGTCATGGTAAGTCATTTGTAAGCCATGGTAAGTCATAGTAAGTCATAGTAATTTTCTCTCACTTTGGAAAATGACTTAACATTTTGGAGTAGTTGTGCTCACTTTTGTAGGGATGAATGCCTTTGTAACAAGAAATTTCTTAAAAAAAAAAAAAAAAGAATAGCTATCTGGCAATGTGAGAGAAATGGGAGTGCTAAATTTTCCTGTGTGAAATTAAATGAATGCAAACGCAACAACATAATTTTAAAAAGCTTCCATATAAAGAAAGTTGACAGTAGATATTAATGACATGAAAACATACTAATAATATTAATAAAATTCTCTCAAGCCTTCAGCCACTGCTGTTGGCTTGAAATGGCTGAACTTTTTTTGGGAATCATGCCTGAAAGTTCTATTTACAGACCATGTGGTCAACTAAATATAAAGGATGTTGTTTAGCTTGTTCTACTGTAGTGTAATTCCATGGTTACTGATTCAATTATGTCTAAAACATTCATTTATGCTTTTTGAATGTGGTAACTAAGGACTTTATGCAAAATTGGCTAAAGCGATGATCACTGTAGAGCTCATTTGTGTGAATTATCATGATTTTGTAATTTTCAGGATAGAAGAAATTTGGACAAAATATCTTTTATTCATCTGACATTATTTACAAAATAATTACATAATATATGCAGTATTAAGATTCATATATATCTTTCAAAGAGATTCTCTTTTCTTTTTCGCCAAAGCAAACTGTTAAAACATTTATGTATGTTACAGATCCCAATCTCCTGTCAAACTCGCATTTGACCTAATCTCTCCCAGAGAACCTGACATAGACAAAACTAATATTAGTCACAGTTACATTGTGTGATAGGTCTAGACGCCAGATATAAAAAGGATCTACAGTAATAATAATACGTTCATGATACAAGTAAAAGGTTATTTTTCAGCACTCCTGCCTCCCTTTGGTCAGCTGCCTGTTCTTGAAGTGGACGGTGTGAAACTCTGTCAGAGTTTGTGTATCGCAAGATTTCTTGCAAGAAAAACAGGTAAAATAACATATTTAGACAAACTAAGACCATTGTACTATATTCAAAAAATATTGTTTGTACGCAAATAACCTCTTACCAGTCACATGGGAGGTTATTTCTACATATTCAGAAGATGATGTAAATTTAAAGTTGCACTGTCTGTCAAATACTGCCTTCTTGTCTCATGATATTTTTCCATTACATACCCACTTTTGCACAACAATTTAGTTTTAATTTACAATAAATAATAATATGATTATGCAATGTGCATGAGAGGCCGCAGGAGTTGTAGTAAAATGATACTTTGTTGAAGTTTGATATTTTCATACATGTGGGTAATAACAACAACAAAATCGCGATCGTTCCGGTTGAGCAAACACATCGTTTTTCGTACGTACACAGTCATGTTTACCTTGCTACGCTGCCAAAGGCATTTTCTGTGACGTCATCAATAAAAGTTTTGCCAACTTTTGGCTTATTTTTTGTCAGCCCGGATCATGACGGCGCATTGATTTCTAACTTTAGCGCCACGGCCAATCACAGAGTTTGTTAGAGCTCGTTGCCTAGCAAATGACCTAGTAATTAAATAAGCTCTGCTCTGATTGGTCGAACGTTCATTTAGTTGGCTAGCTTTATGGAAAATCACGGCAATGGACGTAGCTCCCATGGAACATTCAAAACCATAGTTCTACTGCTTGTCTTGTCTTGAATCTCATAGACTGATGATTAACAGTGTTCTAACGTGAGTTTCTTCAAATTTGTTGGGTAGATCTGTATTATCTTAAGTTAAGAATCATTTTTGCGTAAGTAGGTCATTATAGGATTTTGCGCATCATGGCCGCATAGATTAATTAGGACAACATAGTTCGTCCGGTCATCTGAGAATAGCATGACAGTAGATTTTGTTTTTGGCCAATCTCTAAACATAAAAGCCCTACGGGCGGCCCCTATGGGGCCGCTCCTGCGGCCTATAAATGTTAGTTTTTCATGCCATCTAAAAACTCAATATGTAAACAAACCCAGTGATGACGTCACAATACTGAACAATGGTGATGATGTCATTTCCATTGTGTTTCCAATGTTTTGGTCTGGATTTTCTCTCGATGTATAATTTATTTTTAAGTAATTAATGTCCTATAAAATCATTAATTCACACAAATTTAGTGTGCGTTGATTAATAAAGGTAATTTTCAAATGCTTGATAGCATAAGAAAATTGCAAATTTGACAGACAGTGCAACTTTAAACTGTATTAGAAAGTGATTTGGCCCAGTGACCATCATGATTGTATATGCCTATATGGCTATGATTTCAATGTAGTTTTTCACTGTCTATGGCTATTATTTCAGTATATTTTTCATTGTGCTCATTGCATATTTGTAATTAATTCTCGGTATGACTGTACTTATTCATCCCAGAAAAAGAATGATGGCCTTTCCCTGTAAAAATAGCAGATCAGAATCAGAATATCTATATATCACGCCTATAGCTTGGACATATTTGACATTCACATTTTCAGGGTTATGTTGGAAGCCTCTTTAGACACTAAATATTCTCCTGTGCAGCTATATAACATTTTATAATAGAAGTCCTTCAAATGATATTTACATTTACAGTGCCTTATATACAGTGCCTATGGTAAGGCAAGTAAAGAACCCAACCCATGAGACTAATATAATAAATACTTTTTTTATCTATTCAGGAATTGCTGGTGACACCCCACTTGACGAAGCCAGAGCAGACATGGTAGTTGATTGTGCTAAAGAAATCATGGACGAAACTGTCAGCATTATTTGGGAGAAAGACACAAAGAGAAAGGTAAGCACCCTGTGCTGTCACCTAACAGCCCAGCGACCTAATTATGGACATTCTTCGGTAGTTTACCTAGTTAAACAAAATGATTGGTTAAACTATGTAGCCGACAGGCTGAGTATAGACTTAAGAAATATTCTCTTAAAATAAGAGAAAAATGGATTCATATATTTTAAGTTTACACAATTCTTGTTTTGACAAGCAGGCAATTCAGGAAAAATTGCCTAAACTCAGCACGCAAACCTCTAATTATTCTGTAATTTCATAGTTAGACCTTAAATACCATAAGCCAAGCTATAGACTATAAGAGAAATTGATTAATTTACTTTAGATGAGTAAAAAAGCAAAACATGTACATAATTAGGTCACTTGGCTGTGAGGTGATGACACAGTGTAAGCTAGGTGACAATTGCATAAAGCTCACTTGTTTCATAAACAGCATATTGATTGATAGTTGGACTAATGTCAGCAGAAGTTTTTGCTCTAGTCACATGACTCCAAGGTCATATGACCTTTATTGACCAACACCACGCCACTCAAAGAAAACTTGCGGTCTGAAAAAAGTGGTTGCAACGTTTTCACTCTGTTCAGTGGGAGTGTCTTTTGATGAATCGCCATGTCTGATTGGCTGAAGGGCTGTGAAATTAATTATTTTGTGATTCTGTGCTTTGACCACTATCAAAGTTGTGTACAAGTCATTATCCAAAAAAAGAAAAGTTTAGGTCATAGCATGGAAGTGGTCGAACCATGGACGCGATTTCAGATAAGGTTTTCTTGGTCTTGCCATCAAGTTATGTGATCACTTTTTCAATAGTTTCTTTCTACTTATACAACATTGCAAAGGTTCTTCCTACTAACCCACCACCTCCACTTTCATCCCTATTTTTTCTCACAATTCCTGGACCAGTAATGTGACCAGATGCCATTAATATGTTTATTCAAACTCGCGATATAGGTGTAACTGTACAATTTATTGAAATAAAAGATCAATTAATCAACTTAATCAGTGTTAATATGCAACGGTTGAGAAAGTGGTCACATGACTTGATGGCATGGTATTGGTTGATGTAGGTCATGTGACACATTAAGTGATGAATTAATTTACACATAAATCATAAATAATGTACTTTACTTCCTCCAGAGTTCATTCAGAAGTCATTATATTATCTCTGAGCTTCGGTCTTGTATCATCTGTCCATGGCACTGCTGTGCAAAACTCATTTCTACACCGTTCATAACCCATTTTTTTTACCTCTGCTGAAAAACCCTTATAGAGGGAATGTCCAGGTTCAGTGACTTGCCAAAAATAAAGAAAAAAGTATATTGCTGCCAAATGTGGAAAGTTCATTACATAAGGATGTCATTCCAATAAAGCTGGTCAATTCTTTCTCATTTTATACTACATTTGATGCGAAGTCCATAAAATTTCCAATACGCTTGTGCAAGGGAAATGGTCTATCAGAAAGAGACAAGTCAGCAATGCATATCATCCATATATCACAGGGGTTATCAAATTCTGTCATACTAGGTTATGGGACTCTATACTGTTGATTGTCACCCACAATACATGAAATAAATAACCTATATCTGTTCAATATCATGTATATATTTTTTATAGGCGAGCCTCAGCCTATAGGACATCTTCTTCATAGGAGAGACTTCCCTGCAGAACGCCTCTACTTTATTGAAGAGTCTGTTCCAAACAGGCCAAACTTTTGTCACCCCTTTTATTTTTATAGGCAAGGAAATCTTCCTCATAGGAGAGGCTTTCCAGTGGAAACGCATCGATACTGTATTGAAGACTCTATTCCAAACATTGTAAAAATGCACCTAGTGTGGCCCTTTTCTGTTAGTGGTTTTTGCTGCGACTTTTGAAAAGAGTTCACATAGAGGTGGAAACCCATTTGGTATCTCTGTGCAAAGCACCTCTTTGTAGGCGGGTTTTCACCAATACCAGTTGGAGCCTCACAATCAGATAATATAAAACTGCTTAGCAACGGTCATGATTCTCAACAAAACCTAGTATCTACTTATATTATTTCATTCCTATAAAAACTAATGATTTGAATCAGTAACTAAGGTGTCTCAGCTGTGATAATAAAGATAATTGCATGTGATACAGGCTGTTCATAGGTCAGTGGAGGCTGCTCTGGCTATATGAGCATGATGAGCACTAGCTCACAGAGCACCTCCTTATTTGCAAATCCCTCAAGTGACACGGCACAAATTGGATCTGTTAATTGCTCCCATTTATGTTTCTGATTGCTGATTACGTTGAGAGCCATGTACACTAATACAGATAGGCCAATGTTGAAATGTATGAAATTATTTCATGAATCTCCATCATTGCAAAATTCGTTAAAACTCATCAATCTACAATCTTCTCCATGTTCATCATTTGGTTTTTATATGCTACATCGCCTACAAAATTTTTCGAAAACGATTTTCTTGATTATGCTGTCGCCGAAAAGACCAGTTAACACCTTTACGATTTTGACGACGATCTATCTCGACTACCAAAGTTGTGAGGCATCGTCGAAGGTCAGCCCTATGATCGGGAACGATCTTAATAATGTATCGTAGCAATGCTTTAGATCTTGTTCAGAGGTCGTGGAGTGCAAAATGTTTTTGAGTCTACTAAAAAAAATTATTTTCGGACCTCATGACTTTTTGTTTAAAGTTACGAATTCGTAGGTTCATCTTAGCTCATTGTAGGAGGTCGTAGGAGGCATTAGGAGGTAGTACATGGAATCGTTATCAATCGTTATCATTCGCCATGTTACATAGCCAAACTTCACATGACGAGGGGCCATGAACAACAATTTTGCTGCCATTGCCTACTAAGAATGACGATTTTGAGTTTGTTATCGATCAGCACTATAATCGTGAAGGAAAAATCTTTTTTATTTTAATTTATATAATAGTATCATTTGAACTGTGAGCATTGGTGTTCTGACATAGTAATGATTTGGCCCGTTTTATTTCATCATTACACTGTGTATGGTATAGGTTTGATACATTGCGTACAAAAAATTAATGTTTTGACAAATATTTTATTCAGGAAGAAAGAACGAAAATGTTTAACGAAGAGAAATTACCAAGGCGACTGGGCTATTTGGAAAAAATGCTGGACAGTAATGGAGGAAAGTGGTTCGTTGGAAAAAAGGTATATATATATATAATACTTTGAACGTTTGAGGGTCATTGGTTCAACTGCCGCTGTGGCTCACATTTTTCTAATTCAGCTTACTTTATCAAAATGGCAAACAAATTTAATACAGCTAGGGCTCTTTTTTTAAGAGAGAACTTTACTTATCTTTGCAGTTGAACTGGGCTGATCTGGCTGTCGTAGATTCCATCAAGTTTGTTGAAAATGAAAAACATCCAATTCCGTGGACCTCAATCCCAAAGCTAAAGGAACACCGGAAAAAAATTGAATCAATCCCAACCATTGCAAAATACATAGCATCTAGGCCTGAAACAACCAGATAAATAGTTTCAGTTATGGATATGTAGTTGTACATTTATAAATGTTTTCTAGCTCCTTGTCACTTGTCTAATAGCAATATGCAGTCATGTACTCTGGCTTATCATTGTTTTTCAACATAAATAAAACCATAATTATTTCAACCTGATCATAAATTACGTTTTAGCTATAGTTATTGTGCTAACAATTTTCCAATTTTCACGAAAATGGTTTCAAACTATTACTTTATGTCCTACAAGATAAAGTACTAGTACAATATATATGTAGTCATAACTTTCAAAACTTATCATCATAGAGATGGCATTAATTTCGAAGTCTACTTTATTTTGTATGGATTGTTTTTTATGCATATCACTAAAAACCCAGCCCAGGAACACAAAATGATCAGGGTGCATGAAATGGCATGTAAAATTTTATATTATAATCTATAGTTGGCATGTTTTATATTATAATCTATAGTTGGCATGTTTTTCCATTTGTGGAGAATAAAGTCATTTTGAATATATTTGGTAAATTTGCCGCATCTTTTTACCCAATGCTATTGTAAAGATTCTAAGCAATGCGCTGTTTAATTGTTCTAACAAGCCGAGACCAACATAACTTTTCCGAATCCAGCAGAACTCGTATGTTCTCAGATCAGCTGCTGTCAGCCAATCAGAATGCTTCATTGTCTTCCAGCATGGGTGTATGTTGGCTGAGTATGTAGGACGTTGCTGGGCCTATAGCCTGTAGTATGTTGGAGGGCTCTAACCATTTAGACGCGATGGGCCGAAACCGATCAAAAAATGACTAACGTATGGTGTCTTATTATGGTCAATATTCTAATATGGTCAGTTCCAATTAAATTAAAGCTCCCTCATTTCATCTGCTGAGAAGTAACACCACTGAAGCACCAGCATTTTGAAATTTTAAATGTGTCTTTTCAGTTTGCAAGGTCATTCATTATGGTTTGATTTTGTATACAAAATGAAAATCATCAAGGTTTCTCTTCTCAACTTGCAGGTATACAGCTTAAAAATTTTCGCTTAGTTGGATTTCAAATTTACAAGATATTGCTTTCTTTTGAGAGTTTATTTCATCTATTTCACATTAGACACTATATTATTGGAATAAATCAAGGTGACAATAATTGGTTATCTTTGATGACCATAATATGACACAGGTGTCCTAATATCGTCCGTATGAGGTTACTTGTTCTAACAGGCTGTATTTTTTTTTAATGATTTCGTAAAGTAAAATATATTTACTTAACAATAGTTATTTGGAAAATGCCAAGTGTTAAAGACTTTTATTTAGCTCTCACAAGAAAGCCTGACCATAATAGGGCATCATACATTAAATTATGGTAAAATTAAAAAAAACTAAGCATGACATTCTCATGAAGTTGCTGTTTCCAAGTTAGGACGAAACGTGTACAGCCTAAAAAACGCCGGAGTGTCGGATAAATACAACACGTTTATGCTGAGATAATGTGAGTCTACTTGTAAAATACAATATAAATTTTCCCAAATTTGACAAAGATTGACTGAGTTAAGTTTATGATGACCAGTAACAACGACGGTCCCTTTTCTGCATAGGCCACTCTACACAGATGACAAGATCTTGTCTACTTTAATGAAAAACTGGGTTTCAGTTGCACATAAGCATGGTGTGTCGTCCAACAGAGAATGTTGTGGGATTTGGAAAAATTGTATAGGTCTGGGCTTCGCCTTGGCCAGTATAAAAATTGTGTGTCGGTATACTCCTCGGGTGTACATCGAAATTTACAATATTACAGAGTTTTGCGGGATGAGGAAAAATGGCGTTCTGTCCTGTCGAGAGATGGAGCTACGACCACACAGGTCTCGCAATTGTTCAATGACGTCATCAACAAAAGGTCAATCAGTGCATTTGATGACGTTACAGTTGGATGACGTCATTAAACAATAGCAAGACCGGTGTGGTCGTAGCTCCATCTCTCGACAGGACAGAACGCCATTGTATTACAACAGAATAGAAGTAAGCTGATTTTGAATGCAGTATTAATGTATTATCTATATACAGTAATGCTGTTCTAATTCTAATTTCCGTGCTGTTTCTAAATAATTCCCCAAACATTTCTATTGCTTTCAAAATCTTATTTCTTATTGATACATATCAATAAACATGTATTATCTATTAAGTTTATATGCAGTACATCCACAGTCTAGATTCCAATTGTATATTTCTAAACCCGCCAAGCTCGATTCTCTAAATAATAAAGATGTTCCTAACTTCGATTTGTACTGAATTACACTTTTCCACTTAATTAAGGCATGTTATAGGAATTGACTTGCAGCGATTTTAAGGTCTACTTCATTATATTAAAGGATTCTATGATGTTCATCTGGTTAAAAATTGTCCGATATCAGAATTCCAGTTACTCTCACATGAATATTTGTCCCACATTACTATTTTCTTATTAAACGACCGCTGTCTGATTGATTAACCTGTTCCATAGCCTAATAAGCATCTCTACATAACACCTAGCAGGTTCCTTAATAGATTTGGTAATCTTGAATTGATTTTGGAATTGGACCCTTGGGCAATTTGTGACCTCTGTCCTTACATAGAAAATAATCCCTCCCTCGTTTCTGAGAACAAGGTATGGAAAAAAATCCATCCCTGGTTCATGGGAACAGACGCATGACCAATGCTGAGCATAGTTGACTAATAATCATTGGCAAGTGTAGCGTTAACATGGTTAATTTGTGGGATTAACTGCAGCAGCTAGGGAAAGACAGACAGACAGACATATAGACAGACAGAAATGCAATGAACATATAATTTTTGTTACCACTAAACAATGCTAAAGGGGGGGGGGCAGGGTTCTGCCCCCCCCCATATCCCCTGGTTATGGCCCTGTCCGAATTGTAACTGCCAATAAACATACAGATAAACTACGTTAGACCAATAAATATATCTTACCATAGGTGATAAATAATTGACTAACTTTTCAGTCAAAATGGCCATAGGGGTCAGTCAGTCAAAATTTCTACACTCCAGTTCGTCAAAATTCCAAAAATGTACTTTAAAAATAAGACACGTATTTACTACTTTTGGACACACATCTATAAACTTCATCCTTTTTTTTTTTGGGGGGGGGGGGGGGGGGCTGATTTTTATACTTGGCCATTTAATTTGCACCGAAAGTGTGTGCATTATTGTCATACAATTGACTCCTTTAATTTCTGGCCTAGGGAGGGAGGTCTCTTATTTCAAGCCCATGGCAGTATTACATTTGTCAGAGAGTGTTAACTGCCGAAAGACTGTATGCGAATATCCAAATAGTCAAAATATCCCTCAAAATACGTGTCTAAGCAAAAAAATAAGAAATAGATCCCATCAAATTATCCAGATATTTTTAGTTCTTATAGCTGTCCCATGAGAGGTCGCTGCAATACTGGCATTAAACATCATGTTACCAGTTGCGGAACGGCGGATTTCAATCCATAATAGTGATTTGAATGATTTCAATGGTAAAAACAGCTATAAAAGGAATAAAGAATTCAGGATTAAGAAGACAAAGTGTGCTTTACGTGTGAAATGCCTAAATTCAGTCAATAGCATCATTGCAATGTTTTCAATTAATTACGAAGTTTATTGAAAACATCGCAATGAATTTATTATTTAATTTACAAAATTTAATAAATTGCAGAATAAATACCAACAAAGCACTATTCATACTGCAATTTTGTCTTCTATTATGGTAGATTTAGGTGTATTTTTTTAGTTGTGCTGGCAGTAGGTGGTTCCTCTGTTCCAGATCCATTTTCTTCTGCAAAGTTTGCGACCGAGTGGAATGTGACGTATTTACAAATATTTACACTATTTACGTTGATTTCCCTCCATATCATATTATATATTAAGCCATAATTATTTTTTCAATATTTTGGGAGAGCAAAGAATCAGTGTTCTTCACCCCCACCTTACCTTATATATATATTATATTTATTTCATACCAAACACAAGTACAGAAGTAGGTGCAAATTAAATTTGAAAATTTAAATCATGAGATCTATTAAAATGTGTAAATGTTCATATTATATTAATGTCCCAAATTATTTCTTCAATTTCCTGCCTGCGCATGTCGCATTCCATGAGTTTGTCTCTTATTTGAGTAAGTTCCCTCAGAACTGATGCTAAACATGCATTGTTCCTGTCAGATTTGCACTGTTCCTTATACAGATGCGAGTTACGCAACATAGCAGCACCTTCACATTTATGTGATTAAGACTGTCCAATTCAAAGTTTGAAAGTTGAGCTAAAGCCCCGGTCTCACATAGCCGGTTTTGCGGTAGTGAACCCGTAGCGCATAATGCTTTATTTAAAAGGATCCATAAACTTTGGATTATGTTATGAACAAAGAGACCAGGACGAATGTGTTGGATATCCTGATTCAGATTGGGCAGGCGACATTAATTATCGCAAATCAACTGAATATTTATTTCAGATTGGTGGTGCCCCAGTTAGTTGGAGAAGCAAGAAGCAGTCCTGTGTAGCATTGTCACTGCCGAAGCAGAATACATGGCCTTGGCCAGCGCTGCACAAGAAGAAACAAGCCAATGAAATCAATTATGATTTAGGAGGATAATCAATCAGCAATTCGCATGAGTAAGAAACCACAATTCCATGGTCGATCGAAACACATAGGGATTAAATATTGGTTGACCAAGGACATGTAACACTCGAATACTGTCCTACTGAAGACATGATTGCTGATATGCTAACCAAGGGACTAAGTAAAGATAGATTTTACAAGATCAGACAGATGGCTGGTGTGAGGAAACTTGGTGCTATTGACAATTAACACATGCTGTGGACTAACTAAATGGTGCTAATGACTATTGGTGCTATTGACGCTCATTTTGGATATAATAATGTAGTTGCACTTTATGTGTCAAGATCTAAAATGCTTATAATAGCATGTACTTTGATCTGTAATTCATTTACATTTTACATGTTATTGCATTATGTATTGTTTATTTTAAATGATGTACTGGTATGTTTTTTTTATGGTACATAGTGTGTGTGTGTGTGATTTGGGCTTTACGTCCTGTATCCAGATGGGCTAATTAGGACAGGCAGGGACCATGGCAATGAGACGAAGGAAGAAACAGCCATCCAACTTAGGCTCGACCGGGAATCTAACCCGGGACCCAGCGGTTGGAAGCCCAGAGCACTACCTCTGAGCTATGCCCCCGCCCGGGTTATGGTACATAGATTGTTCATTTGATTATAAATGCCAGGTTTCATTTTCTTAGTGTTTATGATACATAGGTATAATGCATGTATGAGTTTTTTTAATTTATGTATGGTAACCATGTTTAATCTAGATGGGTAGTAACCATATGTCATCTCAAATAATTGTCGAGTACTCCAACTTAAGGGCCTATCTCACATAGCCGAGGGACACTGCAGTGTGTGTGTGTGTGTGTTAATGTTTAACGCCTCATCAGCACCTGAGTGGGCTATGTAGAGGCTCTCTAGGTTAAACTGCAGAGTGATGCAGAGTGCCTATAATATATCAGGCAGTCGGAAATACTCGGCTTTGCACGCCGACCACTTTGGAAAAGCTCGGAAATACTCAGCAACACTCGTAGACCGATCGTGAAATTTTAAACATGTTTAAAACTTTCTAGGAGTGTCGCCGAGCAATTTTGTTCTAGAATTGCTCGGGATTTTCACGGGGTTAACTCACCGTGCACTCGCCATTCACTCTGGGAGTACTCTTGGTCACTCTGGGAGTACTCTTGGTCATATGGAATGCTGTGTGGACGTGATTTCCTCACCGACTGGTCGGCATGTAAAGAGGGCGAGGAATGTGGGAGCAATCGGCGAGTCGTTGCTGACTTGCTTTTTCTAGGCATCAAATGACCAAGAGTGAAGCCGATTGATTGCTTGCCAGCAATCGTCATTACTCTGCATGGTCACTCGGCTATGTGAGATAGTGGTTTTAGAGTGAGAAGGCCGGAGTGTTGAAATATGTCACTCATTTACGTTTTACGAAAATGTACGATTTACAGCATTAAAAACGGAGTCACGCACGTTGCGTCTCTCCAAAAGGAACACATGGTGTCATGTTGTTTGAACTAAAATGACAAATTCTAACAGTTTCATCATTGTGTAGCGCATAGCCTTTTCATTTACTGCTCTTGACCGATTCATTAAATTACGTTGATACAATCAAGGATATTTTTGCACGCTGCAAGAACATAGTGAACACTTTACATTTAAAGGGTCACATTATCCAGGATAAAGTAGCCAACTGCGAGAAAAAAAAGATCTGACCATCCAGCCATCTCTGAGGCCAATGAATTAATTCAGCATAACATGGACAAAAGGCTTTTTATTACAGAATCTGTCAAGGTGGTGGCACTTCTAGACCCTATGATGAAAGATCTGATTGGTATGACCGCAGTTTTTGGAACAAAAGATAGATGCGTTTGAAGAAAGGTTCAGCTGCAGTAATTTGGATGGTGCATCAAGATCAACGGTACACACAGTATCTGAAGATTCACAAGTATCAGAAGCCCTCACCAAGAAAAGAAAGCTGTTAGATCTCTTTAGAACTTCAGTTTTGTTAGAAACTGGAGCAGCAACATCCAGCGTCAGGGTGGAAGTAACCAAGTTACCATTCCTCCAGTAACAATCCCCTTACATATTGGAAGGAAAACCAGGCAGTCTGGTACTGAATGGCAAGAGGTCGTCATAGGCGCTGCATCGTATGAATTTTGTTAGTTTCATACATGACAATTTTAAACTCTTTGCGTAAAAGTTGAACTGATAAGTTCCATCTTTGAACTGATATGTTCTTTGTGTAAAAGTTGAACTGGTATGTTCCAGCTGTCCAACTGGAAGACTATTTCGTTAATGTAACAGAGAATTAAAGTGAAGTTTGCAAAAATTTTATTTTCCGTGTTGTTGATCCAGTCACAGGGTTGAAAATTTGGTGTGTATATATTTAAATTTGGATTTAATTATGTTGCATCTTCGGTTTCACTTTCAGTGACTTAAGTGTGGAGTCAGGTGAATTGAAAAAAAAATTGACATAGTCTACTTAGCAGCCAAATAATGCCAAGCAAGTCACATTTGGGAATCTAGCTTGGCTTACAGGTCTAGTTGCAAATCACACTTTGATATCTCAGCTGTCAAATTACGGCTTAATATAACTAATAAAATCTAAGGTTTTTGCCAAGGAGAATTAATGATAATAAACAAATTACTTAAATATTAATGGAAAAAAAAAAATAATAATAATAACAACAATAAGACAAATGGTCAATACATAAATGCGAATTTGGTTTGCCATTTTCGGAAGGATTTTGTGGCCTTGAAAAAGGCCGATATATAAGGGGGTGCAATTAGAATTGCATTAAATTAGGGGCTTAAATTTGGATATTGTATGGTGGCCTGGCTTCTTTTCTTTGTAGTTATGGTGGTCCGCTCCACACGTTTCCGTTTTCTTTGATGAGGTTTTTTTCCTCCATGCCTTGGTGTCCGTGCCACTGTCATCCCATATTTTGTTCTTGTCATCCTACTGTCCACTTCCTTGCACCTTTTCAGGAACCTTGCGAAGTGTCGCTCTCTCCTCTCCTGTGACAGTGTACTCCAGGTATCTGGTTCCACCAGGAAGTTGGTGAAATCCTTCACCAGCACAAAGTCCCTCAGATCCAGGAGACTTCTCTGAACTTTTTTGTATTGAATTTTTATTATAACATCATGAATTTTCTCCACCAGCTTTTTCTTTTTATTCATCACTATCTTTCCGTTTGGGATGGCTTTACATTTAACTTTTAGCATGGTGCCAGTTTTATTTTTCACCTTTAATTGTCTGCCAGACAAATCCAACTGAAAGCATTGGGTGGGTACTGGGCAGGTGAAACAGGCTTTACATCCTACATTTTTGCACCAAATAGGGCTGATCAGGACAGGCAGGTGCCCAGGCAATGAAGCAACCTTCCATACTTAGGCTGGATACGGACCCATGGTTGGCAGCCCAGCGGTACCACTGAGCTAGGCCCCTGCTCTAGAGCTGTTCAGAATATTCTTTTCCCAAAAATTCATAGCCTGCTGCACTGATTCCCATGCTTTTGGGTCTGAGAAAGCCAGAAATCACAACCATTTTGATCTGTGACCATGGGAACCTTTGCCTCAAGAGCCCTGAAGTTATAATGTCGATTTTCGTCAAAAACGCCCAAAATTGTAGGAGGGGGGTAGCCTTTTTTCTTCTCTAGCTTCTCAGGCAATAAAGATACAAGAATAAAACTTACACCATGTGAAAGATAATAAAATTGCCTTTATTACAAAACAGGTTTCTTTTTTGTGAAAAAACATGAGAATTTGTGTTTCGGAGGTAAAAAAATCTGCAATATGACTGATTTTGAACCCCCTGAGTGCAGTTATCACACCTAAGTTTACAATCTAAAATGGCACTATGCTGCAACACTTGTCTACAACACAAGAGCATCATTTACATCTACAGGATTAGAGAGTCCAAATGTAGCAATGCTACAACACATATCTACTATCTACAATACAAGGCATCATGTACATCTACAAGCACAAGAGAGTCCAAATTTAGCAATGCTACAACACATATCTACAACACAAAGCATCAAGTAGCAATGACACAATGCTACAACACGAGACTAAGGCATGACACATCTACAAGCATAGAAATTATGCAGAATTCAAGGAATTAAGCTAGAAGTCACTTTGTCACAATATTTTGCTGTTTGCTGCAAATAATTGTCAGTAAGAGGACACACAATCACACATGCATTAAGCTAGAAGTCACTTTGTCACAATATTTTGCTGTTTGCTGCAAATAATTGTCAGTAAGAGGACACACAATCACACATGCATTAAGAGTCATTCAGTGTGGATTTTTTGAAACTGTCAAATTTCCTTCTATGAAGCTCAACAACCTGAAGTAATTGATTTCTCTGCTCCTGATTTGTTGTTATTACAGTCGCAAAATCAGCCATCATTTTGACGCCACGTTCGGCCACATCATTTACAACTTTGACTGACTGTATAAATTGTTCAACTGCCTTGAAACTGTCATTTTCTGCCCAATTTTCAACTGGCTGACTCATCCAAGTTATGTCAACATCTAGAGCATCAAATATGAAGTGAGACTCTGGGCCAACCAGATCAGGGAGAGTTGTTGAATTTTCAATGAGTGGAAATACAGGTTTGCCTCTTCGAAAACTGTCTGGCTTTTCTGTTCTAATTAGTCTGAGGGCTAACTGTTCCTTAAGTGAATTGGTCATTTGGGGATGTCTGCTAAACAGAGCAAATGGTACAATCTCTTGTGTGAGGTACCATGTGTGATGCTTCAGTTTGTTCAGGACTGCTGTCGCCAGGTGGGCATCATGTTGTCGGAACTGCAACATGTCCTTCACAAAGAGGTCATTGATGAGTGAATCAGCAGCATTTGTTGCGGTCATCCAGTGACAAGTGTAAAATAGTGCCAGGAAAGTGACAATTCTTTCAAGTTTTTTCTGTATTTCCCTGCTGTAAGCCAGCTCTTGGCTGAACAAGAACATCTTGATGCAATAAATATTGCTGGCCATCCACCAAGCTTGGTGGATTGCCCCAGGACGACTCCAGTGGATGCCCCTAGGGGGTTCTCATCCAAGCAAGATGATAGCAAGTTCAGCGACTTCCCTGTAATCTGCACGTGGGGTGGTTGACTCCAACAGCTCATTTAGTATCCTCAGGGAATTCTTTCTCTTGTCCTTCAGCCACGACTTTGTCACTTTGAGCACATTTGGCTCATCCTTCCCTATTCCAGCCCACTTGTCTTTCAGGCCTTTGAACCATGGATTGTCTGGACTTTTTATTTTCCCAAAAACTGCCTCCCAAGCAGCTCCAACAAGCAATTCCAGAATGTGGTGCCGGCATGCCAAGTAGAACACCTTCTTGTTCAACTTGTCTTCCAGTAACTCTGCCGTAGCTGTTGTGACTTGACTTCAAAGATTGTGTCATGGCCAAACATGTGCGCTAGTCTCTCATTTCTCTGATCCATGTAGAAGCAAATATCCTCTTATTTCTTCTCCTTGGTTAGCAATCTATTGCTTCTTATCTCGTCAATAGCATCGGGTGCTCCAATGTCAAGGAGCTTGTCTAGTTCCGTGCTGAAGGCATGTCACTTACCATCTGGATCAGTTGACCTTGCTTGATTTCTTGCTAATTTTCTGTGCGATTCATGAATTTTCATCAAGTGCAGCATCGCATTCTTTCTAGTCATAGTCTTTATCCGTGCCATTTGCCAGAATGGAATGATGACATCAATGGTTTCATATGCAATAACATGATTATCTTCAGTATGAGAGTCACGTTTCAAGTACAAGAAATATTGAAGAGTCTGCCTGTTGGTAGGGAGCTTTGATCCACTGATGGAAGCAGAGGGATGGCCAATCAAAAACACTTCTGTGGATGACCTAATTGACCTTGTTGATGCTCTGGCTACTTTAGGCTTTTTTTCTGCTGGTTCTCCAGGGACAGTTGTTTTACCACTTCTAAGCACTTTCTCCAATGCCATGGCAGTGCACAGCACAGCTCCACAAAGACTGATCAAATCTGAGCTCTTCTTGTCTTGTGGTTTTCAGGCAAGGCACTTGCAACACACTGCTTCAAAGCAATTTGTACAGCATATATATCTATCGAGGAAACATTTTAGCCCTTCAAGCAGCAGTTCACTGTGTCCATATTACATCATTACAACTTCTAACAAGCAGCAGCTCTCGTGCTTTCCAGAATCAAAAACATTAGTCAGAGAGGCCTTGAGTCACTCCTTGTGTATATTACTTGAAAGACCAATTTATTATCATCTATAGATTTATAGGCCCATACTTGTCACTATCTGTACCTTTCACATGCATGAGGCAAAAGTTCTCATTGTCACAAATCACAATGTTTGTCATTTTCTGAAACCTTGAAATATGGGGTATGATCCTTTTTGATACCTAGGTGTCAAAACTGCATTTAATGGGTTCAAACCCAGTCATATTGCTTATTTTTTTAACCTCCAAAGCACAAATTCTCAATTTTTTTCAACAAAAAGAAACCTGTTTTGTAATAAAGTTGTACTTTCTTGATACCACCAGAAAGGCAATTTTATTTTCTTTCACATGGTGTCAGTTTCATTCTTGTATCTTTATTTCCTGAGAAGCTAGAGAAGAAGAAAGGCTACCCCCCCCCCCCCTACAATTTTGGGTGTTCTTGATGAAAATCGACATTATAACTTCAGGGCTCTTGAGGCAAAGGTTCCCATATTCACAGATCAAAATGGTTGTGATTTCTGGCTTTCTCAGATCCAAAAGCATGGGAATCAGTGCAACAGGCTATGAATTTTTGTGAAAAGCATATTCTGAACAGATCTACCCCTGCTCCCAAAAGAAAGTATCAGAAAGCCTCAGTGGCCCACTTGCCGCAAGTCTAATTTGTCTGCCATGTTTGCTATTCTCAGGCTAGAAAAGATCAGATTCGGGACCAATGCAGGTTACAATCACTAGGGTATTGCAACAATAGACATACCATTAGTTTCATAAATCTGGTGGACTCTAGATAGCTTTAGCAACCTTTTCCTGGCTGTAGCTATAACTGGCTAAAGCCAGCTACTTCTGTTTACTCCTAGCCAGGGGCATCGATTTCTATTGATGGGTGGGGGGATGCAGGCCTATGTACTTCAGTCTGTCGCACTGTATCTTTCTGACTCGCGTAAAAGTGGCTGCAGTTAACGTGCGGATACTTGTTAAGAGATAAAACAATGCTGGATCATTGATGCCAAACTATTTTTAGATGCATTTAATTGTACCGGTATGTGATATGAAGTGTAAAACTACTTAATACAAATATTCCAAAGAAAAGTGTGTAGAAAAAAGGATTTTCATTGTGGATTTCAAGGGGGGATGATTGCATTGATCATCTCCCCCTTCCCAAAAAGTGGGGGGTATATATCCCCCACATCCCCCCCTGAATCGACACCCCTGCTCCTAGCTCTTAGTGCATGCAAGAAATTTATATTATATATAAAAAAAATATGCATGTACCATAGACGTGCATCTTTGAATAATTTGTGTGACTCTCAACTTATGCACCAAATGGTGCTGCATGTACGTTAGATCCGGCTTTGAGTAGCTATAGCCAGTTACGCTTAGTGGCAGGTAGCATCAAATAACAGTCTGGCTTTGTCTAAGTTCAATTTAACAGGCCAACTTTAACGAAACTAACCGTAGTCCTGAAAAAGCCTTCCACAACAAAAAAAGTTGGTTTCAGTTAATTTTATATATTTATTCAAGTTAACGGCAAAGCAGTCCCAGGGCAGTAGTATTTGGAGAAAATTGCAAAGGGGAAAAATTGTGCAGCAAGAAAAATGGTAATCAATTTGAAAGCCCTTGAAATGTGTGACTGCCTTTAAAATGTGTGACTGGAAAAACATTTTATGAAGCATATTCTAGAAATTGTTAAAACTGAGCATGCTTCTTTAATTTTTGATGGAAAAACTGACTACAGTAAAAAAAGATGTCTTGCGAGGTATTTTGAACATGATCTGATGGTATTGCTCGAGTCTGTGTAAAGAAACCAACGCACCCGTTCTAAAAGAGATTTTCAATGCCCCGCATGAATAAATCATTATTTAACTTATCATGGATTGTAGGGCAGTGCTATAATAGAGCAGACAACATGCAAGGTAAGCTCAAAGGGTTTGCAACTTTTATCTGACATTATGCAATCGAGCTGTGTTTGATATCATGCTCACAGGCTAAATCTCATTCTAAATTTGGTTGCAAGCTGTTGTCCCATGTAAGAAACACTCTTGGGATTTCTGCACATTAGTGGACATGTGCAGTGTTTATTAATTGAGTAATAAATTAGTTCAGCTCATCAGGCTTTTTGTAACGTTGCATTACCTTGATAATTTTCACACTACACTAGGGGCGGTAGACTCAAGGGGGTGGAGAGGGGGCTAGTCCCCCTCCCCATAATAATCCTATACACTGTATATTGAACCTATTACCTGAATTTGAGCTACATAATTATGATAATCTTAGAGCTAACATCATTAAGGACCGTTGCATGTGCCACAGCTTCAAGTCAAGGTGGAAAGAAAATGCTCAGTGAAGTTGACCACAGCCACAGCTGAAAGATCTGTTTCAGTGCTAAAGGTTAAGGAGAACAATGTCTCAGGAGAGACTAAACTTGGGCCAATAAAATGTTATCCATTTTTGAAGAAATTCACATGCTTTAATTGAGTATTTTATACAAAACATTTGATGATATTCACATGCCGTTGATATGGAGCATTTTGAAAGTAAAATCATGAACATTAAAAAAGAAATCTGATGACATTCACATGCTGTTGAAAGCAAACCATGTAAATAAATATTCCATCAGACAAATGTGTATCAGCATCATTCCTGAGGCAGAACACAATATGGATATTGCAGATTAAAGACAGGCTATTGCATTTACATTAAAATGATTAAAATATTCTGATGAAATCCACATGCTCATGCTTTGAACTTAGCATTTTGGATATTAAAATCTTCCAACTTCAAAATATCTGATATTCACATGCTATTGATTGGGGGCATTCTGCAGTCAAACCTTGTTTGAAAAAAATAATAAAACCATCATCCAGTGATACAAAAGATGATTAAAATCAGCAGGAAAAAACTGCCACAAAAAAGGATATGGCAGTACCAGGATAAACCTTGTACTGAACAATAATGAAGTTATTGACACAACAAACTTGCTAAAAAGATACAAAACAATGTATATTTTTCATGACATGTGTAAAGGCACAAAACATGGAATACACTTTCTTAAATAATCTACAACTGTTTGATCAGACTAGACTAATGGAATGGAGATACAAATTTTGAGATCGCTACTACCTTTGTAAAATTACATGGATATAAATGAGGAACATTGATTTGGACGGAATGTTCATGTGTGTTGACTACAAGTAAACTTGTATATTTTAACACATTAAAAATAAAACATATTTCAATACTTGTAGATGCGTATATAGAGTTAGAGCATCGATGATGAATATCACTTGAAATTATACACAACAAAAGACTAATTCTATAGTCAAAGATTCATCAAAACTAATGACTATTAATCCATTTAAACTATCCCTAGAGCTACTTGACAAAAACTAAATTTATATAACAAAAAAAAAGTTCATGAGATTTTCTATTTCTCTCACAGGTCACTTTTTTTGGCTCTCTAGAAATATTATGAGGGGTGGATGTTCTTGACGTCATAATGAATACGCTGGTCTTCATGAACTTGGCGCAGCTGTTGCTGTTTCTGTTGCATCACTTTCTTGATTTTCGGCAGATCCTGGCATTGTGGGATTGGCCATGTCTGACGGTGTCACATCGTAACCCATTTTCTTCATGTCTTTCATGACAATGTTGAAGGTCACCGTGACATAGCCTTGGGATCGAACTCTGGTCACTATACAAACAAATTTTATGAAACTTGGTCAACTGAAAATGTTTTACATTCGTGCTTAATTACAAATTAATACATGCATATGTAGAGCGAGTTATGATACATTTTATTATTTTTGTGCGATATTGATGGTTCAGGTTTTAACTGAGATGCTCTTGAGGGCAGAGGGAATATATACAGTGTAAGCAGTTGCAAAGTCAAATTAAAATTGTTAATTGATTTTCTGTATTCTGCCAATAAACACCATTGTCAAAAGTATGATTTTTATATAAATTTGGCTGGTGTGGTCAAGTTGTGTTCATTAAATCTCTGGTATTGGAGGTCATGACAATAATCAGTAGCATGTAGCATGTTGGTGTCATGATGTGATGTCATAACAACCTCGCAGCATTGCCTTCATTAGATTTCCCTCCACAAATGCTGCAAATATGCTATTTTTCTCACAATTTGTACCTCTCCTTGACAAAAGTTAAGAATTTCAGGAGGTTGACAAACATGTTGTCAAGTGTGGAGCTAGTACGATGAGGATAACTGTGGTCCAAACTATATGTCAAAATAGTAACACCAACGGTTGGTCTATTTTTTGTTTAACAAGAAATTCCAGACTTACCTTCCCTCCCTTCTCCCTGAGCCACAGTCCTGGGATCATGATACTCAGGTCTCCGTGACATAAACCAGCTCAAGAACTGCTGAAATCTTGAAGAAGATTCAGGAACAAACATAGCCACTTTGCGTGTGTGCCTAAGGAAATGACAATAGAAATACAATTAAAGGTGACTTTCAGTTATGGCGTTTTGATATGTGGCATATTCATCCAAAAAAAAATACAGTGTATATGTAACCCCCAACACTGGGGATTTAAGTTTAGGCTTATTATTTACTGTCAATCTTTCTACTTTATACTGCACCAGTTCTCTGAACCACTACGTTAGCTCAATAAAAATGATAAGCGATATGAAAATAGACAAGGCACAAAGTCCTAAGGATTAAATCCTCAGAAACCAGCATCCAGTGCATGCAATTTAGGTAAATACAAATGGGCTTAATACCTTCCTGGAACCATGGGAACATGAGTGACTCCATATCCTCGCACAATGTCCACTCCTCTGAAGTCTATGCCATATGCATGCACCACCAATTGCGGCCCTGCATCGAAATATCTAAGTTTAATGCCCTTCTATAATATGATACACAATACAGAGATAACATCAGTTTCAGTACTGACCTCTTTAAATAATATTCAATGAATATTTGTTAAAAAGGGCCTCGTTAACCAATGTGTCACTGCAGACTGCGAGCCAACTATTCTATTTCAAAATTAATCTTAAAAACAAATTTATATACATTTAAACTATTGACACTAAAGTGGCAGCTCATCATAATTATACTTACAACCAAAAGGGTTAGTGCTCTTCCATGTGATATCTAGTGGAAAGTTTAGAACGATGCATTGTCGATCATCTCTAGACTTCTTTGCTGTCTGTGTTAAACCTTCTTCTAAACCCTACAAAAAAACATTTGTCTAAGAATATTGGCATTCTAATGTATTACTCAGACCTTCATGGCATCTTACAAGAGTTGATGTTTTATTTAGGACTCACCGACGTTACTACCCAGTCCTGACCATAGACAAAGCTGTATCTGCAGTAGATGTCATCAAATTCTGGGAACTTTAAGAAAAATATAGAAAGAACAGAATAAGGAGAAGGTCACACTAATCCACAAAAAAATATCAAGGATCAATCACAGCGCTCGAAATAAGAGACTATCAGGCTGTCATGACCACCAAATCTTATATATATAGTTATGGTCCTGTGACAGTCCTAATAAGTATTTATCAGTGCTTATTGCAGTTTATTACAAATGACAAATTTTGAAGTCGTTGCGAAAATCGATGTTGCCGAGTGTAGGTGAAGAGGTATTTGTCGACAGCCAATTCGTTGACAACCATTTTGTTGATCACCAACCGACACGGTGGCGGCAAACTTGCTGACAATGAATGCCTCCGCCGACCTTATTATTGTTGACGAACACTCTATCGTGACTTTACTACTAGTTGACGTATACTTAAGTTAGATCAAATGCGAAAATGGGTTATAGCATCGTGTTTGAAGGGGAGGGGGAGCGTGAAGGGGATGGCTTCACGCAGAGAGGCATTAGTTTAAATGCAGATGAGCGCAAACAATAATATGTCAACCGGTGAATTGTCAGTGGTCATAAGGTTTGTCAACGACAAATTTACACATTGACTTTGTAGACGAGGTGGTTTGTTGACGATGACACCGGAAAAATACCGGTTCCTCTCAGGCAATCGCGGTCACTTTAGTTGAAATGTATTAATAGTGAAAGTGACCACACGATTAAATTGTGCGCGCTCTCAGGTGTCAACGACTACATGTGTAGTCTTATGTGCCTATGTCGACGAATTTGCTGTCGACGAATTGACCTGTATTCCTAGAAATGATAAATTATCATCATCCATGTCCCAGAAAACTACATGTACCAGGTAACAATGCGACTTAAAACAAAGCAAGAACCATGCAGTTATAATGTTCAACCATTTGTATACCTCTGCTGTCTCTATTTGTCCGCTACACATCAACAAGAACACAGAGGGACTCGACATGTTCAACGCCCGGCATCCAAGTAAACAGAAACAGCCGGGAGCAGACGTTATTTTATTTATGTATATTAATTATGGCAGAGAACGGACTAAGTTCATAAGCATATTGTAAAAAACTGAAAAATACGTACTGAACACTTATGTTACCACATAAGATTGTTCGACATTCCCGAGGTAGGCAAAAAAAAAAAAAAAAAATTAAGTCCATTATATTAATGATTGCTCCCCGTTGTTTACTTTGAGCGACAGATGGCGCGACAACTTGAAATTCAGGGATCCCAAGATCCCGTCCATTCCTTGGATGCAAGCAAGCGGGCACCATATTGAACTGAAATCCTCAGTCTAGAATGGTACTTGCGGAAAGGTGTGATCGAGGGTGTGAAATCCCTATTTAGTTCCGCCACTGTCCAGTTCTGGCGCCACCTGCTCCATCAGCCAAGATGCATGCCCATGCTTGTAGTTTATGGAATGTTTCAATGCCGGAGCTTCTGAAGTTCTGGGTGAAAGCTCCTGGTGAGTTGTGAAATGACCTTTGTGGAAATCAAATTCTAAAAAAGATAATGAATTTCCATGGTAGGGTATTGGTAAGATACTTGCATATCTGACATTTACAACAATATGAAATACAACATTGTCAACAAAGTGTTGTACAATATTGTATGCATAATGCATTGAGTCGTTTTATCGCCCAGGTAAACATTGCTATTCCATACCTTTGACAGCGAGTCAAACCCCAACGTTCAAGCAGATGATGCACAGAAACAATTAACCCAAGTTCCATATATTTTCCAGTACAAAAAATGTTATTTCTTGTACCATATCCATCTTTTAAGTGTGAACATGTCAAATGGCCATAAATATAATGAAAAGATGCAAGAAATTAGAATAAATGTATATATATATAGAGAGAGAGACTATATCTAATTGAAAGTTAGTAGCCGTCATACTGTATTATATTAATAATCGACATGGCGTCGTGACCAAACAATTGAGACCGATGTCCGTGGCCCAGAGGCCAATACATGATCAAGCTGGCAGGATGTCACAAGACCCGCAATTATTTAAGATTTCAGAAAAATGCAAATCATGCGCACAAAGGAGCATGGAGATTATCTTCACGTTTTAGTACAAGATTCTTGTGGCCAACGTCATGAAGAGGGTCGCTGATTCGAAAAGTTTACATGAATTGTTATGCAGCATACATTTGAAATCAATCATATCATTGTATAGGCTAGCACAGCTAATAAGCTTTGCTTTCAGATTGAAAATAAACCAAATAATAAGCTAGATAAGAGTCAAGAGAATGAGCAGGTTTTTGACGTTATGGCCAAAATCATGAAGGGCACCGTCCAATTCAAAACCTTTGAAAGTGATCTTACATATCGAGATATTTGTCTGAGGAGGCAGGTTGGTTGGCAGCGGCAAAAAGCAATGATTGTGGATTCCGTGTATTGTGTTTTGCTCCGTTCACATCTGCGCCCACGCTATATAAGCACACCATGCTTATTTTGCTTCATTGGTCACTGCGCTGCGGTCCTATAAACATCACCTGTGGCTAGGATGTTTCTGGCATATTCATATTACCACAGATGGATACACACAGATTGGAAAGTTCTTCATTTACATAAGCAATTAGCTGCATTTAAGGGTGTGTTTTGGGCGATAATAAAGTGTACACTTTGCTATATTACATCATTATCATAACAATCGCAATTAAGTGACGTCATTTTGATTAAAATTGTTATTGTGACATATTTCTGCGAGCTTGCATAATGTATGACACTAATCCTGAGTATTATTTTCATTATGGGATTCCCTCATAAATTTTATAAATTAATTATTTGATTTTCATGAACAAATCATTGTTTTGATGTGAAACCGTCACTGCGGGCTTGTCATGCTGTAAATCCCCAAACCTGAACAGGTTTACATTGCTTCAATGCACTGGTGCCTCTGGGTATATCTTCTCTGTGATTATACCATAAGGTTTGTCCGTGAAAATACATTGCATCGCAGAAAAACAGCAATTGATAAAATAAACAAATCTGAGTCTGGTACTCTGTAGTGCAGTACAGCAGACCCAAAGTTATGCACGTATTTGGCGGCCATGGAATAAAATATACATATATATATATAATTTTTTCAAGTTCTAGCGCAATTACAATATTTATTATTTGTGTACTATACTATAGTTTTAGTGGGGGTTTGAGATGGCATCCAAAAATACATAAAAATTAAAAAAGAATTAAAGTGAAAATCGATGTCGTTTGACATTGAATTCAAGACGTCACAGACTCGTTATACTGCACTTTTTCTTATTTTGTAAGTCCACCAAGCTTTTTATTATTTTTTTAATGATAAAATACGATCGAAAAACAAAAGGACATACATTATGTAACTGAGTTGTATGGACTTATGTCAACACCAAACATTAAACCTTTTTTATTTTATTTTCAGGACTCGCTTAATTGGAATCGGATCCAACAATTACTGAAGTGTGGTCACTTGTGCTTTCTGTAAAACTGAAACATGTATTACCAGAACCAGCTGAAATTTAACACTGATGTTTCAACAAAACCTCTCAACATGGCTGTCAAGTTCCATCAACCTCAGCCTCTTGTTATCGAAAAGTTTTCCCATGTTGTTCCTGTCAGTGCAACATCTTTCGCCAATCACAGTCAATCGGTAGGGCTTCATAGTTCATACATATTCTGAAAGACTAAGCAGTGTGCTTTATTAAAGAATTGATTAAGTGTATCTATTAGCAGAAAAATGTCGAACCCGTATCGATAACCAGAATTAATGTCAATGTTATAGCATAAGTAGTAAGTAGAGCCAACATTCTGGTTGTCAATGTATTTGGTGTCGACATTTCGACCACACCCCTATCAATAATAATATCCTTAATATGTACAGAGCAAATGGTTGACTGTGCCCTGTTATGGATGTTGTTGATACCGTCTTATTGCATAATCCATATTAAATGCAGCCTAGCCTATGACATCTCTTTTCTACAAATATATATATATATCTAAAATTTTGACTATGTACCAATCTTATGTATCGATAGTACATTTCAATTTAACATTTCAAATTTCTACTAATCTTTTTTACTAAATTGTGGTGAACCACCTTGTAGATTTTTATATGTGTGTCATCCGTTTTACATAAATAAAATTCAATTCAATTTAAAAAATGCAGCCAAGAGAAGTTTTTATCTTTTGAGTTCGAATTTTATGTAGCATTGAGTATTGTCATGATGCAGAGGAGAGAACAAGAAACAGAAAATACTACTTATTAACTTTACTTAGTTTTTTTTTAATCTTTTCAGGTACTCCAATTGTCTACAGTATCAGAAGAGCAGCTGTCAATGGCAGTACATTTAGCCAAGCGTGATCTTCAGAAACAGAAAGAGGCAGAAATGGTAGAGAGCCATCTAGCCAGAATAAACAAAGGGAAAAATAAGGGAGCTGAAAAACCAGTGTTAAATAAACTACATTCCAGGACAGCGCGAAAAACTGATGTCAAACAGAAACCCAAAAAGACATCACAAACTGAGATCAAGGTTAGCTCTCCAATGTGTTAATGGATGCTTGATTATGAAATTTCTATGTATCGAAATGCTTGTCCTTCTTGTTGTTGGATCACTTGCCACGAGAATGGACATTGCACTTGTAAGATCAAATAGCACTGCTTTGTCAAACCTGTGCTGTTTAGAAACATATTGTCAAGACAATTTAAAAAGAGAAAAGGGACTGAAATGTTCAGCAATCTTGTAGGAGTGCTCAAAGAAATACTGTCGTCTTTTATGAATATGCAATAGCAACTTTAGAGTTACAGATAAGTCACTTAATTATGAGTTATTGTATCAACACTCTAGTTCACACGCATAACTGAAACTATTCAATATCTAGAGTATAAAAAGTTGTGGTTTCAGATATTTTGGCCTAATGATGTGCATAATTCAAATTTTTTTTTATTCATTTCAGAAGGGTGTGAAAACTCCAGCAAGACATTCAAAAGGAATACTACACATGAGCAAGGTGCAAGCTACTCCAGGTATTCCTAATTTTTAGCAGAATTGATATGAAACAATTTAGTATGATTAGAGTGCTTACATGGTGCATCAGACTGTCTCCAGACCTCCGAGCCCTAGAGTAAAAACTTGTACAGAAAGTGATAGTACCTTGGTTACTGGTTGTTGATTCATAATCTGAGCAGCATTGCTAAATTACAAGTCCCGTTATCTCCAAATAATTGTTCTAGCAAATTCAGTCATCCATGAGCCACTGGATGAAGTGATCACCATGAGTCATGAGGAGTTCACTTTAAGAGAAATCAGACGTCTTAAAATGGAGATGGATAACTGCTTGAATCAGATGAAGAAGATTGAGGAGGTGGCCAAAAATGGTAAACTATCTATCTATCTATATTATACTTTAAATAATTTTGACATGAGGTTTCCAGTTCTGGCGCTTAATGCCACTCCTTTTGGCATTCCTTTGAAATCCATAAGAATTTGTAGTCATACATTTATGTTTTAGGTCTAGTCACTGATCATGTTTCAATTGTATGTTGCCGACCTTTCATGTCCACGCATGATATTGTTATCTGTTTTTAAACGCCTTAATTTACTTATTGTATTTTAGTTTTACTTCACTTCAAAAACGTTTTTCTTATTATGTATTGTCAACCTTTTTAATTAATATTGTGGGTAAAATCTACAGCCACTTCCCAACTTGCAACAACTTTAGAAATGAAAAAATACAAAATCCCATTTCTTGTCAAGCTTGCTTGACCAAAAAGGGCATTTTTGACATAGAATTATGTGCGTTCTTTTCAAAGAGAGGATCACAACTTATGCATATTTTGTTTCATCCTCAGGAAAGTGGGTTTCTCGTACTCTGCCAGGGACAGAAGATCTCCCAGTTGAAGAGGTGCAAAGAAGGAGGGCAGAGTGGGCAGAAAAGCAAGATCACCAGTCCTCAAGGGTCATCTACACTTTGCAACAACAGGTCAAAGCGATTCAGAAAGACCTGGGTGAGGTCAAGGCACCATTTACATCAAAAGTTAGGGTAGGTGCTGTTTGTAAGTATGCTGTGGGAAATGATTTGTCCAATATCAATATTCATCCACACTTCTACATGACTTAAATGAAGGTATATCACCAGGTTTTTGTAACTTTAAGTGAAATTTCTTGTATCTATTTTCCTTTCCAGAAAGAATTTCTGCAGAGAGTGGCTGCGACTTATCGAAAAGCTGTGCGAGGTTTGCAAACACTTGTCAACCAGTTGGTTGATTATGATCTCAGTAAAGGCCTTCCTCAATCTTGCCATGAATTTCAGGTTAGTTAAGATAAGATAATATGAGACAAGGTAAGATAATCTTAGGCTTAGACTTAGGTTAACATGTCGTTAAACATAATTATCCTATCAGATAAGGTAACTCATAAGATAAGGTGTACTTTGTTTCATCATGCAAGCATGAAATTCATTTTGTACAACGTTCATCAGTGGTCACTCATGTAGACAAACAAAACATCACATGCACACAAGACAACACAAAAAATGGCACACAAGAACGTACTCACCAAACCACACACTTGCATTTATACCATCAACTTTTCTTTGGTCCACATTGTAAATTTTGCCAATGATTTATGCTATTTTCGGTTCAGCAACTCATGCGTCAGCTGGCCATGTGCACAGCTCAACTTGATATCGCATCCAGTGATCAGGTGCCTGAGAGTGTCAAGGAGGTTTTCGATGATATTCTGGTGAGTTTTCCCATTGATTGTCAGCACATGGTTAATAATATTGAGTTTTTCAATTATCAGTAATCATGCATTTGGTGTATTGAAATCTGTACTTTATTCGCAGAAACAGATTGAGTTCACGAAAAACCTACATGAGGAATCAGTTTCATCTCAGCACAAAATTAACTTCAGCAAACCTAGACCCACAATTATCAAAAAAGAAACAATTTCTGCTAAGATTAAAGGTAATTTTATTCGTAGTCAATACTACAAACTGTGCTGGGAATCATAAATGCGTTTCCAGAATTATTAACCAATAAAGGTTAGTTTGTAAAATAAATAAAAAAAACCGGATCCAGAATTGTTTCTGATTTAAATACTTTTTTCCAGCCGACCAGAATGTCAGGGTAGCTGATACTGCAGCGACACTTCCTGCAGACTCCAACAAAAGAGGTATTTTTTCTTGACTTCGACACCTTCCATTGAAACAGTGGCAATATATATGTGATTAGTTCATCTTCCTCGCACATTAATTGTGATTCTTTACTAACCTTAACAGACATGTCCACTGCATCTGCCAGTCCTGAGAGACAGCAGGCTTTAAGGCAAGGTATGGAAGCACTTTTGAGGGCTACTGATTATGAGGAAATTCCACAAAAATTTAATGCTCGAACACAACATCATTCACCTTCTGACAAACCTGTGGCTTGGGAAGTTCCGATCCATCCAAAAGGACCTCAGAAAAAGAACAAAGGTCTACTTCTGCCTCACAATCTCCAGGTAAATTAAATCTTTCAGCATCTCATTCATGGAAAATTATGGTATGATGAGAACACCCTACTATAGTGATGACATTGAATTTGTTCGTACCAATCGAACCATCAAACTATTTTGGGAACATTATTTTCTCGGGTCCTCTCAGGGCAAAGATCAAATAAGTGTTGTCTGATATGATGCTATCATGAGGTCATAATGATATACTTGTAGGTTAAAAGACAATACACTGCTCGCCCAAGACAAAGCCGACCGAGACAAAAGGTGAACTGGACACATACAAGAGGGAATGTTCGATCGACTGGTGGCTCGTCGCAATACTCTGTTCCATCTCACTACTGCGAACCAACAGTCTCTTCAAAACTGAGAGCCATTCCTCCTCATTCTCCAAGGCAAGAACAGAATCCGAGGCAGGCGTGGTATTCTCCTGGAAGATCTGCGACAAGAAGGCAGCATTCCCATTCTTCAGAACGAGGAGTGTCACCGAGAGAATGTGTAACAGTCACACATGACAAACCTTCGACAACAAACAAGGAAGTTTATACTACACAGTCTTCAGCTTCGCAAAATCCTAGGTGTGTACACATTTTAATGATTTTGTATTTTTCATATTCATTTAATGTTGATTTAGAATATTATCTTGTATAATATAATAATTGCAAACTATTTATTTAGTGTGTATTTCAAAACCCCAGATAACAAATATTTATACATTATTAATAAATCGTAAAACCCAAATGGGCACCTTCTTTGTAGTGTTTGGTTCAGTAGACTTTGATTTTCACTGGTTTTTCTCTGTACTAGATAACAACCCTCGCTAATATATCCACTCTTTTTGATGACCAAATAACAACTATCTCCAATATATATTCACTCTTTTTTCAGAACAGGTCCCTGGTTTGACAAACCATGGGAAACTGCTCAAAGAGAAATACAAAAGTAAGTAAAAGTCTGGCTGATGTTAACAGTCATGTTCGAGGTATAAGTGCTTTTGTAAGATAATGAAAATGTTTTTCTTTATTGCAGAAAAGTCCAATTTGACCGTCAAGCTGGACAGGGATCTGGTAGTAGAACTGATGATAGGAATACGGGAATTGATCAACTTAATAGTATAAGGTGAAATTAATTATTCAGGAATTTTGTCTTGTTTTCAGAAAGCTAAATAGTAGTTGATGTTCATGCTGACAGATTTGTATGAATTCAGAATTTTTTGGTGTTGTGGAATGATGAAATTATCTGTATCTATGAAATTTAAGTTGATTAAAAGGAATTAAATATTTGTTTACATGCCAAAAATCTTTGAATCCAAATGATACCTATATGGTCAGTTTGATACTGCTTTTTTAGTTTTATTAATATATTTTTTCAACCATGTTAGGTCCGAACTACAGGAGCAGAGTCAATGGGCCATGAATGCTGCTAGTAGAATAAAAGATGATTTACCAACTTTATTAGAAGACAATCAGGTATGAAGTTCATAATGTCTTTGTTGTTTACAGTTTTATGCCATGTCATGGTAAAGTTTGAGTTAAAACAGTTAGCATGGTTACAAATGGTTATGGTAACATAAGAAACAACCGAACAAATTTTTTCATTTTTTTTTCTTCATATTTTTGTATTTATTAAAAATATATTCCAAGTTGTGATATAAAACCATTCCTCTAGTGCTGCTGGTCAATATATGGTGGTTCCTCCAATTTTCTGATATTATATTTACAGATCGATCGAAATGCTCAACAGCTAGCAGACATGATGCTGCAAGATGTCCTTGATGAAACCATTACAGACCTTGGAAATAGAGAAATTGGTGACAATAATTTCAGTGAGAACACACGGTCACTGGATACCCCAACATTAGAAACCATGTTTGAGAAATTAAGAGAAATAGAGGTAGATAATCAAAGATCACTGCCTTTTGATAATCTGTTGACTGTTGTAAATGTTGATATGCCCCTTACTAGCACATGCTTACACTTATCAATCATTTTCAAAATTTCAGCTCGAAGAAACTGAGATTCGTCAGAGATGGGCAACTATAGTGTATGAAGATGTAAACACTGGAAGAAGTGCAAGATTTAATGGTATTTATATTGAGATTATGATAGGTGTTAATATTTGTACCTAAAATAATGGTAATAGTGTAATATTATGATAGCGAAATTCGTCAACCGAATCATGAAATATTGTGAAGTGACCAATAGCAAATTCTCATTTCTTTCAGATGTAGAAGGATCTAATCAGCCAAGGTCTCCACCTTTGTTAGAAATTACTAATACACCTTCTAAGCCACATCAGGTTGTGAGGTTAGTAAACTTAATGGTTTTATCATGGAATTTCACAATTCTGTCAATAATGACACTGCTAATATAACACAGTTTCCAGTCCTCTGCGACATCCTTGGTTTTACGTTCTTGAATATGACACATTTGTATTGTAAATAGTGTCATATATATATATATCTATTATAGTATAGTTGCAGTATGGAGCTAAATTTAAATTATTTTTAAGTTGCAGAAGAATTAATTTAGTATTTACCTGAAATAAGAGACTTTTCTGTCAATGGGGAGCTGCACGCTGGTACTCAGTGTCATTGTGACATCATCAATGCACTGAATGACCTGATTATGATGACGTCATATAACAAAAGCTTTAGGACTGGTATATAGCTTCCCCTGTTGACCTGATAGTCCCCCCATTGTTGAAGCAAGGCATTTTGTAGTTATTTATGTTTAGGCTGTCATTTTAACATTGTTGTACTCGTTAGTTTCAGTGACAATGACCTGCACAATCCACCTGATGTGGCCAGACCCATCGTATTCAGTCAACCAGCTCCTCGGAAGTCACGATACGAGAGACTTGAGCTATCTTCAAGGGGTATAGAGGTAACTGCCTCAAAACACAAACCTACACAGCCACCAAAGGACTCACGTATACCACTGTTTTTATCTTCTGATCTTGTGGCAAGAATACATGAAAACAGACAGCATTTCATGGAACATCTACAAAGTACTTCTAACACATCAGTTGGGAAGTTTAGGCCTTGGCATCTAGTTGAAGTGTAAGTTACAACAAATAAAACTCTGTCACTACGGGGTACAAAGGTCTTCGTAAAAAAATAATAATAATTACTTGGTAACTAATAATAATGAATGTGACCTAAACTCGCATTATATTTATTCAAAATGCTTTTTTAATTATTTATTTCAGGATGGCCGATGAGATATTAGAAGAGTGCTTCAGTGATGTCGTGAATGAAATTGAACAAATCCACACAGACATTGCAAACAACATCTATGAGAGTGAATTTAAAACTACTGTTGATACAAACTTTCCTGAGGTCATGTCCAAAGATACTGGTAATCTAGACTTTGAGTATAGTGATACTGGACTAGAACATTAAGATGAAAATGTGTGCAATTTGTATGTCTGATTGTTATACATTTTTGCTAAGTGTATTTGTCTTTTGAGTTATATTCTTAGGAAAGACTTGCAGATAGTGCATGGTTATTAGGCAGACTATTAAAGTTTATATTAGCTGATGTAGTGTATAGTCGCCTAATGGTGAAAGTGTTCGGGGCAGCCCATGTTCTAGTTGATATTTGATGTGGAGGTCTAGGACTTATTAGGAATATTGTTTATTTATTGTTTATTGAGTAGATAACTCATCCCAAAGGCATAATTTATGCCGCTGTAAGAATATGTTTGTCTCTGGTATCAACTTGACCAAGTTTATGACCAGTAGCACTAACAAACTTAATAACACAAATCTGATTCTCACACCAGTAGCATCACTGGTTGCCTATTGTCAAGTACCTGTTACACCTGGGTGAGGTGAGGCAATGATTGAAGAGGATCTGCCCAACTCCTCGATGTCATAGTAGGGGTTCCAACCTGCTACCTCATGATTAGCAGGCTAACACCTTGACCCCTAGACTGCTGCAGCCCATTAAATTGCCAAATACAAGGCATGTGACTTTCATCAAATTTATTAAGAAACTGCTTCACTCTCATAGCATGTGATTGTCATACAAATACTGTCATTGTGGGTGTCAACCATTAGAAATTCTTGTCCTGGATGAATACCCAGCAAAATTCCAAATTTTTGTAACATCTTGGAAACGTTTTGCTTCAGTTGAAAACAACTTTTTGGTTATTTGTTTTGTGGACATTTTTGTAAACTCTCAACTTTGTCTTCAAAACATGGCACTTGTCTAATTGAGCAGGTTGCTCAGATACTTCATGAAAACAACACCATTAATGTACAGGATTACAAACTTTATTTTTCATTACACATGATCGGAATCATCATCTGAAATTATGCCATGCTGTATTCCGAGTACTCTAGCCCTGAAAGAAAAAGAATGCATTAAGTAACAGTAATGACATAATAAATAATTGTTAAAATGGAAAAAGCTGCATGGTCCATCGACTTGCCTTGCCTTTGGGGCATTTTTTAGGGCCATTGCCACCTTGTCTTCAAAGACTTCCTCATTGAGGCCTTTGTGGATCTTCCTGACTGGCTCTAATAACAGAAAGAATACAATGCTGATGCATTTGGAGATACTGACATAGGAAAATATTGATCAAAATAATAATCACTTTCTTTTCACAAGCTTGTACACGACAGTTTCCAGAAAGGACATTTTGTTCTTTTGGCCAATTAAATTATACATCTACCAAAGACCAGCTGTGCCAATAGATCTTGATATATTGCGCACTGTGTCTCAACATTTGCTCCTCCCATGGTGCAGAAAAACGTTGCCTGCAAAAAAAAAATCGATATAATATTTGACGTGTTTAAAAAAATAGAAAGATATCCGATTGAAATTCTTTTCTAAGGTAGGCTGTACAAATAAATAATTCATACCACTTTCTTTTTGTACGTGGCACCCTGTGCGCATCTTTCCCCCATTCGGTCCAGCTGCTCTGGGGTGTCTAGAGGATCCGGTGTTTCTTTATCATCCCCAGAAGGTCCAACTTCAGTAGGACTTCTTCTGAAAGTCTGAAACATACCGATTTGATAGACATGTTGGATATATTTTGAGATTGTCTGAAAGTCAACATGTTCCTAAAAATAAAATGGCTAAATATGTAAAATAGCTTGCAAATTAATAAATTCATAAGAATTAAAATATGTAATTACTGTTGTCAACGCCCGCTCTCCTTGGGGGTGTCCTTGGGGTGTCCAGGTCACTGACCAGACTTTCTGACTACATTCACAAAATTGTAAAAAAATTAAGTTAGTACATCTATAGGCATAGTAGATCTGAGTGGCTGACTGAATGCAATACTTCTACAGATAAGTCAAGTTTTACTCAGAAACAGAGTTCTAAAAAAATATACCAATAAACAATGGCATACCAGACTGGGCTATGTTCCTATTGGACGCAGCTGATGTTCAAGGGGAGACAGGCCTGTCTGGTGTCTGATGTGTTATGTAAATACAAGATTTAGTCCATAAATCTTTTAACATAAGATCCAGAAACAGCATGTGTGAGCCTCAACACTTTATTCGAAACTTAAGACACAAATCTAGGTCATCTAGGTCAGTGCGTGGTGCTCCTGGTGTACGTTACACTAACTAGTCAATACACAACATCCTTTCTCTTTGAAAGTTAAATTGTTACTCAAGAGATATTGATCTACTAAATTAGTTAACATTGAACTTTAACTGTTAATTATTACAGCTTAACAGCTTAAACACAAAACCACCACTTAACATAAGTCTAACTCTAACTTAATAACTGTCAGATCAAAATTTTGAACAATAACATTGTGAACATCATGAACAAGTGTACGTGATAACTTGGATAGCATTCAAGTCATTTTACAAAATATATTGACATGTAATTTTAAAAATGAAATTGTCATTTACATTGTAAGACTAAAATTAAATGTCATGTATTATTCATTTCAATAAGAGTCACTTTATCACATTCACAAATCAAGTTTGTCAGGCTTCTTTATTTCTCTCTGTGACCTGCGTAATGGTTCACTAGAGGAGTTAGTCTTTGTTGTGATGTCTTGATTAATTGTCAAGATCCGCAAAAACCTGTGAAATCTGAATAAATAAAGACTTTCATTCATGTTGCAAATTCCAAGTGTTCCCTCTTGCTCTAATTCCTCCAAGGTAAATTCCTAACAATATGGGCTCAGAAAAACTTGTATAATTGACCTAGATGGTACATGTTATTGACCTGGGCGGAGGCCTAGCTCAGAGGTAGCACTCTGGGCTTCCAACCGCTGGGTCCCGGGTTCGCTTCCAGGTCGAGCCTAAGTTTGATAGCTGTTTCATCCTTCATCTCATTGCCATGGTCTCTGCCTGTCCTAATTAGCCCAATTGGTGCAGAAATACAGGACATAAAGCCCTAATCACCCACCCACATGTTATTGACCTAGATATAGACCTCTATTTTGCCAAGTATGTGGGCTTTGTTTAAACACCCAGCGATACTGAGTGAAATATAAGGTGCAATATTTCAATACTACAGATTACATTAAAAAAACTTTTTTACAAATGTCAATAATAAAATATTGTTGACCACATTACCTAAACATAAAATTATATTCACTGCAAAATTATGTAGCATTTACGAAAAATTTGATGGGTGAATTATATCAGCATCTTCAACACAATGATTTCTACAACAAAACTTTTATATAAAGTCTACATCATGTCATTTTCGAAAATCTGTGGTTTTTTAAATCTTTGAATGAGTGTAACCCCAATATGATTATCCTCTAGCCTCCAGGCCCCTTGTAGCGAAAAATGACTCAACCTACCTCATGCGCCCCGCCCCGCCCCTAATTATTTCAACCCCAAGATCACCAGACGAGAACGTCTATAGTCATGCTCCATGTGTTTTCTGTAGCAGTGTACTGTAGAAGTTTATAAAATAGAAAACACAAAGGCGCAATAGAAGTGGACTTACAAGCCTTTGTAAAGGACACAGTTTGAATGGTGAGAACTTTTAAGATTTTTACACCATTAATTAGAATATCTCAAGTATCAATTTGAGAGTCGAATGTTTTTAACTATGATATGAGGGCGGGGGCCTAATGCAGAGGTAGCGCTCTGGGCTTCCAACCGCTGGGTCCCGGGTTCGATTCCCAGTCGAGCCTAAGTTGGATGGCTGTTTCCTCCTTCGTCTCATTGCCATGGTCTCTGCCTGTCCTAATTAGCCCAACTGGTGCAGAAATACAGGACGTAAAGCCCTAAATCCACCCACCCTTAACTATGATATGATATGAATCCAGCAAACATTTTTTGTACAACATTTGTAATGTAAATATGTAATCTACAATGAACTTGGACTAATATTTTTTAATCCATTGATTATTAATCACTTTTAAACCCTTCTTGTGATGTTTAATTTTGAAATACATGAAAATGTGCACTGCAGTATATGTGTATATTCTATATATTATATATGTCAGGGTTGGGTAGAAATGCATTTGCCTTTGAAATTTTTCATTTGCATTCAAATGTTTTCATTCAGATCTCAACACATTGGCATTTGCACCTGCATTTGTATTGCAAACATTTGCATATTTAAAACTGAAAACATTTGCACTTGCATTTGACTTAAAAACATTTGCATTTTTCAAATGTCTACTCAAATGCCTAGTTTGAGTAAGACCTAAAAAAAAGCACATATTAATATTCTAAGTTATAATATTTAAAATTTCACACTGTAGATAGTTGATTACACATTTTATAAACAACTTAATTACTAAAAAGAGAATGAAAAGGTGGCATTTATGGTATAGGTTGATACCAATTGATGTTTCTCAGATTGCAATTGTGTGAACAATGCCATGGAGTGTCACCTCCCAAACTTAAATTTTTTAAGATTATTATCTGCTATTAAAGTGTGCATTGAGACACTCTCAGGTATTTTGAGTACACATCATGTCAGACATTTACCCTATGCATAATCTATCTGGCTCTTACTTGTGACATGTTTTAAATGCATTAAATTTTTTAACCTCTTATCTATTATTTATCTATCTCATTTTAAATGATGCATATTATTTGTTTTTAACCATTTATTTTATTTTATGTTGATGAAATTTCTCTCTGTACAAAGAGGTTAAATAACTACTATTTACATTGTAATCTTAAGCTATTTTGTCAAAGGTTAGAAGTTCAATTAAGTCTCTCATGCTAAAACCAGAACACAATAGAGTAGGGGAATTTTTCCTTCTACCAACTATGTCACCCTTTCTTATGTAATTCCTTACAAGGAATTAGGGGCGGGGGCCTAGCTCAGAGGTAGCACTCTGGGCTTCCAACCGCTGGGTCCCGGGTTCAATTCCCGGTCGAGCCTAAGTTGGATGACTGTTTCATCCTTCGTCTCATTGTCATGGTCCCTGCCTGTCCTAATTAGCCCAACTGGTGCTGAAATACAGGACGTGAAGCCCTAATCCACCCACCCACTCATTGCCATGGTCCCTACCTGTCCTAATTAGCCCATCAGGTGCAGAAATACAGGACGTAAAGCCCTAATCCACCACCACCACCCTGCCTGTCCTAATTAGCCAAACTGGTGCAAAAATACAGGACGTAAAGCCCTAATCACAAACAAAGCAAACAACAAAATAGTGGGTGATGACTAATAAAATCACCCAGAATGAGACATGGTGGGGGTAGTTGATTATAAAGGTCATTCAAATCATGACTTGTCAGGTGAAGACTTGGTGGTAAATATTGGGAACATATTGTAAATATTTTGTGTAAAGTTAGGGTTTAAGTTAACTTTTGTGTGGATTATTCCATGTTTGATTAAAATGGTTGTTCCAGCACTTGCTCTATCATGGACAATATTTTCGTATTTATTATACATATGGTAGTTTCTTAATCTTAAGCTGTCTGTAGGTTTCAGATAGGTTTCTTGTAAAACACTTGCCTTTATGTTAAGGCCATTATTCCTATTTCATCAAAATTGGCTCTGAAACCTTGACAATTCCACTGAATGATAATGTCCACGTTATTGATTTATTATTTTAGAAGGAATTGCAAGTGTATCATGTCATCTATTTAACTTAAAATTCGATCGAGTCTTCTACTATTCTTTGTCCCCGGTCGAGCCTAAGTTGGATGGCTGTTTCATCCTTTGTCTCGTTGCCATGGTCTCCGTCTGTCCTAATTAGCCCAACAGAAATACAGGACGTAAAGCCCTAATCACACACATACGTTCTACTATTCTTTGATTTGTTTGTACTTTTTCGCTTGACGGTTTTGATTGCTTAGTATTAGTAGAAGGTTTCGGGTTTTTTCTTCTTTTTGTGAGCCCTTCTGCAAATTTGGTTGTGCGGCTTCCTGCTCACTGAGATTGTGATTCTAATTTTTTCACTTTTGGTAGGCTGTTAGATACTGGGGTAATACCGTACCAGTCTCCATGGACTGATCCATTGTATCTGGTTCTAGCTCACTAATTTGAGTGATATCGATCCTTTGAGACAAAGGATCCAATGAAGGCATCGCGCCTTGGATGGTTGATTTCTTTTGGATGAATTCATTTAGTATCCTTGGACTGCTGATGAGGGATGTCGCGTTTTTGAATACTTGAAATTTGGATCTTGGTTAATTCTTTGGCGAGGTGAAGATCTAGGTTTTGGTGATATTGACGTAACTGCTGCATACGTGACTGGTCCTTTTGTTTTTCAGCTATCCTATGAGCCTGAGGGAAGCCAATGTTTTGTGTCGTTTTTATCCTCTGGACTTCCTTTTCAAGGATCCGCTTAGGACATCTGCGGTCAAACGATGCATGTTTTTGGGTCACGGTTCACACATCTAGGTGTTAGACATGGGGTCTCTCTGGTGTGGATGTGATCGGTAGATGCACATTTTGCACATCTTTCCTGACTGGAACAGTTATGATTAATGTGATCATATTTTTGGCATCACAAGGGGCGGAGGCCTAGCTCAGAGGTAGCGCTCTGGGCTTCCAACCGCTGGGTCCCGGGTTAGATTCCCGGTCGAGCCTCAGTTGGATGGCTGTTTCATCCTTCGTCTCATTGCCATGGTCTCTGCCTGTCCTAATTAGCCCAACTGGTGCAGAAATACAGGACGTAAAGCCCTAATCACCCACCCACCTTTGGCATCGAAAGCATCTTTGTGGGTTTGGTACATATGGGCGAACTTTGCACCATTCAAATCCGACTGGGATTTTGTCAGGCAAATAATTACCATGGAATGTCAAAATAAGAAGTCAGTTCCAAAGGTTCACGTCTTAATTTTATTCAGTGAATATTCACCACTTCTCTATCTGACATCTAATCCTTCAATTCTGCGTCTGAGCACAGATGACTTTCGTGTTAAAGCACTGTTCCCCTACAGGTATTCAGGATTCTATGAGGCTCAACTTTGACAGGAGCTCCTGCAAATGTTTTCAGTCGTAACAGTGTTTCTGTTTGGTTTCTGGTGTTGGTCTGGATCAACAGAGATCCAAATCTCAGACTGCTAGTATTCTCCGTCTGTCCCACCAGCTTTTCAAGCGTTATACAGATGTTAATTGCAGATAATTTTGTAAACTTCTCATCTGTCCCATTGATTATAAGAAACTTGGGCCATGATTTGGATCTGTATGTTTCATTTCGATTTTGTGTGAGAGCGTTTTGCATCTTGATTAGTTCCAGTAGCCAATTTTTCGACCTCAGCCTGGTTTCCCGCTGAGGGACGCGCACCTTGGTAACCTGGGTGACGTGTGTCCCGGTCTGTTTCATTTAAATGAGACATCATGATTTGTGTTTCCCCTGTAAGGTAGGGGACACACCTCCAATAAAGCAGGAGTTACTTGTGCAGTGTGCACTGCCCTAGATCTCCTAATTAGCCCAACTGGTGCAGAAATACAGACGTAAAGCCCTAATCCACCCACCCACCACTGCCCTAGGTTGGCCACTGGGGATACAGGTCTTCACCCCGAATGTTTCCACCCTCGCCGCATGGAGGCCTAGGACCTTCGAGAGCTGTGTATCAGAGGTAAAATCTGAGATCATTGACTTGCACAACTGCAGTTTCAGATGCCAAGAAAGGTCACTGCTTCCAGCTTTCCCATTAATCCTGATGTCATATGCCATTGCTGACCAAGTTCCACTAAGGCTTCAAAGGCGTCCTTGTTTGTGGTCAGTAGCTTCAATGCACTGACTTTGCCATTAGCCAGCAAAGCACACACTGTTACACCCTGTAAAATGTGTAAACTGACCAGGTTTTTACATGCTTCAATACCAAGAGTAGTTGCCACTTTCTTGATGGGGTGGGGGGCTAGCTCAGTGGTAGCGTGCTGGGCTTTCAACCACTGGGTCCCGGGTTCAATTCGGGCAGAGGCCTAGCTCAGAGGTAGCGCTCTGGGCTTCCAACCGCTGGGTTCCGGGTTCGATTCCCGGTCGAGCCTAAGTTGGATGGCTGTTTCATCCTTTGTCTCATTGCCATGGTCTCTGCCTGTCCTAATTAGCCCAATTGGTGCAGAAATACAGGACGTAAAGCCTTAATCACCCACCCATGATAATGTCAAATATAAATTTGCTCGAAAATCAGCTTGAACAGTATCGACATGTCTGACAATTGTACACTGTAAGTGTATACCTGCTTCAAAATGAATGATAGTATGTCAGATACCAATTGAAAGCTTACATTCTTAGATTAAATTTGGTATATTATAAGCCACCATTTCCTTCAAGTGTGTCAACTATAACGCCAGAAACAGCAAATAAGTCAATTTCTTAGTGGCATCCAAGATCGTACATGAATTTTTTTGGCTACTTCCCTTTTAAAATCTCTTTGGCCACTTCCCTTTTAAAATCTCTTTAAATTTTATAGTTGTAGATCTTAATCCTTTTTTTCTGGTGTATTTGAACCCAAGCCTGCTACATGTATATTGTATTGTATTGTTTTGGTCAGACATTTGAAAAATATCAAATGTATTTGTGTTTGCATTTAAAAGCGTATCTAAAATTAAACATTTGCATTTCCAACCATGTCAAACATTTGCATTTAAATGCATTTCTGAAATTAGGCATTTGTACCCAACCCTGGACTACACATAAATCAAATGTATAGAATTATTCTTTCAAATAACTTCCCAAAAACGAGGTTACATTTCTTTGACAGGATAAAATGTGACAAATAAGGTAATTTGTTCAGGTATATTAAACATACCATTGTATAAATTTGTTGTTGATGAATGTATTATATTATGATATAGTCTCCTTTTCAGCTATTTATTGCATGCGGTATAAAAGTAAATATACCCTAGCATGTCGTCATATAAGGTTGATTTCATGTTGTTTATTTTTTCCTTTCACAGGCAAAAAGTGGTGCTATGAAAGGTTTTTTATTTAATTTGGGGTTTCTCTTCAAAATTTTTGCTGCAACTAATGGTTACTCACAGTACCGGGAGCTAATCCCAAATGGAGACTTGGTGCCCCATCCTTGCAAACCCAACTACCTCTGGAAGGGAGTTGGTCACCTAAATATTCTTGGAGGAGGTGCAAGGAACCCTTTCGGACAAGATTTTACTCGATATGGCAAGGTGAATTGAGATATAACGCAGCACATATTTAACATAATCTGTACCTGATAACCCTTGTCCTTTGCAATATATGTTTTCATGGAACCAAGACAACTGATGTTGTCGAGGCGAAGCCGAGTGCAATATCAGTTGTCAAGGTCCCATAAAAACATATTGCATGAGACACTGCAGTAATTGTTATATTATATGGCCTTTTAATTTACACTAGAAAAAGGGCTGATTAGAGTACAGTTAAAGGTGTGAATAGTCCTCTGAAACCTTGATTAGTTAACATGGCAGACAAATCCAGGGCCTATTTTACTCAATAATTTGTTTTTCCACATATCATTTGCTTACTCTTTTAATCATTATATACATTTATATATGATGGCAGCCCAGAAAATTATAAAATTATCTCTATTTTTCTGTTTTGAACTAAACTGAATAAAGGGTACAAAGAGGTTGTTTATGTTTCACATAAACAATCCCAATTACCTGTTAAACAAAATGCGAAAAATTATAAGTTGTTATTGATTAAGTATAATTGCTCTTTATTCAAATCTATCTAGTTGTTGCCCAGTAATACTATCATTAGTGCAGTTATTAATGTTTTTTATTAATTAGGCCACCATACAAACCACATGGTTCTACACCTGCAACTTTGCCATTTTTCAGCTGTTTAATTGCCCTATTTACTTAAAGTGTTCACACATTATTCTCACTGCAGACATGGAACAAAGAGCTCTGTGAGAAAGATTCAGATGGAGATGGAAGAACAAATGGAGAGGAACTGGGAGATCCTAGATGTGAGTGGACACCAGATGGAGGTGCTCCATCTGCTCCTGCATCTGGACATCCAGGTGAGATTTACCAGTCAAATTCAAACTGCAAGAGAAGACAGCTGCAGACTTAAAGGTCAGCTGCAGCAGATTTCCTCTTACAAATGAGTCACCAAGGTCATATGCAACTTTTAACTTACTATGGGTCATAACTCTATCTATCTATCTATCTATCTGTCTATCAGTATCTCTATCTACCTGGGTGGGGGCCTAGGTCAGAGGTAGCGCTCTGGGCTTCCAACCGCTGGGTCTCGGGTTCGATTCCCGGTCAAGCCTAAGTTGGATGGCTGTTTCCTCCTTCGTCTCATTGCCATGGTTTTTGCCTGTCCTAACTAGCCCAACTGGTGCAAAAATACAGGACGTAAAGCCCTAATCACAAACAAACAAACATATCTATCTATCTATCTATCTATGAGGGAGACTAATGGGCGGAGGCCAAGCTCAGAGGCAGCACATATTTAACATAATCTGTACCTGATAACCCTTGTCCTTTGCAATATATGTTTTCATGGAACCAAGACAACTGATGTTGTCGAGGCGAAGCCGAGTGCAATATCAGTTGTCAAGGTCCCATAAAAACATATTGCATGAGACACTGCAGTAATTGTTATATTATATGGCCTTTTAATTTACACTAGAAAAAGGGCTGATTAGAGTACAGTTAAAGGTGTGAATAGTCCTCTGAAACCTTGATTAGTTAACATGGCAGACAAATCCAGGGCCTATTTTACTCAATAATTTGTTTTTCCACATATCATTTGCTTACTCTTTTAATCATTATATACATTTATATATGATGGCAGCCCAGAAAATTATAAAATTATCTCTATTTTTCTGTTTTGAACTAAACTGAATAAAGGGTACAAAGAGGTTGTTTATGTTTCACATAAACAATCCCAATTACCTGTTAAACAAAATGCGAAAAATTATAAGTTGTTATTGATTAAGTATAATTGCTCTTTATTCAAATCTATCTAGTTGTTGCCCAGTAATACTATCATTAGTGCAGTTATTAATGTTTTTTATTAATTAGGCCACCATACAAACCACATGGTTCTACACCTGCAACTTTGCCATTTTTCAGCTGTTTAATTGCCCTATTTACTTAAAGTGTTCACACATTATTCTCACTGCAGACATGGAACAAAGAGCTCTGTGAGAAAGATTCAGATGGAGATGGAAGAACAAATGGAGAGGAACTGGGAGATCCTAGATGTGAGTGGACACCAGATGGAGGTGCTCCATCTGCTCCTGCATCTGGACATCCAGGTGAGATTTACCAGTCAAATTCAAACTGCAAGAGAAGACAGCTGCAGACTTAAAGGTCAGCTGCAGCAGATTTCCTCTTACAAATGAGTCACCAAGGTCATATGCAACTTTTAACTTACTATGGGTCATAACTCTATCTATCTATCTATCTATCTGTCTATCAGTATCTCTATCTACCTGGGTGGGGGCCTAGGTCAGAGGTAGCGCTCTGGGCTTCCAACCGCTGGGTCTCGGGTTCGATTCCCGGTCAAGCCTAAGTTGGATGGCTGTTTCCTCCTTCGTCTCATTGCCATGGTTTTTGCCTGTCCTAACTAGCCCAACTGGTGCAAAAATACAGGACGTAAAGCCCTAATCACAAACAAACAAACATATCTATCTATCTATCTATCTATGAGGGAGACTAATGGGCGGAGGCCAAGCTCAGAGGTAGCGCTCTGGGCTTCCAATCGCTGGGTCCCGGGTTCGATTCCCGGTCGAGCCTAAGTTGGATGGCTGTTTCATCCTTCGTCTCATTGCCATGGTTTTTGCCTGTCCTAACTAGCCCATCAGGTGCAGAAATACAGGACGTAAAGCCCTAATCCACCCACCCACCTCGGGTTCGATTCCCGGTCGAGCCTAAGTTGGATGGCTGTTTCATCCTTCGTCTCATTGCCATGGTCTCTGCCTGTCCTAATTAGCCAAACTGGTTCAGAAATACAGGACGTAAAGCCCTAATCACCCACCCATCCACTGGACCCACATAAAGATTCTGCTAATCTGCGGGCATAGGGAAAGGTAATCTCTTGTGTTGCCTTTAACTGTTGAACTTCTTTCTAAAGTGTCCATCTTGGGCAACTATGGTCAAAAGCCGGGTGGGCCTGACAACAATTAATGCAAAAAGGTGTTCTTTACAAGGGTGTTCTCAGGAATGAAAAAGTTCTGTTGAGCCACATTGGGCGCAAGTCTCAGATCTGAAACAAGTACGGCTCCTCTGGCCATAGCACTGGCAGCGCCTCGGGTTTGGGATGTAAGAAAACCATACACACCACTCAAATCCCACTGGGACTCGATCAGGCAGGTTGGTACCTTCAAAGGTTAGGACAAGGAGCTGGGAAGAACCTGCCCTGGTTGGCCAACGGCAGAAGTGCCTAACTCCTCACTCGGAGAGCCATTCTTGTAGTTGTTCATCAGGGCGTAAGATACTCTCTGTCGACAAGACAACTCCCTTGCAGGTGTTGAGGGTGTGGAACAACCTGTACAGGGTCTCCACGAAGGTCACGTAGATCCTACTATTTCTCAGATTGTCATTCATTTGCTGTTTGAATAATTTGGGGACCCTGAATGTAAACGTCGGGTAGCTTCTGTCTGGCCAACAAGATCGAGTAACTTGGTACAGATCACAATTGGCGACAAGCATTTCCATTTGTCATCTGATTTTGTCAGAGCAGAGCGATTTGTGTAAAAAGTATCCTAAATAAATAAATAATTGAATGATTAAGCAGTTATGAAATTATCAGATATTATCATTTTAAATTCAAGATTGTCCCAGTAATAGTTGCCTAGTGAAAGTGGGTTACTTTTAATTAGTGTTTTCAAATTGTCAAAGTCAATATCTGAAGCATGTTTGAGTTATCCCAGCACATGGTCTTCAGTTTGTACAGCCTCCCTGCAGCTATTTTCCTGGTATATTTTGCTTCGCTGGCTCGTCTCTACTCTCAGTAGTTGGACACTAGGCATAGACGAGTAATGGCATGCCATGCCTAGCTAGTTCTTGGTACATTGTGAGATATGTAGATTGTTTCGAAGTCGGTGATATTTGGATTCTGGTGTGTTATGTTGTTTCATGGAGGTAGGACTCTGGAGCTATCAGTCATACTGTTGATATATTCAAGACATCTTCCCATGTGGGTTTTTGCATCAGTGCACACAGTTATCAGTGTACCAAGGAAGGTTTGGCTGAAGTTTTCTCTCCTTTGGAGTCTTTTTGCCGATACATGATCATGCTTCGGGCGTCACCCTCATATGTTTCAATGCATACCATGTTGTAGAATGGACTGCCAGTAGTTCCTTCGAGTTTGTCAGTTTTATTGAATTTGCCAATCGCAAGTCTCCAGTGAGCCAGGATTCCAAACTATTCAGGATGAAGCTAGTTAGTATGCTTTTCTATACTTTCCCCTTTATTGCAAAGGGTGCGTAATGATTCTTGGCTATGAATGATATCAATTGTCTCTGGAGTTCAGATGAATGAACCTCTACCTGCTTTGCACCAGGTTTGGCTGAGACCGGTGTGCCATAATAATTGTATTTGTCACACGCTTCTATTTGCAAATCTTCCACTAGGAAAGGGGTTTTGTCATCAGTGCTAACTGTCATGAACTGAGTCTTTTTGAGGTGCATATTTATACCCAGTTCAAATACAGCTTTCTAAAAAACATTCAGCTTTTTCGGCCATCCTATCACGGCCGGTTGCTAAGATGACCAAGACATCCATCGTAAAGAGCACATGAAGGACAGTGAGGAATCCATCTGGAGCCATACAGTTCATTCGTGCTGACCTGACACGGTGCTTGACAATGTCAAGACATAGCTCTTCTAGTATGACCTTGCAATTTGTATATATTCTAATTCCACTAACTTAATATTAATGATTTCATTGCAACTGATTTCATAGACTTGGAAACTGATCTCATAAACTGGAAGCTAAACTCCAGAGGACATCATGTGAATCCTCCCATTGGTTAAGGCAGTCCCACAACCAATAAGGGTCCTGGACTCACATGACATCATCTGGCATTTTGTTTCCAAGTTTATGAGATTGGTTTCCTAGTCTGTAAATTAGTCTTACCTAAAGTTAAATATAGGTTAGGGTGGTCCAAAAAAATTAAGTTCTTATTTTTGTTGCTCCACAAGGCTGCCCCTGTTCCTACTCACAAGATGAGCTTGTGGTCCAAATTTCATCAAATTTAAACAATATTTAGAGGTCGCACAAAATGGTGACTTTTTTAAGACCATCAATGAAAATTCTGAAAAATGCACATAAGTGGCTTTACTTTTAATCAGAACTTGACAAAGTTACACAGACAATATGCATATAAACAAAAACACTTTCTGAGCATAAGTAGCACATTTAATAAGACTTCTAGTCAATAAGTAATTTGAAATTATATTACATTTGCATGTCAGTTACATTAAGTAATCTTAATATGTAGCCGCTATATTATGGCTTGTATCAATGTATTTGGGTCCAATTGATGACTTGTTTGAGGATGGATGCATTTGCCTATGAACTCTTACAGTTTGTAATAAGTATTGTTTTTGTTCCTCATTCATTGTAAGAGTACTGTTATAGCTTTCAATAAGACTAATGGCCCTCTCGGCACAATCATTGACTACTTTCAAATTTTTAATTTTCTCCTTGATCTTTCTGTAGTTGTCATCTGTGGGCCATGTTGATGGGTCTTGTTTCAAAAAGTCTAAGGTCTTTTCACTCTCTGAACATACAAGATCAAATATTTTCAGTGACCTGCTAGTGACATAGTGCTGTAGAGGGTAACTGAAATTGAATTCCTTGGCTGGGATTCGACGTGGACAACTTCTATTAGGTTCTTTTGTTAAGTTAGCCACCATTGCTGCTTTTGTTACATCACTCAAAGTTATCAAAGATGGCCAGTACCACTAAGTGCTCTGATAGGTACCAGAGATGCCTTTTGATCACTTTTAAAGCTTTATCCTTGATTGAACTATCACAATATGATTGTAGCAGATTGATAAGCTTTAAGTCATTAGCGGGAGCTTTTTCTGGGATAGTTGCTTCATGCCAATACCTAGCATATATAAGAGAGACAAAAAGACCAACTTGCAGTAAGCCTTTGCGTTCTCTAGCAGTGAGCTTGATCTGATCCCTGAACAGCAGCATTTTCAGAGAATAAATCCCTTTCATCATCCACCGTGCATTGTGAATTGCACCTGGTGCACAGAAGTGGTATGATCCTTCAGTTTTCCCCCCTAGAAAGATAAGGCAAAGCTGGAGGAGTTCCCTGTAATCTTCTCTTGGATGCTGCTTTTTCAGTTCATCTGTGTAGTATTCAATCATTTCCCTGCGTAATTCCTCCTGACTGGCACTAAAAATATTGTCATTTCCTGGTTGAAATTCATAAGAATTTATGGTAGGCCAAATTTTCTGAAAACGTTTAAATAATTTCATTTCTGGTCCACTTGTAGGCCCAAGTGCCTCCTTTACAACATCAGACAGGACTATTTCATAGACATGGTGACGACAGGCTAACCATACAAGCTCAGTCCCTAAAGAACTCTCAATATGTGAACATGCACCAGATTGAAGACCAGTATTTGATGCTGTGGTGTCAAATACCAAACCTTTAACTTGGGACTTCAGATGCCATTCATCCAACAGTTCAATGCAGGCAGTAGCTTGTTGCTCACCTGTGCTTCTGTTAATCTTCGGTACCCCAAGCAATTTTTCCATGTCTCCTCCTGTTACCAAGATGGCCACCCTGTCTACTTGTTCATTTTTGTTCCCTGTAGCATCTGGCAGGAGCTTTCCATCCCAGTGGAGAAGACGGGGTCTACTTGATTCAATAGAAGATTTCTCTTTTGCCGCTGTTACTTCATGATTGGCTATTTGTGCACGTCGTATTCCACTTCTCGACAATGACAACTCATGAACATCATGTCCAAGGGCACTGGCTACGGAACTGCTGACGTACATGGCTCTACGATCAGAGAGATTAACTCTGTCCAAAGAAGCAGCTACCTCAGGTGTTACAACTGACTTGAGACTCCTTCTTGATTTTTTGGGCACATTTGGTATTTTTGAGATATACGAATTATCTAATTCTGACTCATCAATGTCACTGGCATCACTAAGATTTTCTATTTCCTTCTCTGATTCCTTGATTTCAGAGTCACAGTGCTTTCCTTTTCTCGTCTCTTCTTTGTCTATTCTAACTTGCTTTCTCTTCTCCATGTCCACTAAATTCTTGTCAACTGAAGTTATACTGCAGCTAGATGTATCTTCACGTTGCATAATAAGGAATGTTTTGTCCTCATTTCTCATAATTTTAAGGGCATCTTTACTTGATGCGTCAAAAAGACTCTGAAGCTCATCAAGAAACATGCTTTCCTTTAACTTTTGATTTTCAGAAACCCGTAGACGAGCCTTCTTAAGTAAGCAATACTCATCATACAGCTTTAACAGCTTTCTCTCAGCTGAATCAATTCTTTGTGTTGGTATCCTTGCTTTCTCCCAGAAGTTTAAGGTTGCTTTGATAGCCAATTTGGCACTATCTTTTACAGTTCTTTTCTCTTCAGTGTGGTGATGCAACAATTTTTTTAAAACGAGTAAATTAGTTGGAAGATTGCTACATGTTATGTCTTTTTGTGGTTTCCCCACAAGCCACACTGTAGGAGAAGTTTGTGTCCCAGACATTTTTAATTGCAAAGAATAAAAGGGACTTCTTTGGAAAATGTCAAATAATCCATAGGATTTTAATAATATGAAAGACAAAATTTTACAGTTTACTCACCTGCACAAGATGACACAAGACACATCAACTGTAACGCTGAATCGCTGTCTTTAAGAAGACTCTATTTGAGTCTACAATCCAAACTGCTTGGATATAAACGAAGACATCAGTAACTGTCTCTGCCTATTAGCCTTTTTGATTCTTTAGATTCTCAAGACTAATAGTGAACCATCAACAATTACATCTAGCAGATTCTAGCTGTATCAGTTATCTAATATTGTATAATTACTGCATAAAAACGAAAAAAGCCTTTTTTTTCTCATATATAAATAAAAAATCATACTTTTTGTGCGACCAGTAAATATTGTCGAAATGAGCCAAATTTTTGCATGGGATGTCTATTAGGCAAATGGAACAGGGGCAGCTTTGTGGAGCAGTACTTTTCAAAGTTTTATTTTTTCCTATTCATTTTGAACCACCCTAATATAGGTCTACATGACAATTTTAGGTGTATGTGAACCCACTGAATCTGAATTATGCAAAGACAATAATGCTGCTGTAAAAGAAGACTGGGAATTTTGCCAACAAGGAGAATTAAAGTGTGATGCAGTTCATGAACCAGGTTTGTGTGCATTTGATCATATTTGTGATATGCACTAATCTATAATATAATAAACCTTTTACCATGATTAAGTGCAAACAGTACAATTGTACCATTCTTTTATTGCAGACATCAAAAACTTCACAATTTCCATTGATTCTGGAACCGAGGTCCCTGCACAGGAGACAACCTACATGTGCCAGTTAGTGAAGCTTCCAGATGATCAGGAATATCATATCATAGGCACCATACCTAAGATAGACAACTTGCAAGTGGCACATCATATCTTACTTTACGGCTGTGATGAAAATGGTACATCATTGTAGTTCTATATTCATTACATATTATAAACGTTAACAATCTTTAAAAAAGTTTTTGTTTCATATTTTCAGCCAGTTGCTCTGTGTCAGGCATTTGAAAAGATTTTATGGGCAAAAAGCTAAAGCTGTGTTCAGAAAAAAACATTTATGACAAATGATTTAGCTCTATGTCTTATATTGCTATATTATTACAAGTGATCCAGGTGATGTCAAATGGGAATATTTGAAGCAATAGAATGAGAGGAAACATCCAAAACTTGTGGATTAATAAATATCATTGATTTCAGCATTGGCAACATTGAGTCATTACTCTTCACCCCAAATTTGCGATGGCATGGCAATATACTCTGTGTGTCAACACAACATCCAAGGCTGGACAGTTGGCGAAGACGGATTCTGCGAAAAACCAAATGTTGGCACTCGTTTTGGCAAGAATGTGTTCAACTATGCCATGATTGAGGTAAAATAAGAGAACATGATTACATGACACAACTTTTACAAATGGACTACCTAAATTCACAATCAAAATTTATAAAGTTAATCAGCTAGTTGAGTCTTACAATTCAAGGCAATGTGGTCTGCTCAGAAACTACATAGAATCAAGATGACAAATTCTCCTCATAAATAAACTATATGAAATATAGTGCTAAGTAACTTTAATATGTGCTTGCCTCATCAGATCCACTGGAACAACCCCATGGAGGTGCCAAATTATACGGATGGCTCTGGTCTCACTATCTTTTACACAGAAAATCTCAGAAAATATGACAGGGGTAGATTGATGATTGGACAACAAGGATTGGCAATTCCTCCTAACGTTGATGCACACTACGAAAGTGCTGTTTGTACATCAGACTGCACAAAAGAATTGGACAAACCAATATATATCTACAGTGTTTTGCTCCACATGCATTATTTAGGTAAGGGCGATTGAAAAACATTATTGCCATAACATATAACAAACCCCCATTTGAATCAATACATTAGGTAAAATTACATTACTCATTAAATTTTAGTCCAAATACAGTCTTTACACATGGCAGCCATTAGGACATTAACCTCATCTTGATTACGTAATATTATGTGATGTCATTACTTGACCATAGTTATTGCACTCTGTGACCTCACCATGGCCATCTGCTGATGCAGTGACAATACTTTAATCAAAGTGCAAAGAGAGGACAATGTGGCAAAAATGCCAATACGGCTGCTCCGTGAAAAGGGTATATAGTTGCCATAGAAAAAGAGTAAATCATATTTACCATCAGGAGCTCCTAACATAACCAAAAATCTGAGTAAAATTGAAAGAAATGTTTGCTATTTTACTTATATATAATAACATGTCAGTTGAAAAAATAACCAGCCATGGTTTTCATATCAATGAATCATCTTTTCATTTAATATGTCACCTGGGCTCATATTATCACGAGAGAGCTATGCTGGATGCATGAAGTTTAGTGACTAGGTGAAAAACAGGCCAAAATATATTACAGTCAATATCATTAACTTGGAAACTAATCTCATGTGCATGAATCCCGGACTCCCATTGGCTAAGGCAGTCCCTCAACCAATTAAGTCCTGGACTCACATGACGTCATCTGGAGTTTAGCTTCCAAGTCTCGGAGATTGGTTTTCAAAGTCAATAAAATTGGCTGCAACGTGGCTACCATGGCAACTGTTCACTCCTGATCCACAATATTTTAGCATTAGTGTTTGTTACCATACAATTACATATTCTGATAAAAATGATCAAAATCCATGATTTACCACAAAACCCATTGAAGAATTTGAGCTCACAAGAAACTCATAGTGAGCTCACAGAGTGAAGGTAACAGATAGTGTTAAGGCATCTGCCAATTTCATATTGGCAAGTTCTCCTGAAGGTCCCGGGTTTGATCCCCGGCCTAGGCACTTGTCCCAACTGGATGTCGATTGCATGACACTTTAAATGGGAGGCCCCTTCTTCTCCATGTTTATACTAAATCATACACCTGAATAATCATAGTGAACTGTAATTCAAAACAAAAACAACAAACTTTAATACATATGCATGCTCATGTTTAAAAATTCTGAAAATTCTACTGTGGTTTTTGTTGTATCATTTCCCATCCTAACCTCAGTTAGTATCTCCTTGTGACACATTCTGAAAATGACAAGTGAAAATCAGTCACTTAGCATCGAGTAAGTCAGCCTCTCATATCCTGCTGTGATATTTTATGGTTACAAATAACTACTTATCAATGCTGGACTATGTGCAGGGCGGGGGCCTAGCTCAGAGGTAGTGCTCTGGGCTTCCAACCGCTGGGTCCCGGGTTCGATTCCCGGTCGAGCCTAAATTGGATGGCTGTTTCCTCCTTCATCTCATTGCCATGGTCTCTGCCTGTCCTAATTAGCCCAACTGGTGCACAAATACAGGACGTAAAGCCCTAGATCCACCCACCCACCCACCGCTGGACTATGTGCTGCTAAGCATCTTGAAAACCTTCGAAGTATCCTGCTTAGACAGTAAAAATTTTGGAAATAGTATCTAACTTATTCATTGTAAGTACTAGAGCCTGTAGGTTTCAAAATATTGTTTTTTGGCTTTTTATGTAGATCACCACAGATATCATGGGTAACAATATTTGCAGAAAATAACAAATGTGATTGGAGGCTATCATGTATTTGGGTACCATGCCACCTATCAGTTAATATGGCATCATACTCACCGTGAGGTCCCCATGAGGTCATTATGTGAGATCATGAAGTGAGCTCATAGTGAGCCAACTGTGATGTCATCCTTGTGATCTAATTCTGTGAGTTATGAGTGATGTCACTCTGAATGTGATGTTAGCGATGCTAAATACTTCACTTGTCAGGCCATAAGTATTGTATTATTGACTGGAAAAGAAACACTTTTTGTTTTTCATTGTAATTATATAGGACAAGCTGGACGAGTGGAGCAATGGAGAAATGGATCTTTATTGCAGGTTCTAGTGGACAGCACTGAATATTCATACGACAGGCCCATAAGATATTCGTAAGTGAATCGTGTTCGAGGTTTTGTATCTGGGAATGGTTATTGGATTGATAGATTTCACCAGTTTCAACTGAACTGGGGGGGGGGATCATAATGGTCATGGCGATGATTATAAATGTTTTCAAGTGCAGCACCTTGTACTTGTGGCTATGCATTGGGCTGCAAAAGCAAAACAATGCATCACCCACTGGGATAAAAATGCAGGTGGATGCCAGGTCTTTTCATCTCATTGTTATCTCTGCCTCCAGCTAATAACAAACTAATTTTTAACATTGGATATGAATGATGGAATGATAAGAATTCTAATGTGTTCTTGAAGCTCTATCTCCCCTTTTCTTCACATATACATTTGCTTCGTTTTTGTTAAAGAATTGATCCACCCATTAAGCTCATGGCTGGTGATGAACTGAAGATGTTCTGCAAATTCAAATCGAAATCAAAGGACAAGATTACCTATTATGGTGATGCTACATCTGATGAGATGTGTTTTGCATTCTTCTCTTACTACCCAAACAGCCACTTCAGAATCTGTTCTGCGTTTGGTCCACTGGATGTGTGTTACACCGGTGAGAGAGATCGATTGGCTCAAAGAAGAGGTAATTTTTCACACCATTGGGTCACAGCTTGTTTCATAGACTTGGAAACTTAACTCCAGAGGACGTCAGTCAATGCTAGTCCCACATTCATATGGCGTCCTCTAGCTTTGTTTCAAATTCAATGAAATTGGCTGTAAAATATTGTTTTGGCTGACAGGTAAGATTTACAGTTGTTTTAACATACTAGCCCATGCCAAAGTATGCTTAATGCAATGATTTCGCATAAATCACCCACAGTCATGAGTTATCTTGAATTTGTGTTTAAGAATTCTTGAAGACGATGGACTGTGGTGAGGCTCAATCACAAACCATAGTGCAAAAAATAGCAACAACAGCTTCACAATTGTGTGGTACCATTGCGAGACCAGTGTGCACTGCAGAATGCAAGGAGTTCTTACAGGTAATTTTTACATTACATGTAGTCATGTACCATTGCTTCATTAGTTATTGTTCACCCATCATCTCATTGCCATGGTTCCTTCTTGTCCTAATTAGCCCAACAGGTGCAGAAATACAGGATGCAAAGCTGTAATAATGTCAGTGCTGAGTATGGCATACCTAGACAAGCATAACTGCATTATGCAGAGCCCTGTATTGCTGCTTAGGCTTGAAGTACAGGGTAGTTGAAGTTAACACCTATAAATTAGGTCATTAGCATCGGACTATGGTATGGATATACTAGTATGGATAGCTTTTGTACAGAGAATTCTAAATGTAGAAAGAGAAAATCATAAAGCTGCACCTATGAATGAAGGAGTTTGCTTCATAAGTTTCAAAAGCCCGATATAGATTTGAAACCTTTATTAGTTCTTTTTAGAACCTCTCTAAAGGTTCTTTAAAAGAACCACTGAAGGTTCCATATTAAGGTTCTTGATGGAACCCAATGGTTCTTGAACAAAAGTTCAGTATGAAACCCATTGGTTCATGAACAAACCCATCTAATGGTTGTGTAAATAACCCTTGGATTGTTCAACAGTTCTTTAAAAAACTTTCTTAGGTGCATCTATGGTTCTGTTTAGGGTTCATTTTAGAACCCTGTGGTTCTATTTGGAACCTAAAAAGGTTCAATAAAGGTTCTTTAAGATATGAATAAATATACAGCACAACAAAATAAATTTTGGTTTATACATATATTTTCTTTTATGAACAAACACAGTTTTGGTATGTTGGACTGAGCTCCAAACCACAATCAATATGATGCAAAATTCTACATAACAAATCGATATTTCAACATTTTCCACATAGCCTGGACTCTCTCTTGTGCTTGATCTGAACAAAAATGTGGGTGTTGAGTCCTGTCAAAATAAAGCATAAGAAGTGCTCTTATAAATGACATAAGATGGTTGCATCAAAGATATCAATTATATAACATCACCAATTAAAGGGACCAGACATATTATTATAGCTGTCAAAGTTTTGCATATTTATTACCTAGGTAGCAACAAAACTTTTTATATTATTGCTGCTATTACTGTTGTTTGTTGCCCACTTGGTTGGTTTTGTTTTTTGTTGTTGACAGGCAGTCCACATGTAAATTGTGTACATGTCATCCAGTCACTCATTATTTTCCATGAGATACACACTCCTTGTTATTTATTATGGATGCGCAAACAAGAATTGTGATATCTTTCATTTTTCAAGAAATACATTTTAAAATACTATACAAAGTTTTTTCAACTTTCCTTTTTTCTTTAATGTTCCTTGGCAAGCTGACTTGCACATTTTCAAGTCTCTTTGAAAAAATACAGTTGTGGCTTCATTTCATGAAGAGTCTACAACAATAAATTTTTATTGATATTTCAATATGAATATTTCAATGTGATGAAAAGAAATGAAAAAAAAAAGCTAAATTATCATTGGAATAACTTTCATTGTCAGACATTCTGATTAAAGAATCATCAGTTTACAAACTATCACAAGAATATAGTTGGTTGCAAAAACATGTATCCTCCCACTTGTCAACTATAACTATTCATTGTTTGTCATGGTAAGTATATAACTCATATTTAATGGCACTTTTTAGAATTAAAGTGACCTTAGCATGTGATGTAATTCCATGAAAATTGCAATATTTTCCAATAACTTCTGATTGAATAGTAAAAGTTGTGGTGTCTGTTTTTGAAACTTTCATTTTTGGTTGTTCGTTGACTGATTATTAAACAATGAAATTTTGAAAACAAGAACAAATGATTGGCTTTTGAGAAATAAGATTTACTTTTGATACATTTTTACCAATTTATTACTACACTGAAGTCCCTCATATTTTCAGTCAGCCAGCCGATATTCCATTATATAAATGTTTTCCGAGGTGAATTTCAGCAAATTCAGAGAAACTCTGATGAAAATCTAGTGCAACAGTGAAATTATTCGCAATTTCACATGAAACATTGCATAACAGTTGCAAAGTGGCTTAAAAATTTACAACATGTGGTAAATTATCACCTCCAAAAAAATTGTGCTGATTGCATGTACAACTTTTTTCCTATATAGACTTATAGCTGACATATCTGCAAAACGTAGAGGCATGAATACTTTTGCAATCTACTGTATATGCAAAAGTAGTATTCAACATAATATATACAGATAACGATAGTGAAATCTAGCATTTTTATATTTTTTGTAATGAATACTCACCATAATAAGCAATAAATTGTCTACAAGTGATATTTCTTGAGCAGTTCATTGTCTCTGCTTTCTCAATGCTACAGTGTAGTACAGTCCTGCATCAAATCCTAAATATGTTTTCATAGTAATTTGGCTTTTTTTCTCAGTCAAATATCTGCAAAAGCAATACAACTCAACAATATAACAACATAACAATATAACAACATGTTTGCATGTCTTGATTAAACACAACTTTTTACATATTAATTACCATGAAGCATTTGACAAGTAAAATATTTATTACTCATCAGGAACCAAAATCCAAGGGTATTATTATTATAAGCTTTATTCGTATAAAAAATATACAGTATAAAATTCAAGATTAATAACAAAAACAAAATATTTAAAAACAAAGATTCGCACCAAAAAAAAAAAAAAAAGAAAAAAAAAAAGAGGGTAACAAAAAAACCCTAGATAATCAATTTGTGGCTAAATGTTCTATTATATCACAGATATCTTTTTTACTGAGACTAAAGTCTTCACATAACTCATCCCTGATATGAATTAACTCCATGATTTGAACACCAATTAATTGGTCACTCTCTAAAACAGTTTTGTAGTAATTCTCTTTTACAAGTTTACTAATACAGCTTGGACTACAATTAATCACATCACGTGGCTTTATACCATACTTATAACAAACGCATCTAAAATTTCTAGCCATTACAGACATGTCTAAACTGCTGCACATATTGAATATAAAATTGACTGTATTATTTTTATGTTTACACCCAGATGCCATGTGCCTGAGGAATCTTATATCTACAATAACATTGAGTGGTAATATACTGGTGATACAGTGTAAAAGATTACAATGTGTTCTGTGTGGTAATTTAAAAAGCCTCCTCAAAGCTTTACGCCAAGTGACTCTTAGCTTATTGACATCAGCATGATACAGTTGACTGAAGACTACACCATATAAACGTATACAGTATTTCTGAAACAAGGAACCTTTGACCTCAGAAGATAAACAATCCAGATCTCCAGTAAATGCATTAAACTTCTTGTTAAAATCAGTTACAATTGGTGTTAACAGAGGGTCTGTTCTATTACCTTTTAACAAATATCCTAGATAAACCATATCCTTCACACAAATGACTTTCCGTAAATTGACATAAAATTCAGGTTCAATATTAGATTCACACCCTTCAAACACAGTGCCTTGACATTTACTACCGTTAAACTTAATCATAAATTGATCTGCATATTTTTCACAGACTTTAATCATTCTATCCATTGCCCATTGTGTTGGGGACAGGAGTATCACATCATCAGCCTGTCCTATCACCCCACAAAACTTATTGCCAACATAGCATCCTACTTTGCATGCTTCAAGCTGCTTTAGCATTCCATCAATATAAACTGCAAATAAGGTTGGGCTCAACACACCACCTTGTTTCACCCCATTAGTGGGGCAAAACCACTCTGATTTACTACCATTATATCGAACACACATTCTTTGATTGGTGTACATTTCTAAAATCAATCTTACATACAAAGGGTTCAACCCTCTCTCTATCAGTAAGGCAAACAACCTCGAATACTCCACACGATCAAAAGCTTTGGTGGCGTCTAATGCCAGACCATACACTTTACCACCATTGTCAATGTAATAATCAACAGTCTGTAACACAACTGACGTAGCAAGAGCTGTAGAATGCTGTGCCTTAAAACCAAATTGTAATTCTGAAGTAATTAATGTCTGCTTTTCTCTATATAATACAAGATGATCTAATAGCTTACATAACACACTTTGCAGGCATACTGCTCTAAAGTTATCTGACATGTTACTCTGTACTCTCTTATTTTTAACAATTGGTAGCAAAACACTACTTAACATGTCTCCTGGTGACATACTGTGTATAATCATTGAATTAAAAAGATCAGTCAACAATCTGTAAAACTTATCAGTACCATGTATAATGTGGTCTGAAAACAGACCTATTTGTCCATCTGACTTGCCACAAGAGATCTGCTTAACAGATAATATTACCTCACTAACAGAGAACTGACTTGCTATCACATCATCTCTGGAAAAATCCTTAAGTTTGACAGTAATATCATCATAAATTTGCTCTAATTCATAACATTCATATGGTACACTTGTATACAACTGTTCGTATTTATTAGCAAATATACCAGCAATATTTGCATCACCTTTTACACCATCTACCATTATAGGCAGTGTCTTTTTCCTCCCCCTTAACTTATTCACCTCATTCCATAAGTTCTTATGATCATTTACCTTTATGGCATGTGCCATTCTTTCAGACCGCATTCGGTCTTCATTTCTCTTAACCTTATTGACAGCATAGTGGTAGTCAGCCCTGGCTTGTTTCCTACATTCAAACAATAACCCACTATTAGGTTTACCAGCCTCTTTCCATAACCAGTGACAGTTTAATGCATATTCTTTCTTATGTGCTACATATTCATTCCACCCTGGAATCTTTCTGACATTACCACATTTACCACTAGAAGGCAGCACTTGCTTACCAGCAAAAAGACAAACATCATTTATCAAGACATCATGAAACTCTTTAAGCTCTATCAAGTGCTTCTTGCAATGAATGTCCTGGCAACGTAGTGCATCAGAAGGAATATACAAGGTATCTATTACACTGTTCATCACACTTTTATAGTTACCAATGTCTGAAATAGTTGCTTTGTACCAAGCAGTCTGACTCGTATTCTGACTAACATTGACTTCCATATATTCCACATCTATGTCAAATTTACATATCACAGCAACATGGTCAGAAGAGTTATTCACAGAGTCGTGTGTGGAAACCTTCGTCAGAAAATCAACCATATTTTTACTAACCAAACAATGATCTATAAGAGACCTAGCACCATTTGCATTCTCAAATGTATACTCAACACTGTTATATTTACTAAGCACACATGGGAAAATGTTTTCAAAATGGCAGAAACATTTCAACTGCTCAGTCTGAGGAGTATCTCTGCTTAAGTCAGTGTTGAAATCACCACATATGATTATATTGCTTGCATTATACATATGACATATAGTGCAGATTTCTGCTAATACATCTTGATACACATTCACATTCTCGCCATTGGATCTTTGATCCGTTGGCATATATACATTGAACAATAGAGTAAAGACATTACTAGTAAGGTGAACCTTAATGGCACACAGTCTCCGAGAAATAGTGTCTCATTGCCATGGTCTCTGCCTGTCCTAATTAGCCCAACTGGTGCAGAAATACAGGACGTAAAGCCCTAATCACCCACCCACCCACCCACCCGAGAAATAGTGTTCACAGTCTCAACACGAAGGTTTAAATTACTCTTCCATATAATAGCGGTGCCACCATGTGGTCTACCAGATCTTACAATATTTGAATCCATTGCGCTAGTTGCAGTAAATTCTATTCCATAATCACAAAGCCACTCAAATCTGTGATACTGTGTATCAAAAAGCCAATGTTCTTGAATGCATATAAAATCACAGGAAGTAAAAACACTTCTCATAAAATCTAATTTACAAGGGGACCTGTCAAAATATTTACAATTGTATGACACAACTATGAGATCAGTCATTGTAATATAAAGTTTAATGTCACTTAACAGTCATCACATCACAATCAACTTCTGTGTCTCCCTTCATGTGATCTCTTCCTATCGATGTATTCACAGACCTCGATGCCTTCATCCCACAGCTATGGCGATTAACCTTGTTGTAGTCAGTTCTTGGTATCGTAACCACAAACGATTTGTGGGTCGAATTTGCGTCGGATCTTTGGAAGAGTCCACGCACGTGAACTCCACAGTCTATTAGATAGTCATACAATTGCTCACATGAATAATTCATGTGAACTTTGGTTATGAAAACATTCATAGTTGGCGGTATGCTCGAGCTTTTTCTCCGGTGGTACCTAGGTACCTGGAATTCCTCATCGCATTCGTTAGCTATTGCAGGACTTGGACGGACACTCTTGTGGGTTGAAGTCTCCCTCACGATTGGACCGGAACCTTGTGCAGTAGTTCTGCCAACCACCTCGGAGTACGTCACATTACCACTTTGTCGCCCACCACTATTCACCTGCGACGTCTGTCGAGGCAAGGAAATGGTTGTTGATGCTTCGACAGCCATAATCTCAGCTTGAGTATGCACCATCCCTGTTTCACCAGCAGAAGCTTCATGAACATTATTATCAGCCTCACCCACTGATTCTTCCACAGGAGGACCTGAGCTGTGTGATGGTGTCACAGTAGGTCCATTTACATTCAGTCCAACATTTTGACCAGTACGTGGCTGCTGACACATGCACATGATCCACTCTCTCCTTTATTTGTTTCACTATTTCATCTGGGCTACACATAGTCTTGATATCATCAAACTTCCTTTCTAAGGCAGAAAGGCGGTCAATGATGGCCATCTCGTTTATGTCCTCTGGGCTGTGTTTTGGCACCTTGGACAAGTCTATTGCATAAAACTGCACAGCACACTTCAGTTTATCTAAATCATCAATTGCTTCAAGAATGTCACTTATGTGAGCTTCTTCTTCTGACCTTTGAGGAGATGATTTTCTTCTCTTAAACTCCTTCAATTTGTTCTTCACTTTAGACTTCCATAAAGTATTCTTTGCTTCAACTATCTGTTCATAGCTGTAGAAGCAAGTGGCAAAACGTTTGATCTTCTCTGGACTGCATGAATGTACATACCAGTGTATAAAGCACAGCAGTTCTGAGTGAATCAACACTGGCACATCAGCATCATCATTTCCATTGACATGATCAACTACATTGTCATTCAGTTGTGTGTCATCCCCATCAGTATTTTGTTCATCGTTCACACTTACATTCTCCATTTGGGTTGTCTGTTCGACTGACATCTTTGTTTACACCTGCCACGTCTCAAGGAATACCAGCTGCTCAATGAAGCGTGACGATTCCGATACGACCAAGCTTGGGAGTTTTTGTCCTTACACCCAAAACTGAGCAAAACTGCAGCAAACCTGAAGTTTTCTACGTCCTCTCTGACTTCTTAGACGATGGATGTGACAGTCCTATTTCTACAGAAATGTTTCTAACCATAGAATAAAGCTTTTTTTCACAGAGCTTCACTTCTGAGTAACCTGATGACCAGCGACCTCTTGTGTTTTATGAGTAGTTCAATATTTCTCAGTTCAATAGTTCAATATTTCTCAGTTCAATAGTTCAATATTTCTCAGTTCAATAGTTCAATATTTCTCAGCCCTCCTGGGCAGACTGCATGCACCAGTCACCCAAGAGTTTCCCACACTCTGGACGCTCAGATTGTTTTGGCGGAGAATTTTTTGTCCACGCTCTCAACACCTCTGGACACCTGTGAATCAGAGGTTTCCTAATCCAGATGTCAAGTGGGCACAGGTCTTTGCAGCAAACACCCCAAGGGCCAGACAGAGTTTCAAGGTATGTGGTGCCACCAGTCCAGGTCAGTCAATGGAGATCCAAACGTGACTCTTTGAATACAAAGTTGTTAAGGGCAGTCAAATTAGAGATGAATCTCGAACAATCCACGTGGTTCTCTCTCACTCAATGGAGTTCAAACACTTTATGGTCAAGTGCAACTGGCAACTCACACAGTTGTCACTTGAAATGTATTGAAATGTGTGTGAAGGATGACAATCCAAGTTGAAGTTTAAGCACTTTATTCCACTCGAACAGTATTGTAAGGTGAATCTACAACAAGAAAGAAATAACCCGTTCATAAATTAAAGATGAACTTCAGATAAATTACAGGTGTCACCATACTATTGAACGTCACTGTATTACACATGTTTAGAACTATACTTGGATTTTCTAATATACATTAAATATGATATATATATATATATATATATATATCATGAAAGCATCATAATAACAATAGGTATCAATATAAATAATTTAAACTCACAAGACATGTGCAGCTTCTTGGAAACACACTTCAAGTTAGCATCAACTTTTGTGGCCTTGTACAATATTTGACTTGTAACCTACAATAGTTATATAAATATATCTAAATAAACATCCAATGCAATACTCTAATAATACTACATAATGCAGCAATTGCACTATAATCAATACAATATGAAATGGCTCACCTTAGATTACAGTAGTCTTTAAATAAATGAATTTCTTGACAATATGGGTGTCTTATCTGTTAGGCTTTCTGGAGCTAACTAAATTATCATGATTATACAGGCAGGATACCACTAAGTCTGACACCTTTTGACAAACAATTAACAATGGCAAACTATAAAGTCTGCTCTTTTGGTTTAAATTAACCACAGCTTCAAAAGTGATTAAGAGCAAGCATGTAGTTTGCGACAATTCAGGAAGTGTAACATTTGAGTATGTCTTTGACAAAGACAAGATAAATGAGTATCTGTCTAACTATGATCTAGAAGATGCACAATGCACGCTTTACAAATTAAGTTGCAATATTGCAAATAATGCGGAAACCGACGCAGTGATAGACACTATGTACAAGTACGTCACAGATTCTATTCAACCAACCTTCTTGACGAAGAGACCTAAATCAACTAAAAGTACATTTCCTACTAATAATTGGTTTGATGAAGATTATAAGCACTTAAAGAAATGTGTGAATGATTATGCTAAAAAAACATGATCTCTCCATTTTATCAAATAAAAATGAATACAGTAATCTATTTAAAATCTACAAGCAGCAAATACAAAGAAATAAAAGGCAATATCAGCAGCTAAACCATGAAAATATGGAAAATTTACTTGGTAGAAATCAAGCAGATTGCTGGAAACATTGGAATAAATTAAAGAGGCTAGGGAATAATAAATCGAATAGACCAGACCTAATAACTTTTCCTCCCTCTTGTGACTACTTTGATAAAGATAATATGGAAACTATTATTACCTCATTGCAATCCACTCCATACGAGTGCAATAATGACATAGCATCACAAATTTGTAACTCAGTGATAACAGAGGAGGAAGTGGCCTTACACTTTAGAAAACTAAAGAATAATAAAGCTGCAGGGATTGATGGTATTTCTATAAGTAGTTCTATAAGTACGCTGGTGAAAAACTCAAAACACCTTTTTGTGCCATATTTAATTACATATTTGATAAAGGTGAATACCCTACACTGGTCTGAGGGACTGATAAATGCCTTACATAAAACGTTGTAATGGGAAAAATCTTTGACTCCCTGTTTAATAGTAAACTTTACTATAAAAATGAAGCTTTGATCCTTGACAACCCCTGCCAGTTTGGGTTTACTCCTGGAGCAAATACAACTGACTGTGTTTTTGTGCTTGACACTGTGATTAGGTACTACCAACATAAACGCAAACCAGTGTACCTATGTTTTGTAGACTTCACCAAAGCTTTTGATTACATAAACAGAAATGCCCTATACTACAAACTAATACAACAAAATATTGGTGATAAAATGTTAAAGGTAATAATAAGTATGTATGATAATGCTAGAGCTAGGGTTAACCAAATGGGTAGTACTGGCAACTCAATTGACAGCAGATGTGGCGTCTTACAAGGTGGAATTTTTAGTCCTAAACTATTCAATGAATTTCTGTTTGATCTAACAAAGTATCTAGACAAATCTAATGGTATATCTAAAAAAACCTTATTTTAACTCATATACTGTATGCAGATGATATAGTGCTCTTGGCAGACACGGCAAAAGCCTTACAAAATAATTGGAATGCTCTTCTCGGGTTTTGCAAGAAGTGGCACCTAATAGTAAATGTAAAGAAAACCAAAATAATGAAATTCAATGATAAATCACCCTGTGGATTTTATTACAACACAAAACAACTTGAGGAAGTTGACTGTTTCAAATACTTGGGACATGTGTTGACTAATAAGCAAAACTTGCACAGTAAAATGACGGAATACCTTGTGACTCAGGCCAAAAAAAAACAATATACAAGGTGACACTAAGCAGTCATTAGGATGTATAACTTCCAAACATCTTTAAAAATGTTTGACACCTATACACCGCGTTCCATGCTATAATGCAAGCCTTGATTTTTTCAATTACATAAGCACCGTTGAACCTAGAGCAGTCAAATTAAACATGAACTTAGCTAATTGTTGTTTGAAACAATAACAGTTAACCTAATTGACTTAAGTTTGATGAGTCTTCGAATACCTAGCAAACCTTAATTGTTGACTGTTCCACACTATTATGCAGCACAAAATAGTGTCCTTAAATTCTACTCAAGAGGTAGCAATGGGCAAAAAGAAAGACCTCTGTCTCAGAGCAAGCTAGAATCATCAAATTATTGGGCAAAGGGCACACAGCAAACTCTGTAGCTAAACTTATGGGCCGTGATGTGCGCACCATCAGAAAGTTTGTCACCAAGGGAAAACAGGAAAGAAAAAAACGTAACGAGGCCAAGGTAAAGAAGGTCACCAGGAAGGAAATGGTAATCCTGAAGAGGGAAATGGCATGCAACCCCCTCAGTTCAAGTGCAGCACTGTTTAAGGCAGCAGGGATTGGTGAAGTGCCCCGTACGACACAGTGCCGCATTCTCCAAACGATTGGAAAAATCAAGAAAGCAAAGAAAAGACCTCCTCTGAACTCAAAACACAGAGAAAAACGTATGGAATGGTGTCAGAAGTACCTGAAGACAGATTTCAAGACAGTACTATGGACAGATGAAATGCGTGCAACCTTGGACGGACCAGATGGGTGGGCCAGAGGGTGGATTCAGGATGACACAGAGGCACCAACAAGAATAAGGCGTCAACAGGGTGGAGGAGGTGTAATGATCTGGGCCGGTATCATTGACAAGGAGCTGGTTAATCCATCTCGAGTCCCTGATGGTGTTAAAATGAACTCAGAGACTTACTGTCAATTTCTTGACCAGCATCTCATGCCTTGGCTGCAAAAGAAGCGAGCACCTGTTAAGAAGGGCATTATTCTGATGCAGGATAATGCCCCATCTCATGCATCTAAGTATTCCCGTGAATGGTTAGGCTCAAAGGGCTTCAGATTTGACAAAATTATGAAATGGCCAGCTTGTTCACCCGATATTAATTGCATAGAAAACTTCTGGTCAGCTCTAAAACGACGCATCTACACCAGTGGCAAGCAGTATTCCAGCAAGGATCAACTCTGGAAGGCTATCCAAATTGCAGCCAGAAGTTTTTCACCTGCTGACATTGAGAATTTCACCAAAAGCATGGATGCTAGAATGATTAAAGTTATTCAGAAAAAGGGTGGCCATATTTCTTATTGAGGGGTGTTATATGAAGTGTAATATGTCACAAGATTCTAATTAGTATGAATTATATCACTTGATTTCCCTTTACATGTGTTATATTCACTTGTGTAAGTAATAAATGTGATAAAACAGCATTGTACACAGATATTCTTCATTGAAATAAAGTGTATTCTATTTCTGCATAATAACATGGAACAGTAAAAAATCATGTTTCATTGTATTTTTATGTGGTAAACGAATAAATAAAACTATTGCCTCTTGCATAATGTGTATTGACCAATAAAAAAAACCCCATGTAAAAGATTTTTTCAGACGGCTTAATTTGTTCCTAAAATAAAGGCAAAAAACCATCATGCATAATAGCGTGGAACGCGGTGTATACTACCAATCTTAGAATACAATAATGAAATGTGGGCTGGCGAGAAACCCATAAATGATTTAGAAAAGTTACAACTGGGATATCTTAAGAATATGTTAGGGGTAAGAAAACACACATCAACTCTGGCTGTATATAGTGAGACAGGTAGATTTCCACTACATGTTAGAATAAAAGTAAGAATAATAAATTATTGGACAAAATTGGAGAAATTGCCAGATGATAAATTACTGAAGAGATGCCTTAATATTCAAAAAGATCTTCATACACGTAGTAGAAGTAGCTGGTTTAGCAGAGTGATCAATATATTAAATACGTGTGGTATAGTCTTCGATGAAAATAGTCACAACTATCTTCACAATAACTGCAGAACCGTTAAACTCACTCTTTACCAATAACAGCAAGAACATATTTGCAGAAATTAACAATACGACACAGCAACCTAAGCTAAGAACTTATAAAAACATTAAAAATGAATATAGATTAGAACCTTATCTACTTCTTAACATGAATAGGAAAACATGCAGTAAGATAGCTAGATTTAGAATCAGTTCACATAACCTCCGTATAGAAACAGGAAGACATGAAAAGCCTAAAATACCATCTGAGGATAGAACTTGTTTAAAATGTAATCTGAATGAAGTTGAAGATAAAATACACTGTCTTGTGACCTGTCCAAGCTACTCTTTATTTCGAGAAAATCTAAATACGATAGCAAGGAAATATATTGGTAACTATAATACACTAAACAGCATGGGAAAATTTAAAGCCATAATGACATCCAAGGAGCCCGAGGTGCTGATAAACCTAGGAAAGTTTCTTTTACAAGCTCCTAAGTTGGATGGCTGTTTCAGCCTTCGTCTCATTGCCATGGTCCCTGCCTGTCCTAATTAGCCCATCAGGTGCAGAAATACAGGACATAAAGCCCTAATCACCCACCCACCCTCTTTTACAAGCTGATGTTTAAACAATGCCTTCATCCGTCTCCAAAAATTGCGCAGTCACATATATCTTGAACCTTAAAACTGCCTACATGAACTGCCATGATGAAAACTCTTTGTGATTTTGTTTTCTAGAAGTGAATTCAGATAATCTCTGTAAATATATACATATATACTTCCTATTAATTAATATATATTTAGCTCTATTTTGAAGTAAATAGTTATATCGTACACATTATATAAGGAATGTATTTTGTCGAACATGTTAATATGTATTATATATTATATGTAAAATATAACTGTGTTTATGATACAAGCTGTACAAGCTGTATGTATGAAAGATTCTGATTGGATTTTATAAGGAGTGGATAAACGGCAAAACTAATGTTAACTTCTATGTAAATACTTTAATTCGGTGGCTGGAATCATCTGTAACTATAGTCTTTGTTGTATTCCCTTTTTTCTATTTTTTATTATTTCCTGATTGCTTTTATTTCTTTTTATATTTTGTACTTGTGACATATATGTCTTTTCTGACATCTTCCGTCAATAAAAATTATATATATATATATATAAACAATGACAAGCACTAAAGCAAGTAGAGCTGTGGCAAATATTCACTGGCCAAGTGTAACAAAGGGCTTGTTGATGAGTTAAACTGTCTAATGTAAAGCTCAATTGCTCATTGAGGCTGCACTGTCTGGCTTTATTTGTCGTCCTAATAAATTAAGTGACTGCCCTTAATCCATTTAGGTATTGGTAACTAATGTACTTGACATTGAACCCTTTTGTCAAGTTTTGAACCTTTGGTGTGTGATTGAACCGTATGGTTCTTATATTGAACCTTTAAGAACCATTCAGAACATTTACATATAGAGCCTTCAGGTTCCATATGGAACCCCTAGGTTCCATAATAAACCTTGTCATGTAGGAAAAGTGTCCATAGCGCAAGATATTACTCCTTACTAAACATGTAAAGCCCCGTTCCCACATAGCCGAGTTTCTCGTAGTCAACTCGTAGTATTACGTAACACGCCTCTCGGGCCCAATTCGTACTAAACTCTGCGATTACTCCTCACACTCGACAGATGTTCGGCGAGAAACTCCTGTGACTCGTAGCGAACTCGTGAGATTTGGAGCCGAGAATGCCGAGTATCCCGAGTATGCCGCGCTGCACGGCACACTCGGCGAATTATCCAGGAGTTCAAAAACTCGGCCACGACTCGCCGAGTTACTCCTCGAACTCGCCGAGTTACTCCTCGAACTCGCCGAGTTACTCCTCGAACTCGCCGAGTTACTCGGCGCTAATTTCACTCGTATTACAATCGGGGGGATGTTCAGGAGTGCGAGGAGTAACTCGGCGAGTTGTAGGAGTAACTCACTGAGTTGTAGGAGTAACTCGCCGAGTAACTCGTCGAGTTCTACCTTTAGTACATGCATCATCAGCGTAGGGGGTCGTATATAATATAAAAGGCCGTTGCTCCTATAATATTAGTCCGATTTTCGTCAAATAAAGATTGTTTTGTAGTATAATTCATAGTGACTCCATAGGTATTTTCGGATTGACAATAGACCAAATATTAAGCGAGATATTCGTCTGAGAAGGCGGTTGTCTGGCGGCGGCTGCTGCTCCATTTATATTATTCCGATTTTCGTCAAATAAAGATTGTTTTGTAGTATAATTCATAGTGACTCCATAGGTATTTTCGGATTGACAATAGACCAAATATTAAGCGAGATATTCGTCTGAGAAGGCGGTTGTCTGGCGGCGGCTGCTGCTCCATTTATATTATTCCGATTTTCGTCAAATAAATATTGTTTTGTAGTATAATTCATAGTGACTCCATAGGTATTTTCGGATTGAAAATAGACCAAATATTAAGCGAGATATTCGTCTGAGAATGTAGCTAGGTTGGCGGAGGCAAACAGAGGTGCTCTCGCAGACGTCCGCGCCCGGACTGTATCAATGCAGGTAAGGCTGAGCGCTACTTTAAAAGGCTGCTGCTCCCCTAATATTAGTCCGATTCTCGTCAAAAAAGACTGCATTTTAGTATAGTTCACACTGATTCCATACGTGTTTTCGGATCGAAAATATACCAAATATTAAGCGAGATATTCGTCTGAGAAGGCGGTTGTCTGGTGGCGGCTGCTGCTCCATTTATATTATTCCGATTTTCGTCAAATAAATATTGAATTATAGTCGCGTTCATACTTATTCCACACAGATTTTCAGATTGAAAATAGACCAAATATTAAGCGAGATATTCGTCTGAGAAGGCAGGTAGTCTGGCGGCGGCAAGGTGCTCTGTGTATGGCCCTGACTTGAATGGTGTAGTCAATATTTTTGACCATTTTATATACATTGTTTGGATGAGCTTTATTGCAATTCATTTCTACTCATTCTGCCAACTGCCATGACTGTTATGTCAATTGCTATTAGCATTTTGAATGATACAAAGAATGGGTGTAGAGAATACAGCAAATTCAATACATGTGTCAATTGCCTAATTGCCTAAATTGGGGTTCTTTGACCTGTCATTTCATGGTTTGTTCAAAGATGACACAGTAATATGACATTGTCTTGATTGTCATTCACAATTACAAAAATATGTAATTGCTTTCATTAATTAAAAGCAATATATTTTATTGTAATTACCAGGCAATGATTATATTTGTATAACTTTCTTATCTTTTTGTGTTAATTTGAATCTTATTGTGATATTATGATCAGTATAAATTTGTGTATATTTTGTAAAATTTAAATCTAATATTGATATTGTAATTAGTATTTGTGATTTGATCTGTGATTTTATTTGCTATATTTAATTTACTTATACTGGTGCTCCCTGAAGCGTCCGCGCCCAGACTGTATTAATGCAGAAAGCTGAGCGCTTCTTTAAAAAGCTACTGCTCCCTTAATATTAGTCCGATTTTCGTCAAATAAAGATTGTTTTGTAGTATAATTCATAGTGACTCCATAGGTTTTTTCGGATCGAAAATAGACCAAATATTAAGCGAGATATGCATCTGAGAATGCAGGTAGGCTGGCGTTGGCCTATCATTCGATGGGTGACTCGTCGCTGTCGTAGCTACCTTGCTTCACCCGGCGAGTCACTCCTACAACTCGGCGAGTCACCCGCCAAGTCACCCGCCGAACCCGCCGAGTAACTTTTTCCGCCAGAATTCGTCGCCAACTCCTCGAATTTTGGCCGTTACGTAATACTACGAGTTGACTACGACAAACTCGGCTATGTGGGAACGGGGCTTAAGATTCAATAATCCATCTAAGGTCTGCTGCATCAGTAAAGCATTTTTTGGACCAAGTGCCATTTGACTGGCTGTTATTTGGGTTGTGCATGTCTGGTTATGATCATCAAGTAGCTTTGAGGTACTATCCAATCCATTATTGGATAGGGGCGGGGGCCTAGCTCAGAGGTAGCGCTCTGGGCTTCCAACCGCTGGGTCCCGGGTTCGATTCCCGGTCGAGCCTAAGTTGGATGGCTGTTTCATCCTTCGTCTCATTGCCATGGTCTCTGCCTGTCCTAATTAGCCCAACTGGTGCAGAAATACAGGACGTAAAGCCCTAATCACCCACCCACCCACCCCCATTATTGGATATGATAAGCAGGTCCAACTGTATGTGTATTGGAGAAGGTATCAGAATTGGCTGGTTCTGTGACAAAAAACTATTCTGATGGACAGTTGAGTGTTTGTATGTGGATGGTTTGAGGACATTTTGATTGATAGTGCCAGATTACTGGAATAGGAATAATATTTGGGCTTGGTCATGTAGAATTGTTACTTTAAATGGGGATATGACTAGAATGTCTGGAGAGAGGTCTCCACATGTTAGAGGTTTGGCCATTTCAGGTCTTCTGCTATTTGTTGTGTTAGTCTGGTGTTTATCACCCCTTCTTTTCTTATTCAGGAATTCCATACTCCGGATAGGCTTAATATTTGCTGTGTACATATTTAGTCTCAAGTGCAGATTCCTCCTGCATACGTTTAGTACTTCTATTGCCTTTTAAGTCATTATTTATATGGATATTTACTTTGTTCCTAGAAAGTATACCAGGAGGAACCCTGTTTGAGGAATGGACTTCGGTTTATTTTTGAATTGGGCATCGTCCAAGGCAAACAACCAGAATCCAAACCGATGTTGAGGTTGCTTCGTGTGTGTGACGATGAGATCATTTTGGTCAAATCTGAAGTGCAATATTACGAAAAGTTTGCCTTAATGAAACCAATAGGTACAGGAACTACAGGGACTGGTGAAACTCCAAGAAATACTGAGACTGGTGGGACAGCCGGATCAGTAGCCAGGATCACATCTGGATTTATCTGCATTATCATCATGGCTATTTTGACTTTGTTTTGGTAATTTAAATTAGAAAAACTTGTATACTGCACTATATCACTGTGTATTAGTGAAATATCTTGACAAATTATTTTATTTTACGCTACTGAATAATGTTGCTGAACCAGATAATAGCTATACATTTTACTAATTTACACATCTATACATTGTCAATTATTATAGAATGAGAAAGCCATCAAGTCATCAATATTCATGAATTTAATAGAAATGCCATGATATCATATATATAGATTTTATTGACATGTAAAATATCATAAATGATACATATGTCATTCAGTTAAAAGATAACATGAAAGAGACATTAATGTAAGTACAGAAAGCAATAAAATGTCAATAATCAAGGTTCCAGCCACCAAGTTAACTTATAATACGTGTTTAAAATCCACATACACAATAGAAAAAAATACAAGCCGCTAATAAAAACATTTCACTCTCAAAGTCCAAAACATGACAAGCACATCATAACTAATAAACTAATAAACTAAATTAATAACTGTGTGGATACAGGAGATGGTTTTCTCTACACATCAGCTTGAAGGAGAAACTTTCCTAAACTAATTAATAACTCAGGTTCCTTGTTTGTCATTAGAAATAAAAAAGATCAACCGCACTTTGTTCAGTTCTGCCAGCTTTTAATTAAATGACACACTGCATTCAAATACACTGTACAAATAATAAATGGTGAATTCAAGTGAATAGAGTATAACTGGAAGTATATCGTTTGGAATTTCTTATATAATTCCTCACCGCTCTAAATTACTACATTGAGGTATTCTCATTTTCTCATTAATGTAACAATGCACTATAAAAAATAGCTGTGTGTTATTCAAGAATGAATATAAATGTAAAGCCATAATGAGTTCAAGCTTGAGTTGCTGAAATCCTTCAGTAAAGTATTCTTTAATGCTGACGTGCAATTAATAACAATAATAGTAATAATAATAGGTTATTTGTATAGGGCTAGATTAAATAAAATTGCTCTCCAGCGCTTTTCATATAAGTGTCTATTCGTAAAATGTACGGAATATATATATCATCTGGTAGCTGGTTCCAGAGCCTGGGTGCCGATCTGCAGAAGGCCCTGTCTGATATGTTGCTTTGGTTGCTGCCATCTGGTGTTTCTAAGATGAGTTTATGGGTGTTCTTTAGGTTCTAAGTACTTTGTCTAAGCATTAATAGATTGCTTGTGTAACCTGGTGCCTGATTATTAAGAGCTTTCCATGTTACTGGTAGTATTTTAAATTGGGACCTTGCAAGAATTGGGAGCCAGTGGAGGTCTTTTCTGACTGGGGTGATATGGTCGCATTTTCTGATTTTGTGAATCTATATAGTTGCAGAGTTTTGAGCAACTTGCAATTTCTGTTCAAGTTTTTTAGAGATGCCCAATAAGAGACTATTGCCGTAATCAAGTGCGGAGTAATTAGGGCATTGAATAATGTTTTGATGTTTTCCTTATTCAGGCTACCCTGATTTTGGATATATTTCTTAAATATGTTGTAGTAAGCGTTACGCATAGGTTCTTTACATTGTCAACTGCCCTGATATCTACATTGTCTGCTTAAATTGAGTTGAAATTTACCTTAATGATTTGATTTTGGGTTCCAATAAGTAAAAATTCAACTTTTCACTATTATTGCACAGTTTATTGTTAGTTAGAAAAATTCTGATTTCCTCAATGCACTTTTCCATTCTCTTGACAGCACCTACCTGCTCATGCTTAAAATTGGGTTTGAAGGACAAAATAAGTTTCTCATCATCGGCATTTTTTTCATCTTCTACATGATTGCTTATAGTGATTTTACTGACCAGTGCTGCAATTAGAGCCGTTTTGACATCATGTGAATCAAGGGCTCCCATTGCTTAAGGCAGTGACTCGATCCATCCACTAGAACATTATCATTCGGGGGCGGGGCCTAGCTCAGAGGTAGCGCTCTGGGCTTCCAACCGCTGGGTCCCGGGTTCGTTTCCCGGTCTAGCCTAAGTTGGATGGCTGTTTCATCCTTCGTCTCATTGCCATGGTCTCTGCCTGTCCTAATTAGCCCATCAGGTGCAGAAATACAGGACGTAAAGCCCTAATCACCCACCCACCCAGAACATTATCATTCCCACCCCTGTACAAACACTTTTATTTTACTAAAAATATTTAATTAGAAATATTTCTTCTCATTGTACAATGTACATATAATTTCTGTATCTTATCAGACTTAGTGTTTTGTCACCCCAGACTAAGTGATTTTTCTTGGAGCTAGAATTAGATCAGTTACACTCTGACCATTAGCTCAATGTTGTGGTGAACAAAGTAGTTCCATAGAAATCACAAAGTATGACGTTGTGCTGTCTTATTAAGTAAAATTAAGTGTGGTTTGGTACTGGTTAAACCACTGATATAGACAGTCAAATTCCTTCCTCCGCCACCCTGGACAGTTGCTGGCCAAAATCCCGCAAACCCTGTTGCCCTTCGCAAAGCAACCCTATAGTTGCGTGCCATTGCAAAAGGTAGGAGAGGGTCGCATGATAGACTGGTATCACTCCATCAAACCCACAACAGATTTCATAGACTTACAAACTAAACTCCGGAGTACATCATGTGAATCTGGACTCCAACTGGCTGAAGGACGGCCTTGTTAGCCAATGAAAGATCTGGATTCATATGGCATCCTCTGGAGTTCAGTTTCCAAAGTCTATGAAATTGTATGTAATTGATAATTATACATGGATAACCATAATTAAAGTGAATGAATGACTTTATGTATATAAGGTCATTCATGTACGTCTGTGCTAGGTACGGGATATCTAATGATTTGCATCTAAAAATTATCTACAAGGTTTTACATTTATGGATAGATATGACCGAAAATGTGGCAACGAAGCCATTTAGATCAAAAATTATTGCTAGACGAGCACAATTAGAATCATGTATTAGTCACTTGTTGCTTTCAACAGTGCAAGGGCATCACAACCCAGTGACAAACCAGCCAACCAAAAATCTGAGTGATATTGTTTAATGATATGGTATCCGAAAAGGTCATTCACATCTGCCAGGTAGAGAGAGTTAGAAAGGCATAACTGGAGTGCAAAGTCTCGAAGATTGATTTGACTGCAATGCAGGCCACCAGCTCGAACTGGATCCATCATGTCATTACATCAATTCAATTCAATTTTTCAATTTCATTACCACTACGACACAGTTCATATTACAAAAAATATATACGTCAAAATAGATTTCTTTACAATAGGTGTGGTGAGCGACACCATACGGCGTATTTATTGTGAATAAACATTGAAACAATAATGTAATATACCTACTAAAGAAAAGTAATATAATAATGCATGTAATATAATAAAGAAATTATATTATATATTAAAGTTATATAATAAAGTAATAATATAATAAAAGTTAGTGCATCAAGTTAAAAAATAAGTAATATTGTGTTAAATTTGTGCATGACGTGAAGTATAATTTGATGGAATAATTATTGATGGAATATTCTGTTATTGCAGCAACTAATGAAATATCTCAATGTAATTAATGCTGAGTGACAGGGAGAGCCTCCAACTATTAAATCAACTATTACATTGTTCAAGTTGTATCACCCTCATTGGTTGAAATAACCAATACTGTATTGGTATCTAGCCAAACAAACGAAGGATGTTGGTACTCAATGCTCTTTATTCAGTTAGGTGAGGGTGAGTTCCCTGTAAAATTGAAGGGGCGGGGGCCTAGCTCAGAGGTAGCACTCTGGGCTTCAAACCGCTGGGTCCCGGGTTCAATTCCCGGTCGAGCCTAAGTTGGATGGCTGTTTCATCCTTCGTCTCATTGCCACGGTCTCTGCCTGTCCTAATTAGCCCATCAGGTGCAGAAATACAGGACATAAAGCCCTATTCACCCACTCACCCACCCTGTAAAATTGAACACATTGTAAATATATAAATATACAGTATAATAGTAAATATATGTGCACAGTACAATATATGCACAGTACAATAGTCAATAGATAATATTGTAAATAAATATAATAAGACAAAAACATGATAATTGATGTATAAAATAAACTTTCAATCCCAAAGCCTTCAGGGCTTCAATACCAATATTATGCAGACAGGCTGTCCAACATGTTACATCAGCCACTGTGACTGAAAGTTTAGAATTAATACAGTGAATACCATAATAATACAATTGAATGATTACTATATACATTAATACCATAATAATACAATTGAATGATTACTATATACATTAATACCAATCACAGCAGCCCTCGAAGGTCCTGGGTCTCCACGCGGCGAGGGTGGAAACACTTGGGGTGAAGTCCTCTATCCCCAGTGGCTAAAACAGGACAGTGTGCATTGCACAAGCTGCTCCAGCTATCCAACGCAGACAATTATTGATTTTTTCCATGCTTCTGGTTTCTACTACCAACTATAGATAATCAATCTTACCCTAGAGAGCCTCTACATAGCCCACTCAGGTGCTGATGAGGCGTTAAACAATAACACTAACTAACTAACTAACTAACCAATCACAGCAATAAATAGTAATGAATTAAACTTACTTTTTGGCCTATAAATGTAGAATATAAATATGGAGCTTCATTTGACAGGTGTTGTTTCCCGGTCGAGCCTAAGTTGGATGGCTGTTTCATCCTTCGTTTCATTGCCATGGTCTCTGCCTGTCCTAATTAGCCCATCAGGTGCAGAAATACAGGACATAAAGCCCTAATCACACACACACATTGACAGGTGTTGCTCTTTCTACAAGTCAGTTTGAAGTGTACAGGATATTGCATGGATTACAATGAGTTGTCAAAAACATTAAAGTGTGAAAGGTGTTTAAACTCCCTCTATTAATTGTGGTCGTCTAGGAGGTGGCTCCCTCTTGAGAAAATACACATACCAATACACCAGGAGGATGGGGTTGCTGTGATTGGGTTTAAATAATTAGACACTGTCATCACCATCCACAGGCACAAGTAAGGGCAATCTTTGAATGGCACGAGTTACCACCATTTCAGTGGTTTTGTAAAACTTATCTTGAATTTTGAAATTTTTGTACATTAGAGAAACTTTGCAGACTTGGCCATCTTGTCCTTTTACAACATCCATGAAAAATGAATTGGTAACATAAACACGAAAACCGCTCATGACCATATCAGTAAAGATGACTCCATAGGTCTTTGCCCGAAAAACGCTTGTTGACCTCACCCCTTACCTTACATGGACCAAACAATTCAAGCATGACATTGGTGAATGCAGGAGCTGGTTTCAGTTGAGAATCAGGAAGCAATCCCATTTCATGAGTCAGAAGCTTCGGTTCCCTAAGTTTGCAAAGCTGACAAGAGGACTTAATGGACCAGGCAAGCTTGCTGCCATGTGGAGTCCAGTAATTTTGTCTGAAACAAGCTAGAGTGGCATCTCTACCTCTATGACCACTTGCTTCATGAGAATTTTTCATCAACAGCCACGTAATTACATGGTTTGAAGGTAGAAGTACCTGAGCTTCTGATTCAGAACACATGGCATTGAATTTCTGTAGCCTGGTTCCCACAACCCAAAGATTGTCATGTTGAGCTGTATTTCTTAGAGCAGAGTACTTACCATTCTTCTTGGAGAGCTCATCAACCATATCTCGTTGAACATCAAGCACAATCAATTTCTCTGCCTCACGGAGTAATTCAGACGGACTTTGCCCTTGCAACTGTAATCAACATAGCAACAACCCAAATAAGCTTACAGACATTACTGTACCTGGCGTAATAGACACAGCTGCTCAGACCATGTGTAACCACAGCATCAGCAGCAGAACAGACAACCAACTTCTCAGTAGTGGATCGTGCCTTTGGAGGCCAAACTTCAGAGTCCATTCCTCAATGGGTTTATACAATATTGGAGGTCCTCTCCACCATTCTGACTCCGACTTCAACTGCTCTGGAAAGCATCCCCTGGATAACAAATCAGCAGAATTGTGTTCTCCTGGTAACCAAGCCCAGCCAAACATATCACCATTAGTTGCACTCTGAATCTCAGCCACTCTTACGCCTTCAAATATCTTGAATCTAGTGCTTGTCTTGTGAATCATGTTTCAAGACAGTCTCAGAGTCCACAATGTGGAGAATCTTATCAAAGTTCAACCTCATTTCCTTTTCAATGGACTTTCTTCCTCTCTTTGACAACACAGCAGCATTCAGTTCCATTTGTGGAGTGCTGAGCTTTCGTAGAGGTGCAATCCATGATTTGGCCATAATAAGTCTACACCAAAACTGTCCATCTTCCAGTTGCCATCTAACGTAAGCTGAGAAACCATAAGCTGTGTCACTGGCATCTGAAAAGATGATCAAACTAGGCCCAGCCTTGACTGCAGTTGGTGGGTGAAGACTCCTATCATACTGAATACTCTCCAGTTCAAACAGGTGAGTGAAGAATTTCAACCACTTTGCACGCAAACTTTCGGGTAATTGATCATCCCATCCTTATCACAAAGACCATGTTTTCTTTAAATTAATTTTTGCAAGGAGAGTGAAAGGACAAATGAATCTCAAAGGATCAAAGAGCATCTTTACCTGTTGCAGGACATTTCTTCTGGACAAAACTACTGGTACAGGTGTAGGAACATCAGAGGCTTGTAAGTTTTTTGTTCCAGTCCTTTCGCCTTTCCTCTTCGGCGAGAAGTTCAACACAACTTTGAATGTCATAACATCGGACTCAGGTGACCATGAAATACCCAAAACACTTGTGTCTTGTCCATCACTTTTCAGCAGACACACACCGTAATCCTGTGATTCTGAAGTAGCCTTGACATCACCACTCAATTGCCAACATTTTATTTTGAAACCACCTTTAGCCAACATACACTCAACATCTCTGGTGGCTTGCAGAGCCAAATCCTCATCAGCAAAAGAGTCAAGAATGTCATCGACATAAGCTGATCGTCTCACTACTCCAGCAGCAACAGGACTATCAGATTCAAACTTGTCATATACAGGGCTTCTGTGCAAATGGCTGGAGCTGGCCAGTCCCCATTGTTCACCCGTGTCATCACGTAAACGTCAGGCTTCGTGCTGGTGTCCAAATCTTGCCACAAAAACCTATGACAGTGTTGCTCAAGTGGTTCAAGATGAACTGAGTGAAACATCTTCTTAATATCACCCACTATAGCTACGCACTGTTCACGCCATCTCAAGAGAAGTCTTATAAGATTGTTGAGGTAGGCATCTGGTCCCTTGGCCAGAACTGAGTTCAAAGAAACACCATGACAAACTTGGCTCAAATTGAAGACAATCCTCACTGGAGTAGATTGAGAATGCGCATTCTTCACAGCAAGATGACTAATATAATACTTGGGGCCTTTCCATGACTGCAATTCATCAAGCAACGAGCAACTTTCCTACCAAGCATGTCTTCAATTTGCTCCTTGTATTTTTCAGGCCCAACTGGATCCTTCCTTAGAGTCATTTCAGTACTTTTCAGTGTTGCGCAAAAGCTGCACCATAGTTGTCAGGTAAGCCCATATGCGCATCATAGCTCAGATTTTCATGAATCAAATTCAGCTCTTGCTCTTTGAAGGAGTATTTAAGCCCTACTGTGGGACATTTTGAACATGGACATCCCCCACACTTTGGATTCACTTCAGTTGTCAATTCATCACCTTGAATGAAATTCATTATTCCCAAGTCAGACTTATACAACAGTGCGTTTACTTCAGTTTTATGAGAAGCTGCATTTTCGACTTGTGAGCATGGTTGACTCACAAGACGAGTAAAGTGACAATCTGATCTAAGTTGACTGCTGTGCGACACTCAGACCACACCAAAGCTGACTACTGTATTTTCTTTTACCTCAGGATGATAAGGGCGGGGCCTGGCTCAGAGGTAGTGCTCTGGGCTTCCAACCGCTGGGTCCTGAGTTCAATTCCCGGTCAAGCCTAAGTTGGATGGCGTTTCATCCTTCGTCTCATTGCCATGGTCTCTGCCTGTCCTAATTAGCCCAACTGGTGCAGAAATACAGGACGTAAAGCCCTAATCACCCACTCACCCACCTCAGGATGATAGCCTTGCAAGCAAATCCCAAGTTCTCCTTCCATGAGATCACTTCCAGCTTCACAGATCTCATGTTTCGTATGAAGGCCAAAGTAGTCACATCCCAGAAGAATATTCACTTGAGTAGACTTCCGATGTAAAAGTGATGGATTTCTGTCTGGAAAGAGTTTCTTCAAACAATCAGTGTCAAGGATTGACAGATAACTTGCCATCTCTTTCATACCAAAAGCCAGTATACAGTATGACTCATATGAAATTGTCCATGTTTTGCCGTCATCACGGCAAAACACCCCGAAACACGGCAAAAGTCGGTGCGATGCTGAGAGAAATTCCTGACTAATTGATTATAATTAATGTGCGGCTGGTGTCGGCTTGCAGCGGCTCGTTGCGGGTCCTTGCCCCTTGTCACGGATATCAGCTTGGTGGGCTGCTGTGTGTGGTGGTCAGAGGTCCTTTGCCCTTATCAGCCACATATGTTTCTTATCTGTGTCAGATTTCCATTTTATCATTTTCAGATAACTTGGAAGGCAGGGGTAAAATGCACGACTTCACATATTTCAAGGGCTTATTTTACATTAGTCAACCCAATATGAACTTGTCTCTAACCTGTCCTTTAAATTTACCTTGAAATAGATTATCTAATGTCTGATGAGTAGTCACGATAAATTGGGTTATTAACAGTGGTCAAAACACACTGAGCATTATGTTGTTAATTGCACCAATATATTCCTAAAATCAGGGGAAGCTGCTGTATTTTTTTAAATATATTAATATATATATATTTTTTTTTTTGAGACCTGTTATTACAAGAAATGAAAAGAGTGAAAGGTATAGACATGTTGTGACATGCAAGAGCATGTAATGAAATCATTTTGATCCCTTGGATCATAGATCAACTTTGAGTTTGGAATAGTTAAAAAGTAATTAAATTGAGTTGTATTTTGGTTGTTTTAATGCTATCCAGTGGTTGCACTGTATAATTTTGCGCCCAGCAATGACCATGACCAGTTGGAACTAAAGGCCCCTGCCCCCCCCCCCCCTTCCCTCCTGCACGGGTCATATAGTGCTTCGGGCCAGATCAAAGAACATGCTTAATTAGTCACTCTGAGTCCCCATAGTTATTTTCCAATTTTCTAACAACACACCAATGACTTACTGTTTGTTGGGTTGCTTTAATTTTCTAGATCAAGAGCATATACATTTTATTGCATAATGTTAAGTAGATCTAGAGATATGAAAAATGACAATGCAACTAAAAACATTGAATTTAAATAGTGCTCAATTTCACCCTGCAAACATATTGTGTCCATCTGTAGTACTTGCTGTCACATAGCCTAGTATAGCCTTGTATCAAATAACTATATTTTTTACCTTTTTTTAAATAGTTGAGAATTAAGCGAAATACACATTTAATTTATCAACGAGTCATAATAACAAATTTCATTGCATTCCATAGTTCCAAAATAATCCTAAAAAAATAATTTTTACCTTCCAAAACTATTGTTTCAAAATGCCAGCACAGATCATTAAACAATGGTTTTGGTGCAGTCAATGTCATGGCTGACTGACTGAGTGAGACTGACTGCTGGATTAATAATGCTGGCACAGATTATGAAATAAGGGCTTTGGTGCAGTCAACGATTGACTGACTGACTGACTAACCAATTGCTGGATTAATAATGCTAGCACAAATGATTAAATAACGGCTTTGGTGCATTCAATGACTGACTGACTGTCCGACTGACTTATTGCTGTATTAATTATGCTACCACAGATTATTAAATAAGGTCTTTGGTGCATTTAATGACTGACTGACTGATCAATTGCTGGATTAATAATTGCTAGTAGAAATTATTGAATGACTGACTGACTGATGTACTGACTGACTGACTGACTGACTGACTGCAGGCAACTGACTGACTGATGGTAGAGGGTGGACCAGTATCAGGGAAGGGGAGGGGGTGTTAAAGAAAGGGTGGCCTGATTAGGGAAAAATATTTCTAGGTCATTTTGCACTCAATAGTTGTTTGGTCAGGTCAGGACTGTTTCCTTGTAAATATAACTAGTACATATGGATTTACCATTAGATGGATGCCATGGGGATTATATCAGCCATATTGTGTCACTGAATCTCATGTGAAGAAACCCAAGTAAGTCGAGATTCAGAAAAAGTTATTTTTTGGTCAGAAATAGTATAGTGTGTCATAGGTCACAGCAAGTTGGCTGCTTGTTCAACAAAAGTTCACTTGAGAAATAATGTAGGTCTCTGAAAGTTGGGTGATTGATTGATTGATTGCAGGAAATCTATCAGTCTATCAATCAATCAATCTATCAATCTAACCATCTATCTATCTATCTATCCATCAGTCTATCTTTCTATCTATCAATCTATCAATATATCTATCTATCTATCAATCTATCTGCCTATCCATCTATCCATCTATCTATCTATCCATCTGTCTATCTATAAAAAAAAAATCAAAGTAGCCTTCATAAAGAACAGAATGCAGACAGGTCCGAAAATGTGTGATCTTAATTGTGAGGGGATCTTAATTATTAGTGGTTTTGATGTATATATGTGTTCAGTAGTCTTCATGGAACAGATGACTTACTTAATATAATTGTGAGCTATTGTGATAGGGTGTTAATAGAGAGGTGGTTTTGATAGTGGTTTTATTGGTGAGATTGTATTTATTCTTAATTCAATCGCACAAACATAGCATGATAGTTTAAAATATCAGTTTAAATATTTATTTCTAAAAAATTATATCTCATTTATCACTTCATATAAACTCTGGTTTATCTAAAATGTAATGAACTAGTTAAAGATGCTATTTAATGTATTTAAATTTATTGATAATAAAGATATCTCAGGAGCTACTGATCACATTGCAATGAAATTGACATGGTTATAATCCAGAAGATGAGAGCTATCTAATACAAATAGTGTCACTTCAATAAAAGAAAATTGAGAAAATTGATTTTTGTGACTCAAGAATAGTAGGAACAGCACCTTTTGATCTTACTATGAACAGGAGTATCAGTATCAACCCCCTCTGTGCAATTAAACGCTGATGATATCTATATACCCCCATGATATCTAACACCTGCTCTTAAAGGGCCCAATGTTTTGATGGGGTTAAAAGGGACAAAAGAAATTTTGGGGTAAATCCCCGACAGTCCACGCAGGTCGGCGAAAGTCCGAGAAAGGCCCCGTGAAGCAATTAGGCATCCCATGGGGGGTAAGCGCAACGCCCCGTTATAATACGTGACATTCCGTGTCTTGCCGAAAGTCGGCGATACATGGACAATTCCATATGAGTCATACTGTAGGTACACTGCGACCTGGTAGTGACATCCCAAGGTATATTTGCCAAGCACTTTGGCACCAAGTCGATCTGTAGCCTTGTGTATCACATATGATGAATTAGAACCATTGTCACAAAAATTCATGGCTTGTTTGCCATTATTGACAACCAATGTTTGAATATTGCATACAGTGAACCTGATGGAGTTTTTACAGTGTGTCCACTACTGGATGCAGATTCTTTGGTGTCCGACACACTATCATTGGATGATCGTTTTGCACATGAGTGTGAGATGTCCAGATTTTTCACAAACTTGGCAATATACCTTGCTGTTACAATGTTCTCATCAGTGGTACCCAAAACATCTAAAACATCTAAAATATGCAAGACAGTGAGTTTATCATCCAACAATAATTTCTTAAATTTATTGCAATCAGCGGTCTTATGCTTGGAGTTTTCTTTGTGTACTGCACAAGATGGCTTGCCTTTTTGACTGGAAGCTGACTTCATTCTATCGCCAGCAGTCGTAAATGTCCCAGATTAGTGCATCACCTTTTTCTTTTGCAACTCAGCTAGGCGAACTACTAAAGCCCTCTCAGTGGCAAGAAAATTCGTAAAAGCATCAAGGGGCCTCAGTTTGTCTGTCTCAGCAGGTAGATCCTAACCCAAACCATTCTAGTGTTACTGCGAAGCCACTCACATATTCTATCTATTTCTCTCACGGGCAGAGTTTCAGACTGACCAAGTTCAAGCAACTGGGCAAAAGTAGCTTCAATTTCATCTACTAGATAAACCAAACCTTTGAAATCATCCTGACGCACTGGCTTTCAAAGCAGACCGTATGGACGCGCTACAGTTATCATAATGTTGTGACAGTTGGAGCCACATCAAGTCGTATGCTTCGAGATGCGTGATGTAAATGTTTCAAACTCGATCAGCAGCTTGTCATTTTAAAGATTTCTTTAACTCAAATGCTAAAGCTGCCTTACTACTGAACGCGCTCTCCGCAAGCTCTCGCCACACTGCTTTGCAATCCGGCCAGTATTTCCGGTGACCCGAGAATTCTGGCAAAACAGATCGTTTAATGTGAATGTTATTTAATCGAGGTTGTGTGGTATCAGATGGTACATTCCCTGCCTGTCAGATGGGACATTGGCATAAGGCAGACCAGGAGTTCCAAGAGAAAGATAAGCGCTAGGCCTTTGTAAATGCAAACTAGATGACAAGTTTGCATAAGAGTCGACAGGAGTCACTGCAGAAAGTGTAACACCAGACTGAGTGTGTAATACATTCTGGTATGGCAAACCAAAATAAGATGAAAGGTGAGACCCATTGGTGACAGCAGGTGGTCCTTGGCTAAGTGTATTAGCAGTATAAGGATAAGTCAGAGGTGGCCCAAGTGATGTACCATAGCCATTTGGATGAAAAGGCAATGAGCCAGACACAAATGCATTACTATTTGTTGAAACAGCACTCGTAGTTGAATTTGGAGTTGAGACCGAGCTAGCAGATTGATTATACGTTGTTTTGTCATCAGTTAAAGCCCCTTGCAATTTAGCAGACTGGTCAGCTGTACCTGCAACGTCAAAAAAAGATTGAAATGTGTTATTGCTTGCAGCAGATACCTTAGATTTGCCTAGATCGTACCCAGGTAATGGTGATGCAGCGGCACAATTTAATTTTACCTCATCTAACTTTTCTAAGATTTCATCAATAGCGGAGTGACAACCATCAACATCAGTAATTTTTGGCAACATTTTACATAAATTGTTTGCAGCAGGTTCAAGTTCATTCCTGATAAACAACAATAGATTTGCTTTATCCTTAGCCGGAACGGCAGCAGCAGTCATTACATTATCACACAATTTCTCGAATCATTTCATCTGTCTCTTAAATTTAAGCTTGTTAAATTCATCAGCAGAGTTTTCAACTTCAACTTTGTGGGCATAATAACTAGTAATTGCTGTTTGATATGTCTCTTTCACATTGTTATCATATTCCTCAAAACTGATGCCTTTAAAGTTATCAAGTGCCTCATTGCTTGAAACTAATTCAACATATTCTGAGTGTGCATATTCAACTTCATAGAAAGAGTTTTCCAATTCATTTGCAACACTCTCAATGAAATGAAAGTCTTTCTTGGATTCGATGGCTTTTCGCAGTTTCTTGCCAGTTATTGTTACCTGCTTCTTCTTGGATGACTGGTCATCTTTGAAGACTTGAGCAGTGGCATTCAAATCAGATGGATCAGTTGCAGACATCTTGAAATCAGTAGTTGCTTGCAGAATGGACCAAAAATCTAAGGTGAGGGTGAGGATGAGTTCCCTGTAAAATGGAACACATACCAATACAAATACATTGATTAAAATTCTATCCTTATAATCTGTTAAACTAACCATTACATTGGTTGAAAATGGAAAGTTGCAATTGGTATAAATAAACATAAATCTGTTAACAAAATCATTAAAATTGGTTGCTAGAAGAGATGGTTCTTTATTTGTATGGTTATTATTTTTTTTAATTAATGAAATTGTATAGTTGGTTAATATCCAAATTTTATTAAATTTATAAAAAGTCAAAAGTAAACTTCCTTCTGGAGAACATAAAACCATGGCAAATCAACGAACCACCTGCATATATATAGAAAAACTTAACTGATTCCAAGCAAGTGCCATATTCCTAGCAAGATCAAGAATGCTATACAAGCGTACACTAACCAAAACTGCAGATAAAGACCCAAAACTAAAATGGCCAAGGGACAGTGGACACTTACTTAAAACTGGAAAGGGACACTTAACTTCGGATTCTACTAAGAACGCCTCAAAAATGGCAATTTGGCCCTTTGTTGAAAAGTTCTCTTCACCACGTTTGCCCATGGTAGAAAAGCTGGCCCCTTCCGAGGAAGACAGGCCTTTCACCAGGAAGATAGCTCCAGCCCCGGGGAGGCTTCACATGAAAGTTTGGCCTGAGTAAGGATGATGGGCACCTTCACCAGAGACTTTGGCCCAGGAAGGTAGCCCCATTCTGAGGGAGGTAACCATTGGCCCAGGAACTAAGACAGAATTTCCCCAGTCAAGAAGGCTGCCTCCTTCACCGAGATGTTTCTGGGGGTGGGGGGAGGGGTAGTAGATGCCAGTGCCCCCTTGACCATTGTCCACTGAATGATTGCTTACAAACTGAATGATGAACCCTTTACCAAAGAATGGCCCCTTCACGAACGATGATGCCTTACCATCCACAATGTCAACAATAGATAGCCAAAATTGTTGTCTATAGCCACTGTATCTGCAATGCCAATGGCCAAAATGTTGTAGCAATATACTGTGCAGTGCCAATAAACAAATTATTTACTCCAAAGAACAAACTGATGAAAAGTCTGTGTGAGGGATGGATGTATTTGATTATATTGGTCTTTTTTCACTTTGAGGGACAAGGGCCACATAATCTGGCTTGAGGGACAGGGGATACAAAACTAATATAGGCCAAGGGACAGGAGACACATAACTAAAATGGCCAAGGGGCAGGGGGACACAAAACCCCATCCTGGGCCTCTGGTATGTTTTTGCGGTATAATACATAAGACCCAAAAACATATCCTTGAAGAATGCCATATAATTGACAGAAAGAAACAAAGCCCCCAGTGTAAAGAAGAAATATTTTAACGAAGACATAGAACTGAAAAACGCCAGCAATAAACTAAACTAATGCAGCTACTCAATGACTTCTAAACAAATACCGTTTTCTTTTCAGATAGATAGATATGGATAGTGCAGCCCTCTAAGGCAAAAATTTGGCCACTGTCAAGGGTTGATTGATGAGATGAGAGAGAGGAGGCGTCCACCCATGTTACACATTTGGGATCTTTTACTTGCTTAAGCATAGACACTGAGTACAAGGGACCGCCAATTTAACGTCTCATCCGAAGGGAACAACCCTCCTGATGTGGGAAGGTACACTAGAAGAATACACATATATACATATATCTACATTTGGCTAAATATTTTGAAGGAAGGGCACACTAAGATAGAGCTCACATTGTAATCAAAAGGCAGATCAGACACCGTATGTATAGCCCAAGAGGCTACATAGTGGTCATGCAAAATTTGCGAAGGCACCCCATGCCCTACAGAATAGAATAACTATGGTTCTACAACTTAGCTGACAACTTCAAGACAGGATTCAATGGTTTGTACTTGTCTATTATTATACTAGGGAAACAAAATAGGAGACCCAGTCGTTCATGATCTGCGTGTTCTGAAATACACTGTCATGTATCGCTATTACAGACTTCAGTTATCAGAATGTCTCACTATCCAAACAACTGTTGGGACACATAAGCCTGTCTTGCTTATGTTAACGGGGTGGGGGCCTAGCTCAGTGGTAGCGCGCTGGGCTTCCAACCACTGGGTCCCGGATTCAATTCCCGGTCGAGCCTATGTAGGATGGCTGTTTCATCCTTCATCTCATTGCCATGGTCCCTACCTGTCCTAATTAGCCCAACTGGTGCAGAAATACAGGACGTAAAGCCCTACTCCACCACCACCACTTGCTTATGTTAAACTGCTTGTTAATCCAAATGATTCATTATAACGAACAAAAGCCCTAGGAATCCAGTGTTTGTTATAATTAGGCTTGACTGCACCTGGCTTTAGCTAAAGCGCCATACATAGCAGCGGCTTTGGGATCTGATCAACGACAGAAGAAGTTAAATCTTCCTAGGTTTTTTCAACTGAAGTTTCTCAAATTAGGAGTTGAAATTTGGAATGAACTTAAGTACAAATAAACCTACAACCACTTGACTGAATGTTGTGAAACTAATATTAAAATAAACTATAGCCAGTCAGCTGGTCAAATTGGTCAATGTTATGGACCTAGAATGTAAAATGACTGCTCAGAAGGCAGACTTGCTGTGCCAAAGTCAATCCTAAAAGCATTCCCAACAATGGAAGATGCTGTTTTGACCTGCCGAAATAACCAATGCCTTGCGCTGTTGACAGCTGATGTCAAGGGCACCCTCAGAACCAAGCATCAAGCCCATGGTCTTTGGGGTGGTGGCTTCCAATGCCACGCAGATGCAGACCTTCTTCAAGCCTGAAGAAGAGTGGGTGCAGATGCTTACTACAAGGTCCCGAAGCCAACTCACTGAGGGCAACTGTGTGTGGATCCCCGCCCCCTTGCCACACAGCCAAGAAGGTGGAGCAATTCTGATAAGCGAAATTTGACTTCTAGCTGGCAGATTTCTGGCCCTTCTCGAGCCCAGACCTGAACCCGCTGGCCTGTGCTGTGTGGGGCATTTAAGCACAGGCCACCAACAAGACCCACCACCCAAGTGGTAACGCCCTCAAGGCTGCCATCAAAGAGAGGACCAAAATATCCAAGGACTTTGCATAAAGGGTAACTGTTGTGCAGCTTTTCAAGGTCATGTTGAATCTGTAATTGTCTTATCTCTGTTAATATCCTTTAGGTCCAGTCATGCATAGTAGGCAAGTTTTGAAGTTGCAGCGATTTCCTAATTTCGCCTCCCCACCCTGTAGACAGAAAGTAACCACAACATCAATAGTGAATGAACAATCAAGAGGTTCAGGGCACTGTATAACTTTTATAACACCCAAATAATCCGGCAGCCAGACCCTAACTTTAGTGGGTACACTCAAATGTTGTCTATAGTTTTGATCTTTGTGTCATTTGAATTCTAAGAATGTGTAGATTAAGAATATGCCGGGTGCCCACCTGGCACCCTTGAGCATTTTGCGGAATTCAATATGGCGTCCAATATGGCTCAAAATTGCCAAAGTTTTTTTGTTTTTTTTTCCTGTCACTGTATAAATGCTGAGGGGATAATAGTAAACCATCTTCCAGCCCACTAAATGTTGTCAGTCTGGGCTGATCTGACACTGGGAATACAGTGAGCCAACATTGAACTGACTTACTAGATAATGGGTTTACAAACAATTGTTTGACACAATATTGGGTTGATTAGACAATGGGCCAACACACACTGGACATTCCATCCTGATTTATGCCTAATTTTGGAATACTATCTGGCATGTGCTCTCTATTTGTTCTTAACTAGATTGACTTGTTAGATTATGTTACCAGATGCCAGAGCAGACATAAGCATGAGATAAGCTTTGCGTGTGCTCCACAAGTCCATGTTGCACACTTAGCCATTGGATGGGGTTTTTCCTTGACCTAGCAATGCTAGCATAGACACTAACTATATTCATAACCATTAACCCCTACACTATAGCTTATCTGAAGTGACAGCCTACAGATAGTTGAATTGGGGTCTTCAAATGAAGCGCCATCTAGCAATTCTAGCATAGGGATATAATGATCAGTGAAGTCTTTGGGTTATGAAAAGTAAATCATAATATTACAGGTAAGCTTCCTCATTTTTGCTGTGTTTGGCTTTTCTGCACTAAATTTGCCTGAATTTTTTTCTATGAATAATCACATTTAAGTAAACTGTTTTAGATATCGTGCCAAGAAGAAACTGTAAGCATCTGGACACACAATCAAATGCTGACTAGGCCTGACACCAACCCTTTGCCTGTAGTAACAGTCATTCTTCAATGCATTTTATTTGGCCAGAAGATATTGACGATATTTTTGAAAAAGAAAAAGAAAAAAGTACCTCATGAAAAAGAAACATAAATGTGCAAAGAAACATAATTCAACATTCTTGTAATTTGTTGGTGCTTGTGGCTACTGTTGTGTCAAATTAAGGAAATTGACCAGTGCACTAAGTTTTGCAAGTGGATGCATGGCATGACCAGCAGGGATATCTGGGAGTTATCAGGAAGTTGTCATTGTGAGTTGTTGTGGTCATGACCACATCACAAAAGTTTCATGTCAAAGTCTCTCTGAAGTCTGGGAGGCACCTCAGCAGCGACACTCCATTTCTTGGAGGTGTCCCCTCATATTACATATACAATGAATATAATTTTTTCTGTTATGACAAAATGTAGTTGATATATGTAATATGAAATAAATGATTCTTCTTCTATTCTTCATGTCCAGTCTCAGACAGGTGCATGTCATTCTTGGGGGGAACATTTTGTGTGAGACTTGGTGTTAGAACAGTGATTACTTCTTCCCAATTAAAGGCCCAAAGCTGATCTGCTATTACAGTGAATTATAATGGTGTAATTAATGTCCATAATGCCTCTTCTGTTTTCCATGAGACTATTGGTATCGATACTAGTGTAATTGAAATATTAATAACATTGCAGATTTGGCTGACTGACAATGGGCAACATCATTCATTAGACGTCTATCTGATTAAAACTCCCACTTCAACAGTTTTCGGTGTTCCTGGTCACGAAACTCACAGTAGGCATACAACTTCAGAGCTGCTTGCCATTTTTCCTGTTATCAAAATATCTGAAAATGTCCACATGTATCAAAGCCAGAAATCTCCGTATATTTCTTGGATTCATAATTTACAGCTTGTGAATATTGACTTGATTAATATGACGGGGGCATCCAAATGTGTAAATATTTGTTTTTTTTTCCTCTCAAAATGTTGTCCAGACTGACGATATAGTCCCAGGGAATGTCATGATTAAATAATACTTTGTCATTTTTTTATATACTAATTGTGTTTGTTTTCCATCAGATGTAGCATGTGAAGTTCAGTTTTTTAATGTGGCCTTCAAATTGTCAATTTATACGTATTTCCTATTTACATTGTCGAAAGCATATTGACAAGTCCAGCATTAATACAGTGATGGATATAATTGTCGTCTTGTGGGTCTTCCTACTTGACAAGCAGCTCGGGTAATTGGAAACGACTTTTGCACTGTTCTTCCTTGGATATTTCTTCCAAGGTTCTTCTAACCATATTGCTAGCTTTTTTTAAGTAGAACTGATAGTAGGTATATAGGCCTTCGATTTTAGGTGGACCTTGACCTTGAGGTTTGTCTGGCTTTAGAAAAAAATATTCGAAAAATAACCCCCCCCCCCCCCCCCAACAAATTCGGAATATAACCTAAGGTTTAGTGGACCCCAGTCCGCAGATGTGATACGCCAGGTGACAGTTGAACTTTTGCTGTTTCAGCTGAATACAATTTGTCATGTTTGAGTCATGGTTCTACAGTGGAATGCATGGACACGTTCACCGAATATATGTTTCATATATTCTAAAACCAGAAAACGAACAAATGTCAATAAAAGCCATATAATGTATGTCATCTAATGTCAGCGTAACTCATGCATAACTATGTGAAAAATATTCTTGTGGAAATATATGGCAGAAAGCATGCAATGTGTGCATTTATGCTGAATGTCTAGTTCTCCTATATCAAAATATACTGCTTAACAAGCGAAAATATCAAGCATAGTACAAGTGTTTTTTTTGTTTGATTTTTAAGTGTTTACATGTACGTATAGGCAGATTCAGGTTATTTTTCTTTTGCAAAATAAACGTGTACAAAAGGAGAATATACTTAAATATAATGGTACATACAGATGAACAAAATTATTTACAGTATATTTATAGTTTTAAAATAAATTTTAACAAAATATCACTAAGTGACATACATGTAATACATGTTTATATGACAAATATGTAAAATAATAATTAAAACTCATGAAGTGTTTATTATTGCAAGAACACCGGCCTGTCAGTTTGATGTGACAGTTTGGTAGGCCCTTAATATTTAAAACATTGACCATCGAAATTGATATAAAGCTCCTTGTTGGCGGTCTATTTTCAGTTTACAAGTTGTGTTAGTTTATAATATGCTTGTATCAAATAAAAAAGAGCACATACAATGCATACAAATCTGACAAATTGCTTATGCAACAAAGACCAGAACAGCAAATTGAGTTGGAGGTTGCAACCATAGCAGTTATCAAACAAGACATGCCTGTTACTTGTTAAGTACAGTTAGTTTCATTGAAATTGAACCTAAATTGCCAAAGCTGTAATAGCTGGCTACTCAAAAGAGGATCTAAAAGTATATATTTATAATATATTAGATTAATTTCTTACATTTGCTAGTTTTTAAACTTTTCTGGTGATAATGTTATCTGACAAATAGCTATAGAAGTGGACAGAAGCAGCTGGCTTTAGCGTATAGGCCGCAACAGTCGTCTAGAGTCTACCATTTTTTATGAAACTAGCTGTATGACCACATAAAAAAAAATGCCGTATATTGATTTAAATCTATCTTAGATTTTGATAATAAATTGCAATTTAAATAAACACAAAGGGAGGCAAGGCAGGGTCCCCCTAAATATATAGTTCAAAAGATCTGTCATGCTTAGGTCATTTTTATTTTTTTTTTAAATTTTATTCACACACAACATTAAAATACATTGGTGTAATTTGTAAAAACAGTAATAGACAGGCCTGAGCCTATGTCTAACGTACGTCGGATCTTGAAGAACACCCTATGATATGAGGCCTTACATTTACATGTATCATATGATACCTCCATGCTTGGGTGGGGTGTTGGATAAATAGTTATCATCGAAGCATGTCGGTTAAATTGTACATGTGGCTAATAAATACTTAATATGGTTCATCCAACCATTGCAACCATTGCTTAACATTCACTATAGTCCCTAAATATTCCAATATCCACAGATGAAAAACTTCACCTCCTTAAAGATATTTGTAAGGCCTTATGAGGCTCATATCATAGGGTGTTCTTCAAGATCCGACGCACGTTTGACGATCAAATCATATTATGTTTCATATGTGTGATTGATTTCCAACCAAATCACTCTTCAAATTCTAATATGAGGCATTTTATTCCACTACCAGATTGTTTCAATTTTGCAATGTGTTATATTGGATGCACATGATATCCATTAGTCCATAATCTCAATAAATATTAGTCCCAAGTTTGAGATTTGATAAGCCGAGTGTTTGCCATCGTGACAGCACTTGACCAAGGCTAATGACTTTGTCAAAAACAGCTTTTACACTCCCCCCTGGGCAACTGCCTTGAAAGATGGGGCCAGTTCAGTCAAAAACATCATGTAACACCTCAAAAATGGCAATATACACAAAATTAAATTCCCTTGTTATTCTTCTTATGCTCAGTGGTAAGACTATAGGCTATTCGGTAAATTTGTTCGTATTTAAGTCTAACTGGTAAACTAGCAAAAATATTGTTATCAAGCTCAGGGCAATTCCTAATGTGTTTAGCTACATTCTGATTGGCTGTTGCAAATGACATAGCTGCCTCTTTAAATGAGAAGCCAGTTCAGGTAGTCAGGAGCCTTGGTATTAGTCGAAGTATATATGTTGGCAAACGCCTGTGAGTTGACCAATCATATATCATGACTGACCATGGTGGCTGCCTCCGTATGTTGGTTTCCACTCATTCCACCTACAAAACCAGAGAGAACAGTTATCAATCGTTGTAATTGCCTATTGTGGAGCAGCAATTAACATGATAAACCTAATTGATGTATTCGAATCTTTGCCTGGCCCTTCACATGTGCCTAACAAAGTCAGGCTGAGAAGTTTGGCCCTATGGAAGATAGGCTCTTTTCTTCAGCAGGAAGATAGTCCCAAACTGTCGCTTTTTCACTGAATGATGCGTCCTCAAATTGATGAACTCTTCGGCTTTCACCAAAAAAGTCAAGTTTTATATCAATCAAGCAACAATTTCCACAGCCACTATATCTGCACCTACAGTGTCAATAGCCAATTGCTATAGCCCCTGCTTCCGCAGTGCACCACTCTAAGAAAAAAGGTACTCTAGGGCACCTAATGGTGACTCGATGAACCGCGAAATGGAAAAAACAAGAAAAAAAGCTGCATCTTAAAGCTATAAGTAGTAAAGCCAATTTGTGAAGACACTGTGACACAAAATAATAATAATTTAGAACTAATTATTATAATAATTTGCTGTATATATTAAAAAACCATATATTTGGGCACTGTATCTGCAATGTTAATAACCTAAATACACATCTTTAACGCTTAATCAGCAGCCAATAGCCATTTTTTTAAGGCCACTGCTTATGCAGTATTTACTGTACAAAGCAGTGCCAAAGACACCCCTTTGTGGGCAAGAAAAGGTGTTTACCTACTGCAGTCATGGGCTGTTGGTTCCAACGTTGTCATGATCTTGTGACCTGGATGGATGTGTATATATGGGACTGAAGTAGCGCCACAGTCAGATCTGAAGTACATGTTCTGCAGTCAACTTGTACATACAGAGCTGCTGAGGTAGGATAATTTTTAATTTCGCATAATACTCGCACTATTAATATCACCAGTACCGTTATGGGGTACTGATATCACTAAGTAATGCAGTAAATCACATAAATTTTGCATGGTAATTGGTCAGCTATCTAAGTAATAGTTATGTCGTAGGAAGGAGTAAATCACATAACTTTTGCATGGTAATTGGTCTGCTATCTAAGTAATAGTTATGTCGTAGGAAAGAGTTACCTAACTTTATTTTTTTTTACTCCAGACTATGAGGGGAAATTAATTTATACCTCATTAGGCCTGTTACAAATTTGTTTGTATTGTTTGATTTGTTTCACTGCTTTTTCTTACACAAGAGAAGTACAGTTTACTCTTAGAAGAGAGGTTATATCCCAATAACAACAATAGGAAAGGTATCATGGTGGAGTATAAAACACGATTAATGACTTCCTAAGCCACACACTACAACCTTTGTTGTATCTAATGGCACGTTTATTTCTCATACACTGAAAAATATAACAGATACAGTTTTATTTGACTTAAAGCTCCATATCAATAATCATTGCATCTTGCTTATGATTAGTCCCCTTGACTATATGCAGGCTTACCAACCACCTTGCATTTAAATTAACTCAGGTAGTTGCATGGTTTAATTTAAGTCTGAACTTTTGTATCTAAATTTCAAATCTATTTTAGCAGTTTATGTCTCTTTAATATCTCACAATTTTCTTTTAGCATTCTTCAGTATTTTGTAAAAACATATATGTACACTCAGTGAAGAATTATGATTTTGTACTGTTTGCGTGCTTTGCACTAAGTATTTTTACTATATTTTTACTGTGTCAAGTTATGCCTGACTGAATTGTGCAGTCAGGCATTCATTGTCAACAGTATCATTCCAAATAATTCTGGAGCGTCAGAAGTGGACAGGAAACCTGGTGCTAAAAGTTTGGCAAAATGTTCAGGAATACTTGTGCCATATTCACCCGATCAGATATGGTGGCCCTAATGAGATGGCTTTTTAAGTAAGGTTATTTAGAAGGGTTCATGAATGCATGTATTGCACATAATTGCTATGAAATTTCAAGTCAAGTAATTTTAACACATACCAAAGGCTTTCTTATCAAGATAACATCTATGTATACATAACATGTATACATATTGAATAATAAGTCGTGGCCTTGTCGACTGTCAGAATCGTATGTGCATGGTTGTGGTTTCTTGAACAATGTAAAAGGCAATGAATATACACTTTAAGTCTCCAATACAAATTTGTGCACTTTAAGTCTCCAATAAAAAATTTTAGTCTCCATACATATATACATTTAAGGTCTCTAAACTTTTATGGATAATGTAAACATGGCGTCAAATATTCTAGGTCAGTCTGTGTTGTAATATTTGCAGATTTGGAACAGGCAACCATGCAGAGCTTTCTACTTGTGCTGTCCTTCTGTGTGGTTTTCACAAGTGCTTATCAAACATTCCAAAATGTTATCCCAAATGGAGACTTGGTGCCCCATCCCTGCAAACCCAACTACCTCTGGAAGGGAGTTGGTCACCTGAATGTTCTTGGAGGAGGTGCAAGGAACCCTTTCGGACAGGACTTCTCCAGACTGGGCAAGGTAAAGGCTGCTTCATGTCAACCCAGTGAGGAATTTGAGCTCACAGTGAGCTCACACTTAGCTCACAAGTAAAAAACTTTTTTTTTTCAAGCCTGTAATCAATGGTGGGGACAGATTATCTACTTTTTATAGTTTTTCTAAGAGTGTATACCACGCCACCTAGCGTGAGATCATGAGGTGAGTTCATGGTGAGCTAACTGTGATGTCATCCTGTGATCTCATCCTATGAGATCACTGTAAGTGTAACATTAGCTCACGTCTTCACTGGGAATACAAACTGCCGGATTCGGTTTAACGAGTCCAATTACCATTGTGCAGATTGGTTCCCAATGAAATTCGTTTGGATAGCACTGGATTTGGTTTAACAAATTTCGAGGTTAACGAGGGTCCATTGTACCATGGCGATTTTTACTAAGAATTTGTTTCAATTGACATGGATTCTCTAAGCACACTGATAGATTATTCTCCCAGTGAACGGGCAACATCATGGTAGCATTAGCTGATTTCTCCTGGCAATGTAATTTCAAAATGTTTTGGTGGCTATGTATCAACATTTTCCTGTGACCTAGTTGGACAGGACTTCTTCAGACTGGGCAAGGTAAAGGCTGCTTCATGTCAACCCAGTGAAGAATTTGAGCTCACAGTGAGCTCACACTTAGCTCACAAGAAACTCACGAAGAGGTCATACTGTGAGATAACTGTGACTAAAAGAGAATTCAAATGTGATGATATTTGGCAGCAGTGATTCTGAGAAGAAAATTAATCTGATGCTTTCTTATCGAAGGTAATTCTAGCATTTACCACCAGATGGCATTCCAAATCGGGACAACATTGTATCAACATTGTTATATTTGCATGACCCTCCTGAAACATTACTTTGATGGGTGTAATTTGTATAACCATTATAACTTGTGATCTGTATCATTTACAACAGACCTGGAGCAGGGAATTGTGTGAGATGGATTCTGATGGTGATGGCAAAACAAATGGTGAAGAACTAGGGGACCCAGGATGCATGTGGACTCCCCTGGGTGGTCCTCCCTCAAATAAAGCCCAAGGACATCCTGGTATGTATGACATGGTCTATGTTATATATAGAAAATATGATATACAAAGATGCCAAGGTCCATGGCATGAAGGAAATGAGCAGAATCTTTGTAACTCCAACCAATACAACGTGTTGCTTGATCATGTTTATTTTCACTTCAGGTGTTTGTGAGCCAGTTGATTCTCTTCTATGTAGAGCCAAAAACGCTGCTGTTAAAGAAGACTGGGAGTTTTGTGAGCAAGGAGAATTCAAATGTGATGCAGTCAATGCACCCGGTTGGTTTTAATTCCCAGATAATAAGCATCCACTTCTATGTATTTATCACCATTTTTATTTATTTAATCAATTTTAGCAAAGTAAAATTATCCACATATTGCCTGAATTGCATGCATTTCTCATCCAATTACAGGTGTTAAAAACTTCACGATTGCCATTGACGCCAGGACCAAGGTCCCAGCACAGGAGACAACCTACATGTGCCAGTTGGTGAAACTACCGGATGATGAGCAATATCACATTATAGGCAGCAAACCAGCAATTGACAATCAAATTGTTGCCCATCACATTATTGTTTATGGCTGCGATGAAACTGGTAAGTAGATGATCACATGACTAAAAGCTTTGTAAGCATAGTATGCATTGAAATAGTTTGAAGACAATTGAAACACACACCCATATGAATTTGTTATTTTATTGCAGCACTGGAAACAATAAGCCGCTACTCTTCACCCCAAGTTTGTGATTCGATGGCAATATACAAAGCATGTAGATATGGCGTTGGTGGCTGGACAGTGGGTCAGGACGGATACTGTGACTTGCCAAATGTGGGGACAAAATTTGGCATGAGAGTCTTCAATTATGCTCTCATTGAGGTTCGTCCATTTTTTGCAGCCAATACAGAGTTTGTTTCATTGTTATTTTTTATGGAATCCAATCTAAAAATCAACAGTTTCAGTTTCACTAGCGTACAGAAGGACATATTTATTCATATTTCCAGATCCATTGGAATAACCCCATGGAAGTTCCCGATTACACAGACGGATCTGGCCTGACGATCTTCTACACCCCTCAACTTAGAGAATATGATGCAGGGTCACTCACCATTGGACAAGAAAGTCTGGCTATTCCTCCTAATGTAGATACACATTACCAAACTGGCTACTGCCATGCAGACTGCACCAAGGACATTGAGCAACCTATAAACATATATAGTCTCAACCTTCACATGCACTACTTGGGTATGAAAAACAACAACTGTCTGAATTACAGAAGATTTCATAGACTTGAATACTGCTTGAAAACTATCTACAAAGGTCATGTAAATCCCGGACTCCCCGTGGCTGAGCTGAGGCAATCTCTTGGGCCAATGGGAGTCTTGAATTCACATGTCATACTCTCGATTTTGACCTATGAAACGATCTGTTACAGTTATGCAATTTTTCTATATATTTGAAGAAGAATCAATTGTTGATAAGTATATTTTTATTATAAGGACGTGGTGGAAGAGTTGAACACTGGAGAAATGGATCATTATTGCAGGTCCTAGCGAATGAAGATGCATACTCATATGACAGTCCCAAGGAATATATGTAAGCTGATGGAGCATGTCATTATCTACACTAAATTCATAACCACTTCATAGAAGTGACGTCAATTGTGCATCACCATATTTAATAGACGTATACATCGAAAGTTTGTGATATTTTTAATTTGCATGTGTTCAACGAAATACAACTTACCAATACTACCTTCCTTGGCTAATTTGCCCCATCATGCAGGCTCTTTTTTGGTAATTATGTGTGACTAGTGATATATTGTACTTTTGTAATGGCTAAATATGGCCATGGACAGTAATGGCTAATCATATCGCTTGGTCCCATGAACCCAAGCTACTCTATTTTGAACGGGCTGCTTACTTTTCAGTGAGTTCGGAAAAACTCAAGCTTGCATGATCTGGTCTTCTGGCCAATTCAGTCGTGGTGTTATGAATGAGTGAATAATAATTATTATTGTCTACCTGTTCCTCGAAATACTTTGATTTTAATACATGTACCGTGTAGAGTGCCGACTTTAATAGTGACTGCCTTTGTACATGATCGTTGTGTCATGGTCCGCAAGTCTTTTGACAGCCACAACTTTGCTGACGAGCGCTTCACAAAATACCCTGTACAATACACTTCTACACTGGCTTTCAATTTATTTTTAGGCTTGATCCACCAGTTGTGTTCCAACCAGGGGATGAGTTGAAGATGTTCTGCAAATTCAAGTCAAGATCAAGAGATGCGGTGACTTACTTTGGCGATGGTACCTCTGATGAAATGTGCTTTGCATTCCTCAGTTACTACCCAAAGATAGATTTCGGCCACTGCGTAAATTATGGTCCTGCGTCTTCATGTTCCAAACCAGATCAAGATCCAGAAGAAGTGATATACAGTATGTATGAGTAATTGGGTATACTATCAAAGAAAACTAACCAAAAAGCAATTTGCTTGAATATAGCTATAGGAATATGTTACAGAATATTTCAATCTTGGTTACTGCTTACCTGCACACCGGAAAGGTTTAGTCTATGATATGAGGCAGATGCAGTCACAGCAGATTTCATAGACTTGGAATAAACTCCACAGTGCTCATTTTAATCCAGGACCCCCCTAGTGGATTTTCACAGAAGGTTCTCCATATTTCCACCAGGTGGCTATGCCATAATACTGCAATTCTATTGGCTGAAAAACTTCCCGCCCTTGGCTTTGATTGGCTGAAGCAAAGTGCATCCTAGCAGCATTTTAATGTATATTTGACATCTTATCGTTCAGTTTATTTATGTTATTTCCCTGACAAAATTATATTTACATGTTTATTGGAATCAGTTAGTTATGACCTACTATGTCTGAAAAGCAAAAATAGTAATAAGCATGATAAGAGGGGAAAAAAGACTTATGTCATGCTGAATTTAGGGCTGCTCAGTGAAAAGACTCTTCCGTGAAAATCCACTATGGAAGTACATTGTTAATATTTTTGGTTTTGTTAATTTTAAATAGTATACAAAATATTTTGTGAATGTTGAATTCCTTCAGGTGGCCCCACGATAGCGAAGGGATACCTTCTTAGTGGGGTCTCCTCACATTATGTATAAAATGTGAGTTCTGTAATTTATATTTTACAATATAAATATATATATATATATATATATATATATATATATATATATATGAATGTGAAATAAAATGAGTGAATCAATCTATTGGTTACGACAATCCCTGAACCAATGCAGGTCCTGTATTCACACGACGTTCTTCGAAGTTTAGTTTCCAAGTCTATGAAATTTCTTTGAGTAAAGATGTTCCTCAGTGGGCAGAAGCAAAATTATATTATTATATTGTATATATGTTTACTCTTGGGTCTATATCAACAATAATAAAGTTTGTTATTAAATTTAGTAAACATATCTTCCTATATGACAATGCATAATAATATGATTGTAACTTCAACAGACTCTTTGAAGAAGATGGGTTGTGATATTTCATCATATGAAGACGTCATTGGTAAAGTGATCAAGCAGGCTGCCGAATTATGTGGCTATGAATATCCACAGTGCACACAGGAGTGCAGGGAATACTTGAAGGTGAATACCCAGTTCCTTCCAAAGCTTTATAAGTTGAGGCTAACCAGACTGGCAATTTGAAAGTAACTTTTAAAACAGGTGACAGGACACATATTTTAATCTCCAGAGTACTTAAAATACTACAAATTTAATGCCAGATACTCTGACTTAACATCTGTGCATGTTGTTTGGACTGGCATGCGGATGTGAGGCAATCTCCATGGGCAATCTCATAATAAAGATATTATTTTTAAAATGTCAGTGTCCTCAAAGTTTCGAAAACAATTTTCGCATCTATGTAAGATAAGGAGACGTACCATGACTAGTCCAGTCTGCCTGTGTAACTTGTGTAGTCACTAAAGGTGTACTTTTGTCTCTGTATATAATAGTTATTACAATGAAGGTTACTTATCATAAAGAGTGAATAATAATAATTGTCTACCTGTTCTTCATTCAATTTGACCCAGGAATGGCATAACAATTTTATGTGTAACCATCTGTCAGTTACATTATTAAAGTTTGAACTTTTTCAGAATTTTGTCATAAAGTTCATATTATGAAAATCATTTCATTCAGACTACTTATCGCATGGAGCCTTGTCTGCGGAATGAACTTCGCTTCATGTTTGAGGCTTTCATGCGACTTGAACCAGTCGAGGATACAGAAGTCTACATCAGGTTACTACGAGTGTGTGACACTGACATGGTCCGTGCCAACACCGTAGCAATGTACTATGAAATAGCTTCTGGGGCCACTTTGAAGACCTCTTTGGGACTGGCTTTAACTCTGTTGATTGGCCTCATCACCGCGCTAAACCATCTTTAGGGCTAAGAAGGCAACAAAATGGCTACTGACCGACCCCATGAACTGTGTTACGACTACGATACCTCTAGAACTTTAGCACTTCCATTAAAATGTAAAAACAAATTACAAGTTAATAAATACTGTGATATTTTGGGAAAGGTTTTGAGTCTGTTGTTTGTTTTTAGGTTGATAATGTTCCGTGATTATGCTGACATAGTAATACTGTGATGTAGTGTCCCGGGCCTCAGCAGTGACCCCACCTTCTAGCACTTGGCTAGAAGGGATATCCTTTGTGGCCGAATGGTTAGAGGTGTGGGTAAAGCTGCTCATGACATGGTGGACACAATCCGGGCATCTCTGTGAGCATGAATTAGGGGTTGAAGGCCAGGGTAGGCAGTTCGAATCCCGCTCACAGAGGGTATATAAATAGAATTGCGATGTTTGACTTGTGATGTTAGTCAAAATCGCAAGAAAGTATGGGGGATGTGATGTAGTGTCCCGGGCCTCAGCAGTGACCCACCTTCTAGCACTTGGCTAGAAGGGATATCCTTTGTGGCCGAATGGTTAGAGGTGTGGGTAAAGCTGCTCATGACAATACATTGTACGATAGTGGATACTGCTCTTCTCTGTTTGGGGCATCATTGAAATTGTGCACAAGGCTAAATGGGTGTGGATGACCAGAGCCGGCCAATCAGGAATACACAGTTAATTTCATAAAATATGGTCAACTCTAGACAGCTGTAGCAACCTATTCCTGGCTCTAGCTATAACTGGCTAAAGCCTGTGGCTTCTGTCTACTCCTAGCTTATAGTCAGCTTACACCTACTGCCACAAAAAAAAATGTAAACCTTGGTAAATGCAAGAAATGTATCTGATATATCATGAATATGTATGTACATTAAATAGACTTGCATCTTTTCAACAAAAAATAACAAATATGCGTTACTCTCAGCTTATACACCAAATTGTGATATTTGCAGTTTTAGATCCAGCTTTGAGTAGCCAGCTATAGCCAGACAGTTCTGTGTAGTGGTAGGTAGCATCATGTAGCAGTAGTTGTCTAGCTTTGTCTAGGTTCAATTTGAAAGGCCGTTATAATAAAACTAACTGTAATTACAGCTCAGCTTGTTCATGAACACCATGCATGCAGGGTCGAATCACCCAGCCGACATTAAAATAGGTATGTAATTCAACATCCTATGATATCACGGAGAAAGGTTTACATTGTAATTAATTGGTTATAATCGTTTCTATCACCGGGCAGAACAATACGGCTTACAACCAGTGTGATTAAATATTTGTCTAGATGTTACATTCCAGTATCTTCATGGTTCCCTTAGATTTACATTCTTGAGAAACTGAGAAGGAACTAAGAGATCAAACTGAGTTCATGCTCTCAAGGAACTCAGAAGGAACCCAGGAGGAACCAAGAGAACGAACTAAGTGCAATAAATCAGGGAATTGAGAAGGAAATGGGCAGAAGGAACTGGGCAGAAGGAACTGGGCAGAAGGAACTGGGCAGAAGGAACTGGGCAGAAGGAACTGGGCAGAAGGAACTGCATGGCGTGACATATCTATAGGGTGAAATACTCGTCCAGTGTCTCAAATACGACTACCAATACAATACATGATATGGGTCTACATGGGTCAAAATTGACAAAATCAACATATGACATTGCCCTCCCTAACCAGGGACAAAGTGACACTGAAGCTCTTAAATAACAAAGAGGGACAAGCGACAGTTTTTATACTCTTAGATATTACTTATTTACTGTAGTTAAAAAGTGACAGTTTCTCTTAAATTGCGACATGGGACATTGCTTTCTATTTTTGGGACCCACGTAGATCCATCATGATTACATGAGCCTAGACTCGGGCCTACACAGTGTGCATAAGAAGATTCATGTTAATATGATTAAATAAAGTATTTATTATTATTTATTAAAGTGTAGTATACGCTAAACCCATTATTTTTCCTGTAAAATGCCCAACAGCTAAGCACTTTTCCCACGTTATATAGGTACAAACAAATACACCAATATATGACAACCAAGTTTTTCAGACTTTCTGGGACATAATGTTTAGTTGTGTCCCATAAAGTCAACTTTTACCTTGACATTCTACGAGGCGTATGGGGGTAACTTGTGCCGCCCTCAGCTTTTGCATGCAATGAATGATTCACCCAAAATGTTTTTTCATGATATAAAATTTCTATGGCACAGCCATTGGTGGGACGGCACCAATACTTTGAAACAGGTTTATCAAGAATGTACACCTATTTACCCATAAATATTGATAGCGCCAAGTTAGTCTGCAAGAATGCATAATGACCAGATTATTTGATGATTTCACACTGATATAACCCTGTTACTTAAATAAACATATCTCTGCACATATTTCATGAAGACTATATATATTAACATTCCACAAATTTGGGGACCCTTAAGGTTTTTTTGGCCATGATCAAAGAAACCCTAAGCGGCAAAAGTTACTTTGACGGTATCACACAACAAAGTATCACATGTTAAAATAAAATGTATTTAAAAACATATTCAATAAACACAATAGTAACTCATTCATGAGATAGAAATTGGTCAAAACCACTGACAATTGTATTTTTATCGGTGTGCCGGGTTAGCTAAGCTTTTACCCTGGCAATACAGAGTGTTCATAGGTATATTTTATTGTGATATTTACTATTTTTATCCGCTTTTTTTTTTAAATATACCATTCATTATTCACCATGCATTCTTCGCCTCGGGATATAACTGCCCACATTGGAATGTTATATCCCTCGTAATGGTGTATAACTATTACGTAGACAGAAGTGGCTTTAGCTACAGTGAAGAATAGGTGGCTACAGCTGTCTAGAGTCAATCGAATGTTATGAAACTAACTGTACAGTGCTCAATATCATCGTAAAAGCAATTAAAACATCTGGTAGATGGATCCAAATCACCAGACCTGAAAGTGTGCCCATCCTCTAAAGTATATATAGTCATGCTCCATGTGTTTTCTGTGATGGTGTACTGTAAAAGCTTATGAAATAGTCATGTTCCAAGTGCATTCTGGGACGATATACTAAAAGCTTATAAAATAGCAAACACAACTGGCACAATAGAAGTGGACTTACAAGCCTTTATAAAGGACACCGTTTGAATGGTGAGAGCTGTTTACTTTTAAGATTTTTACACCATTAATTATAACATCTCAAGTAACAATTTGAGAGTCTGATGTTTTAACTATGATGTGATGATATGAATACAGCAAACATTTTTTTACAACATTTGTGATGTAAATATGTAATCTACAAGGAACTCAGACTAATATTTTTTCATCCATTGATTATTAATCACCTTTTGAACCCTTCTTGTGACGTTTAATTTTCATGCAAAAACAACTTTCACTTTGTAATGAACGGCGACATCTAAGAAAGATTGAAATACATGAAAAAGTGCACTGCAGTATATGTGTATATTCTAGATATTACATCAAGGTATGGGTTGAAATGCAAATGCATTTGCCTTTGAAAATTGCGCATTCAAATGTTTTCGTTCAAATCTCAACACATTGCACCTGCATTTGTATTGCAAACATTTGCACTTGCATTTGCATTTGCATTTGCATTTTTAAAACTGAAAACATTTGCACTTGCATTTGACTTAAAAACATTTGCATTTTTCAAATGTCTACTCAAATGCCTAGTTTGAGGAAGACTTAAAAATAAGCACATATTAATATATATATAGATTTTATTGACATGTAAAATATCATAAATGATACATATGTCATTCAGTTAAAAGATAACATGAAAGAGACATTAATGTAAGTACAGAAAGCAATAAAATTTCAATAATCAAGGTTCCAGCCACCAAGTTAACTTATAATACGTGTTTAAAATCCACATACACAATAGAAAAAAATACAAGCCGCTAATAAAAACATTTCACTCTCAAAGTCCAAAACATGACAAGCACATCATAACTAATAAACTAATAAACTAAATTAATAACTGTGTGGATACAGGAGATGGTTTTCTCTACACATCAGCTTGAAGGAGAAACTTTCCTAAACTAATTAATAACTCAGGTTCCTTGTTTGTCATTATTGCTGTAAACTTAGTTATATCATCTAGAGACAAGAAGTTGTTAATAAATTTAGTTGCATTCAAAAAAAGGTTAACACGGTGTTGCTCATTACCAGGACAGACAATCAAACAGTGAATTTCGTCTTCTACAAAGTTTAACGTACACTTTTCACATATTCTATTTGGAGCAGGAATTATTGGTTTATGGTGTCGACCTGTTTCAATCTTCAGGCTATGTGAACTTGTCCTAAATCTAGCTATTTTAGTTAACACTTTGCGAATTTGTTGCAATTCAAGATAAGGTTCTATTCTACAATCAGTTTTAAACAGTTTATATGTCCTAAGTTTTGGTTGTTGTGAACTGTCATTTATTGCATTTATAAGTCGCTCATGTTCGGCTTCATAGAGTCTTAGTTTCACTGTGTTAGAGATATTATCAATGTCAAAGTTTCTGAGGTTACTAATATCATATTCAATGTTGCAGTTATTTAATACATGACACACTTTACTGAACCAGTTATTTCCATTTACTGCATTCACATAAATTTCCTTCTGAAAATTTAAACATTTCTTAAGTAAACTGTCATCAGGTGCTCTTTCCAATCTTATCCAGTAATTCACCATTCTAATTTTCTGTCTGACATGCAATGGGAATCTACCTGTTTCACCATAGACTGCTAAAGATGGTGTTTGTTTTCTAACTCCTAATATGTTTTTAAGATATGCAAGTTGCAAATTTTCTAATTCAGGCATAGATTTTTCACTTGTCCATATTTCACTATTGTACTCCAGGATAGGTAAAATATAGGTATCAAACATTCGAAGAGATAGCATGGGATCGATTTTTCCTAATGCTTGTTTTGAATCACCTTGCAGTGCAAAGAGCGCTTTATGAGCTTGTGTTGAGAGGTATTCCGTCATCTTGCTATGTATTCTACGCTTATTAGTAAGCATATGGCCAAGATATTTGAAGCTGTCAACATTTACTAGTTTTTCCCCATTACAGAAGAAGGTGCTTATTGCTTTGTTACCAATCTGCATCACTTTGGTTTTACTAACATTTACAATAAGGTGCCATTTTTTACAGTAATTATGAAGTGAATTTATACTATTTTGCATGCAATTAGGAGAATCAGCTACAAGTGCGATGTCATCGGCATACAATATATGTGTAAGAGTAAAATCACCTAATGTTATTCCATCTGATTTTTCAAGATGATCGGGTAGATCTGACATAAATTCATTGAATAATTTTGGGCTGAGGATTCCACCTTGTAATACCCCACATTTGCTGTCAATAGAACCACCGGTATTACCACCTTGGTTTACTCTTGCTTTTGCCTTATCTTACATACTAATGATAACCTTGAGCATTTTGTCACCAATATTCTGCTGCATCAATTTGTAGTACAAAGCATTTCTATTAATGTAATCGAATGCTTTAGTAAAATCAACAAAGCACAAGTATACAGGTTTTCGCATTGCTTGTTGGTAACTTATAACTGTGTCAAGAACAAAGACACAGTCAGTAGTGCTTGACCCAGGGGTGAACCCAAACTGACAAGGATCATCAAGATTTAGAGCCTCATTTTTAAAGTATAATCTGCTATTTAGGATTGAGTCAAAAATCTTACCCATTACTACATTTACAGTTATTTTTCTATAGTTATCAGGATCTGTGCGGTTACCTTTTTTATGTAAAGCATTAATAAGCCCTTCTGACCACTGAGATGGGTATTCACCTTTATCAAAAATGTGGTTGAATACAGCACAAAATGGTGTTATAAGATTTTCACCAGCATATTTATAGAATTCTGCGGGTATCCCATCAATGCCAGCCGCTTTATTATTTTTGAGTCTCCTGAAATGCAGGGCGACCTCTTCTTCAGTTATTACATTATCACAAATATGAGTAGATAGTTCACTACTGCAGCTATAACCGGAATTTTGCACAGCATTAACTATGTGTGCCATATTTTCAGTGTCAAAATAGTCACGCTCTGGTGGAAGCGATTGTTGTTTAAAGTAGTTATGAAAGGTATCTAAGTCTGGGCAGTTAACTTGGATTTTTCCAACAGATTTTAATTTATTCCAATACTTCCAGCAATCTGCTTGATTTTTACCCATGAGAGTTTGCATTTCCTTTCTATTATTTCCTTGAAATTTTCTTTTTTTCTTTTGAGTTACTCGTTTGTAATATCTGTGCATAATACCATATTGCATTTTATTTTGATCCAGGGCTAAATCATTCTGTTTAGCAAAGTCATTCAAAGATTTTCTGAGATTTTTACACTCACTATCAAACCATTTATTAGTAGGAAAAGTGCTTTTTGCAGATTTAGATTTCTTTTTCTCAAACGTTGGCCGTATTCTATCAGTTAAGTATTGGTATACAGTATCTATGACCACATCTGTATCATAGTCTGACTCAATATCACAGCATAGCTTATACAGTGTGTTCTTGGCATTTTCATTGTCAAAATTAGAGAGGTATTCTTCAGTTTTACTCTTGTCAAATACATACTTGAATGTTCTGGTCTGCCGACTATTTTTAGTCTGTTTATTTATTTTTGGTACTTTGGGAAAGTTAAAAGAAAAGCTAAGTGGTGTATGGTCAGACTCAGTAAGCTTATCATTTACAACAAACTCATGAAGGCAATTATACGCTGGTTCACTACAAAGCAAATAGTCAACAACACTTTGTCCCATAGGAGTATGACAGGTAAATCGATTGGTTATACTTTCATCAAAGAATCCATTCATTATTCTAATACTGCTTGCCCTACATAAGTTAATGAGATCCTTTCCAAAGGCGTTTACCTTCTTATCTCTACACAGTCTGTGCTTAAGGGACCATTTGTGTTGCATTGTAGTTGCAACACGAGATACAGTGCCTAAGTCAGAGATGAGAGAAGAATTTTTTCCATTTACAGGTTCTTCAAAATCATTCATATCACCTGTCCGGCTATTAAAATCACCACAAATAGAAACAAAGGGTGTTCTATCTAGAAAACATGCAAGATCCTCCCTCAATTCATTCAGCACATCCTTTCCATATCTACTATTCAAATAGATCATGCTACCCTCAGGGGGAATATAGGCACCACCAATAATAATTTCATGAGTTGATCCCCTAATTTTCAGCCATATAGCATGTTCACTTGCTTTTTCGATAGCTACAGCTTTTGACTCAAAAATATCTGACTTAATCAATACGGCTATGCCGCCAGATGGCCTCCTAGCTCTAGGGTGTCTGTACTTTCTTTCATAATGGAAGTAGTGGTACCCTTCCATTTGTGGGTCAAAGGTATCTGATTTCATGGTTTCATACAGGAAGATGACATCATAACAGGTAAACATATTTCTAATCTCCTCTAACTCTAATTTTTGACCAATGCCCTGAATGTTCCATGAAATTATTTTGAGAAAATTATCATTTGAGCCTTTGTTACTGTTCCAAAATCTAGATTTTTCATTGAACATTTGAGTCATATCATGAATTAAGTTTATGTCTGAGTGTGTAATTGTATCTACAACAATCTTAGTATTAATGTCAGAACCATCCCCCACATCCACACAGTCATCAACGAAAAGATCTATCACAGGTTCAACATTACTAAAATCAGATGGCATAAAAATATTACAGTCATACATTGCCATTGAGTTTGAAATAGTCATATTTACAGGAGGCAATTGCAGCTGGAACCTATTTACGTAAAAACCTTCTAGACAGCACAAGACACATTAAAGCAGAGTCTCTCTCTGGCTGTGCGACTGAGGTGGATGTGATCTCGTAGCTTTGCTCGAGCGTTGGAGACATACTCTACCAGCCTTTCGTCATGAGCAACTGCCTCAAGGTAACTGTTCACTTTCCGTGTGGTGTCTTGACGGTGGTTGCTACCAGTCTGTGGGAGGCCGGAGAGCATGACTCGAGTCCAAGGAAAGAGTTGGCGAGCTTCCTTGAGCATATGCTCATAGCGAGCGCAGATTGATTCTGCGGGAAGGCCGTCCGAAGCTTCAATATCCCCAGCCATGAGAAGGAGGTAGTCTTTAATATTCTAAGTTATAATTTTTAAAACTTCACACTGTAGATAGTTGATTACACATTTGATAAACTATTTAATAACTAAAAAGTCTTCACAAGAGAATGAAAAGGTAGCATTTATGATATAGGTTGATACCCCAGTCTTATCTCATTTTAAATGATGCGTATTATTTGTTTTTAACAATTTATTTTATTGTATGTCTGATGAAATTTCTCTCTGTACAAAGAGGTTAAATTACTACTATTTATTTTATAATCTTAAGCTATTTTGTCAAAGGTTAGAAGTTCAATTAAGTCTCCCATGCTAAAATCTGAACATAATAGAGTCGTAATTCCTCAGAGGAATTAGAGGAGGAGGGAACACTGAGGTACATCAAAGGTAGAATCACTGTCGCACCAGAAGCTTAATGACCAAAGGACCCACTCCTAACTGAGGGGCAATTGTGCAATAAAATGCATGAAATATACAAATTTATCCGTTTTCAAACACATTTCTTTGCAATGCATGATATACATAGTTTGGTTATTCTGAGCAGGAAAGCACTAAAAAGTATACACTGAGTATGAAATTAGGTGGACATAAACCATATGAATAATACACTTGAATTTTAATTCAATCAGATGTATTATAATAGTTGTTGAGAAATAGCTGTTTTAATGCCAATTGAAGTGTGTACTGCTTATCTTAATATTTTGTAGACAAGCCACACCAAGCCATGAATGTAGGTTATATCATTTTACTGGCCAGAATCTTTACTTTCATCCACAGGCATCACATTCGCCCTCTGGTGTGGCACAACATATAACAGTCAGCAGTCTGGGGGAGAATTGGGGGTCCTGCACCAGAGGGCGATTGTGATGCCTGTGCTTTCATCTAAGCATAATTTGATTGTGTGGGTATTTGGGTTTAATTAAAAAGACACTGTAAAAGACACATTCTTAAATAAGTAGTCTTTATTTTCTTATAGTCATATCTGCACCACAAATGGTTTGAATTTCACGGGAGCAGTTTCTAATTGTAAACCACAAAACTGGCTTTTACATTGGAATAAAATAAAATACATTAAATTGTGTAAATAACTATATAAGAGCATTTCTGCTATGGAGAGTTCCTTTTAATGAGCATGAGATTCAGCTGTAAAGGCCACTGCCTGCCCCCAGCCAGCACGATTCTGATTGTACATGAAAGGGCTTTATTGCCCTGGTGCTTAATTGCCTAATAAGACCATTTAAAAGCAAAATCCACGAAAACCTGTGAAATCTGAACAAATAAAGACTTTTATTAGAGCATGCTCATGTTGCAAATTCTGAGTGTTCCCTGCTGCTCTTATGCCTCCAAGATTATTCCTCCAAGGTAATTCCTCACAATATGGACTCAGAAAAACTTGTATAATTGACCTAATTGGTACATGTTATTGACCTAGATATAGACCTCTATTTATCAAGCATGTGGGCTTTGTTTAAACACCCAGTGATACTGAGTAAAATATCATGTGCAATATTTGAATACTATAGATTACATTATATAACATTTATACAAATGTCAATAATAAAATATGGTTGACCACATTACCTAAACATAAAATTATATTCACTGCAAAACTATGTAGCATTTATAAATAAATGGGTGAGTGAATTATATCACCATCTTCAACACAATGATTTGCTTATAGAGGGAGCCACAAGTACAATTCAATGACTACAAATGGCTGAAAGTATTGTTTTGATATTATAGTCCATGGAAATAAATGTACCTAATAACCTGACAGCATCCTTTTAGAGTTCAATGCAAAATGTAAGTTAACATCAATCTTAGTACTGCATTTAATACCATTATTTTCTTTTATAGAAAGGTTAGCTAGGTTACAGAAAGTTTAGCTATGTACTTTTACTGTTCCTTCTGCTTTCAGAACCAGTAACTGAGTTGTTGTGTTGACTTCATATCTTATGGCTGTCACAAACCAATATCTGCCACATCCATTATCCTGATCGTGATAATGGAAATTCATTGACACTTAAATTATATCATAAATATGTATCCAATATACCCAAAAAATAATTAAATGGAAAATGTTATAATAGATATGTTTCAATCATGATAATAATATCAAATACAGATTACATGAATTTTTTTTTAACCCAAGCCTGTTTATAATACATGTATATTGTATTGTATTGGTCAGACATTTGAAAAATATCAAATGCATTTGCAAATGTTTTTGTATTTGCATTTGCATTTCTAAAATTAGGAATTTGCATTTGCAACCATGTGAAACATTTGCATTTGCATTTAAAGGCATTTCTGAAATTAGGCATTTGCACTTGCATTTTGATAAATACAAAACATTTGCATTTAAATGCATTTGGTCACATTTGTACCCAACCCTGGCCTATACATAAGTCAAATGTATAGAATCATTCTTTCAAATTACATTCCAAAATCGTGGTTACATTTCTTTGACAGGATAAAATGTGGCAAATAAGGTAATTTGTTCAGGTTTATTATTGTATAATATTATGATATAATCTCCTTTCGGCTATTTATTGTAAGCCGGTAGAAAAGTAAATACACTTGACATATAAGGTTGCTTTCATTTTGTTTACTTTTTCCTTTCACAGGCGAAAAGTGGTGCTATGAAAGGTTTTTTATTTACGTTGGGGTTTCTCTGCACAATTTTTGCTGCAACTAATGGTTACTCACAGTACCAGGAGCTAATCCCAAATGGAGACTTGGTGCCCCATCCTTGCAAACCCAACTACCTGTGGAAGGGAGTTGGTCACCTGAATGTTCTTGGAGGAGGTGCAAGGAACCCTTTCGGTCACGATTTTACTCGATATGGCAAGGTGAATTGAGAGATATAACCCAGCACATATTTAACATAATCCGTATCTAATTACACTTGTTCTTTGTGTTGGATAGTATACAATTATTGCACAGGGGCAAGTGTAATATGTTTTTATGGAACCTCGACAACTGATATTGCACTCAGCTTCGCCTCGTGCAATATCAGTTGTGTCGGTTCCATAAAAACAGATATTGCATGAGACACTGTACAGTAATTGTTATATTATATGGCCTTTCAATTTACACAAGAAAAAGAGCAGTTTAGAGTACAGTTAACAGTGTGAATCTCTGAAACCTTGATTAGTTAATACGACAGAGAAATCCAGGGCCTATTTTACTCAATAATTTCTTTTCATATATTATTTGCTTACTCTTTTGAACATTATTTATATTTATATATGATGGCAGCCCACAAAAATATTAAATTATCTCTTTTCTGTTTTGAGCAACTGAACAAAGTGTAAATTGTTTAGTGAAAGAGGTTGTTTACATTTCACGTACGCAATCCCAATTACCTGTTACGCAAAATGCGGTAAATGATAGGTTGTCATTGTTAAAGTATAATTGCTCTTTATTCACTTAAGTACAAAGGTATAATGATTTCTTTATACTTAGAAAAGACCTATTATGTAATCTAAAATGTACCGTGCAATATAGCCATGCTATATTAAAATATTGCACGCCTCTCAGCCAAATAGAAGCTAGGATTTCTGCTGGCCATATAATATAAGTATATATTTGTCACATAATGAATTTTGATCAGCATCATTTCAAAATAAAAAACATATATTCCAAAATATCAAAAGGTACGGTGGCTGGGAGGGAACATGGACTGTTTTTTTTATATCTCATTCCAACGAAATAACATCTTGTTCTAACGAGATAACACCTTGTCCCAATGAAAAACTATCTTGTCCCAATGAAAAACTGTCTTGTTCCAGTTTGAATGAGATATTATCTCGTTTGGACAAGATAGTTTTTCATTGGGACAAGATGTTATCTCGTTGGAATAAGATATTATCTCGTTTGGACAAGATAGTTTTTTGTTGGGACAAGATGTTATCGTTAGAACGTGATATTTAAAAAAAGTCCATGTCCCCTCCCAGCCACCGTAAAAAAAGTGTGTCTGAAGTTGGCATATAAGTTTAAAGACTTTTTAAAACAGGTAGTTTTCTCAGTGTTTCTTCTTGTTTTTATTATGGTAGAATATATACATGGCTCACAAACTATCTTTAGTTGTTGCCCAGTAATACTATCATAAGTGCAGTAATTATGTTTTTTATTAATTAGGCCACTATACATTTGACCATATATAAACCACATTCTTAAAGTGTTTATGCATTATTCTCACTGCAGACATGGAACAAAGTGCTCTGTGAGAAAGATTCAGATGGAGATGGTAGAACAAATGGAGAGGAACTGGGGGATCCCAGATGTGAGTGGACACCAGATGGAGGTGCTCCATCTGCTCCTGCATCTGGACATCCAGGTGAGATTTACCAGTCAAATCCGAACTGCTAGAGAAGACAGCTGCAGAGTTAAAAATCAGCGGCAGCAGATATCCTTCTTACAAGGTCATATGCAACTTTTAACTTACTATGGGTCTACCTATCTATCTGCCTATCTATCTATCTATCTATGAGGGAGACTACCATACTTGCAATACAATACATAATATTAGAATTAGATGTAATGCTGGATCAGAACCAAAGCCCAGCATTTCCTACAGGTACAATTTTAATGAATACTAAACACTTCCCATAGCAGAAGACTCATGTTTCTGTCAAGATTTACAAGACTTGTCTATCATGCTTTTCAAACGGACTGAAATTGTTACCTGCATTACTAAATACACAGATATCTGAACTTTTCAATATTGACAATGATTTCCTTATAACCTGACTCATATCTATGTACATGTGTACTTAACTACTCATGCACTCATGTACTCTAGTACACAATTTCAAGTACTCGCATGTACTCAGTACTCGTGCCATATCACGAGTACAGTACTTTTACTTGAGTACATTGCCAAAGTACTCGTACTCATATGAGTACTTTCTGAGTACATGTGGGTTAACTCTTCAACAATAATCAGGATTTTAAACAACAAGCAGTACAAAACATGTTTATAAAATTAATTTCATCTATCTCGATCACAAGTGAGTGTATTTTTTATTGTCTTTGTTGAGCTGAAGTTAGAAATGAAAGTTAACCTTTAATTGAACATCAGCCCACTGATACTTGATTTATTCATTATTTCTATTAAATAATTATTAGTTTCGACTTTCTTGCTTGAGAAAAATGATGTGAATGTGAAATCAAATACTTCAGTTGCTAGAAAATCAAAAACAAAAAAGTTGACATAAATGGCAATTGTATTATGTAACTGAATAATGATAGACTTTGAATGTCACCCTCCAACTTTGAATTGCATTTGTCTTTGATGATGATCCATAACTCTGTTATTAAGTTTTCTGAGACTGCTTCTATATTGAAGCACTTTCAATTAAACCATTTAACAAAAGCACATTGACATATAGATATACCCCTGCTATTTTGCTGAGCTTGTGGGTCTTATTTAAACACAGAGTGAACATAGGTGAAATTGGCAGACTAGAGAAATATTTCAGGGGCAATACTTAATTGCATACTGCAGAAAAAAAATTCCTATTTTATAAATACGAATGTTCTGACAATAATTATAACAATATTACCCATATTACCTATAGTTAATGTAACAAAAATTTCTAAAGCAATGCATCAGAAGTAATGCAGCATCTGCTTTAATAATAGGGGCATAAGATACTTTCTGTCAACAAGACAACTCCCTTGCAGGTGTTGAGGGTCCTGTACGGGACAACCACCTGTACAGGGGCTCCACCAAGGTCACACAGATCCTGCAATTTCTCAGATTGTCGTTCATTTGCTGCTTGAATAAGTAGGGACCCTGAACGTAAACGTCGGGTACCTTCTTCTGTCTGGCCAACAAGATCGAGTAACTTGGAACAGATCACAATCAGCAACAAGCATTTCCATTTGTCATCCAAATGGTTAACTATTAACAATCGGGGCCATGAGTGTGGTTGATGTAGGCATTCCAGGTTGTCAAATTTGGTCAAAGCAGAGCGAATTGTGCGAAAAGTATCCTAAATAAATAAATAATTGAATGATTAAGCAGTTATAAAATATAGATATTATCACTTTAAATTCAAGATTGTCCAGTAATATTTGCTTAGTGAAAGGGGGTTACTGTTCATTAGTGTTTTCAAATTATCAAAGTTAATATCTGAGGCATGTCTCTGAGTTCTGCCATTAGTAGGCATTATCCCAGCACATGGTCTTCAGTTTGTACAGCCTCTCCCCAGCTATTTTCCTAAGATATTTTGCTTCACCGGCTCATCTCTTTTCTCAGGTAGTGGGACATTAGGGGTAGACGAGTAATCTCAATTCTGTGATGTTCTGGGATCATTGGCATGTCATGCCTAGCTAGTTCTTTGTTCATTGTGAGACATGTAGATCGTTTCGAAGTCGGTGATACTTGGATTCTGGTGTGTTATGTCGTTTCGTGGAGGTAGACTCTGGAGTTATCAGTCATACTGTTGATACATTCGAGACATCTTCCCATGTGGGTTTTTGCATCCGTGCACACAGTTATCAGTCTAAAAAGGTAGGTTTGGCCGAAGTTTTCTCTTCTTTGGAGTTCGATAGCCACCATTTTTGTTGATACATGCTTCGGGCGTACCCTTATAATGTGTTTCAATGCATACCATGTTGTAGAACGGAGTGCCAGTAGTTCCTTCAAGTTTGTCAGTTTTATGGAATTAGCCAATCGCAAGTGTCCAGTGAGCCAGGATTCCACACTATACAGGATGAAGCTAGATAGTGTGCTTTTTCATACTTTTCCCTTTATTGCAAAGGGTGCGTCATGGTTCTTGCCTATGAATGATATCAATTGGCTCTGTTTGGCATTCAGATGAATGAACCTCTACCTGCTTTGCAACAGGTTTGGCTGAGATCGGTGTGCCATAATAATTGTAATTGTCACACACTTCTATTTGCAAATCTGCCAAGTTTTGCAAATAGAGTTTTGTCATCAGTGCTAACTGTCATGAACTGAGTCTTTTTGAGGTGCATCTTTATACCCAGTTTAAATACAGCTTTCTGAAAAACATTCAGATTTTTTGGCCATCCTATCACGGCCGGTTGCTAAGATGACCAAGACATCCATCTGGAAGAGCGCATGAAGGACAGCAAGGAATCCATCTGGAGCCATACAGTTCATCCATGCTGAGCTGACACGGTGCTTGACAATGTCAATTTCATAATAATATTTCTTTCATTCTCCCCTCAGGTACACTGACATAACTCTCTCCTTCCTATATTTCCTCTGTTGTTACAGTTTTTATGGTTGTTAAAAAACTGGCATCCCAATGACATCAAGTTTAACTTTAATTAGTCTGTCTTTTCTTTTTTTAATTGCAAGCACCGTGTCAGCTTAAGAGTTCATGCATATCTTCACATTCCTGTTTTTTCATAATTATAGACATAGCTCTTCTAGTATGACCTTGCAATTTGTATATATTCTAATTCCACTAAATTCATATTAATGATTTCATTACAGCTGATTTAATAGACTTGGAAACTGATCTCATAAACTGGAAAGCTGAACTCCAAAGGACATCATGTGAATCCTCCCATTGGTTAAGGTCAACAGATAAGAGTCCTGGACTCGCATGACGTCATCTGGCATTTTGTTTCCAAGTTTATGAGATTGGTTTCCTAGTCTGTAAATCTTACCTAAAGTTAAAAATAGGTCTACATGACAATTTTAGGTGTATGTGAACCCACTGAATCTGAATTATGCAAAGCCAATAATGCTGCTGTAAAAGAAGACTGGGAATTTTGCCAACAAGGAGAATTAAAGTGTGATGCAGTTCATGAACCAGGTTTGTGTGCATCTGATCATATTTGTGGTAAATAATAATCTATAATATATAAGACCTTTTAGCATGATAAAGTGAAAACATTACAATTGTACCATTATTTTATTGCAGACATCAAAAACTTCACAATTTCCATTGATTCTGGAACCAAGGTCCCTGCACAGGAGACAACCTACATGTGCCAGTTAGTGAAGCTTCCAGATGATCAGGAATACCATATCATCGGCAGCATACCTAAGATAGACAACTTGCAAGTGGCACATCATATCATAATTTACGGCTGTGATGAAAATGGTACATCATTGTGGTTTTATATTCATTACATATTATAGACGTCAACAATCTTTAAAAACATTTTGTTTCATATTTTCAGCCAATTTTTATGGGCAAAAAGCTAAAGCTGTGTTCAGAAAAAAACATTTATGACAAATGATTTAGCTCTATGTCTTATATTGCTATATTATTACAAGTGATCCAGATGATGTCAAATGGGAATATTTGAAGCAATAGAATGAGAGGAAACATCCAAAACTTGTGGATTAATAAATATCATTGATTTCAGCATTGGCAACCCTGAGTCATTACTCTTCACCCCAAATTTGCGATGGCATGGCAATATCCTCTGTGTGTCAGCACAACATCCGCGGTTGGACAGTTGGTGAAGACGGATTCTGCGAAAAACCAAATGTTGGCACTCGTATTGGCAAGAATGTGTTCAACTATGCCATAATTGAGGTAAAATAAGAGAACATGATTACATGATGACACAACTTTTACAAATGGACTACCTAAGTTCACAATCAAAATTTATAAAGTTAATCAGCTAGTTGAGTCTTACAATTCAAGGCAATGTGGTCTGCTCAGAAACTACATAGAATCAAGATGACAAATTAACCTCATAGATAAACAAACTATATAAAATATAGTGCTAAGTAACTTTAATATGTGCTTGCCTCATCAGATCCACTGGAACAACCCCATGGAGGTGCCAAATTATACAGATGGCTCGGGTCTCACTATCTTCTACACAGAAAATCTCAGAAAATATGACAGAGGTAGATTGGTGGTAGGACAAAATGGATTGGCAATTCCTCCTAACGTTGATGCACACTACGAAAGTGCTGTGTGTACTTCAGACTGCACAAAAGAATTGAACAAACCAATATATATTTACAGTGTTTTGCTCCACATGCATTATTTAGGTAAGGGCGATCGAAAAACATCATTTCCATAACATATAACAAACCTTTTTTGAATCAATACATTTGGTAAAATTACATTACTCATTAAATTTGAGATCCCTATAGTCTAAATACACTCTTCACATGGTAGCCATCTTAATTACGTAATAGTTAATATGGCATCATACTCACCCTGAGCTTACTATGTGGGATCATGAGGTGAGCTCATAGTGAGCCAACTGTGATGTCATCCTTGTGATCTAATTCTGTGAGTTTTGAGTGAGGTCACTCTGAATGTGATGTTAGCGATGCTAAAGCAACCTAGTATCGTTGACTGGAAAAAATATGTCACTTGTCAGGCCATAAGTACTGCATTATTGACTGGAAAAGAATTTTGTTTTTCATTGTAATTATACAGGACGAGCTGGACGAGTGGAGCAATGGAGGAACGGATCTTTATTGCAGGTTCTAGTGGACAGCACTGAATATTCATACGACAGTCCCATAAGCTATCCGTAAGTGAATCATGTTTGAGGTTTTGTATCTGGGAATGATTATTGGATTGATAAACTTGTACCAGTTCCAACTGGGGGGGAGTCATAATGGTCAAGGTGATGATTATAAATGTTATTCAAGGGCAGCGCCTTTTACTCATGCCTATGCACTGGCTGCAAAAGTAAAAACAACGCATCACCCACTGGGATAAAATGTAGGTGGACGCCAGGTCTTTTCATCTCATTGTTATGTCTGCCTTCAGCTGGTCAAATATGGTGAGCTTCAAACAAATAACAAACTAATTTTTAACATAGGATATGAATGATGAGATGATAAGAATTAGACCTGGGAATAACACAGGCCAATATAGGACACTTAATCTAATTTGTTCTTGAAGCTCTATCTCCCCTTTTCTTCACATATACATGTGCAGACACATATTGGAAATTAACATGTGCTTCATTTTTGTTAAAGAATTGATCCACCCATTAAGCTCATGGCTGGTGATGAACTGAAGATGTTCTGCAAATTCAAATCGAAATCAAAGGACAAGATTACCTATTTTGGTGATGCTACATCTGACGAGATGTGTTTGGCATTCTTTGCTTACTATCCAAACAGCCACTTCAGATTCTGTGCTGCGTTTGGTGCACTGGATGTGTGCTACAACCGTGAGAGAGATCTAATGACTCAAAGAAGAGGTAATTATTTACACCATTGGGTCACAGCTTATTTCATAGACTTGGAAACTAAACTCCAGAGGACGTCAGTCAATTCTACATGGCCAGTTGTGCCACATGCGTTTTCCATGCGTTTGGATAAACGCATGGTTTTTGCCTCATTATAATTATCTAAAATTTATGCATTTTCAATGTGTTTATTCTTCTGATGGAAAACGCAAGTGGACATTTGGCCATGTAGTCCCACATTCACATGGCGTCCTCTTGCTTTGATTCAAATATAATGAAATTGGCTGTAAAATATAGTTTTGGCTGTAAAATATAGTTTTGGCTAAGGGCAAGGGTGACTCCTGTCATATATATTATAAAAAGCAAGAACCTAATCACTGTTGCAGGCCAATTACTTTCAATAACTAGCATAAAGTAAACATTAGGATTCCGCGGGGAACCCCACTGCCAAGAAACAGTATAAAGGATAATTACCTAATACAGGTAAGAATTACGGTAAAGTATACTAAATGCAATCATTTCATAAACCACCAAAGTTATCTTGAATTTGTGTTTAAGAATTCTTGAAGACAATGGACTGTGATGAGGCTCAATCACAAACCATAGTGCAAAAAATAGCAACAACAGCTTCACAATTGTGTGGTACCATTGCGAGACCAGTGTGCACTACAGAGTGCAAGGAGTTCTTACAGGTAATTTTTACATTACATGTAGTCATGTACCATTGTTTCATTAGTTATTAATGTTATGCATGTCAGTGCTGTTTCATCCATCATCTCCTTGCCATGGTTTATTCTTGTCGTAATTAGCCCAACAGGTGCAGAAATAATGTCAGTGCTGAGTATGGCATACCTAGACAAGCATAACTGCATTACGCTTGGGTTTGAGGTACAGGGTAGTTGAAGTTGACACCTATATATAAGGTCATTAGCATCGGACTATGGTATGTATGTACTAGTATGGATAGCTATTGTACAGAGAATACTAAATTAGAGAGAGAAAATCAGAAGGCCTTACTCATGTTGGACTGAGCTCCACACAACCTAAGGATTAAATCACTTCATACACAATGTACAAGTTTACCAAATTAACCATGATGCAAAATTCCACATAACACATGGTGTATTTTTTGTAGCCAAAAAACAGCAATTAAACATTCAAAAGCCATATTTAAACATTTTCCACATAGACTAGACTCTCTCTCTCTCTTGTGCTTGATTTGAACAAAAACATGGGTGTTGACTCCTGTCAAATAAAACATGACATTAGATGGTTGCATCAAAGACATCAATTATATAACATCACCAATTATAAGGATCAGACATATATTATAACAGCTGTTAGCGTTTTGTATATTTATTAACTAGGTAGCAACAAAACTGTTATATTGTTGGTGCTATTACTGTTGTTTGTTGCCCACTTGGTTGGTTTTGTTCTTTGTTGTTGGCAGGCAGTCCACATGTAAATTTTGTACATGTCATCCAGTCACTCATTCTTCATAATTTTCCATGATATACACAGGTCTATGTTCTCCTTGTTTGCATTCTGTCTTAGGATGGTTCTTTATCGAAAATATCAATATGAATTGGCAACACCACAGAGTCATTTACAATCTATATTTGCATTATGGATGCACAAAGAAAAATGTGATATCTTTGATTTTTCAAGAAAGAAATTTTAAAATACTATACAAAGTTTTTTTACCTTTCCTTTTCTCTTTAATGTACCCTGGCAAGCTGACTTGCACATTTTCAAGTCTCTTTGAGAAAATAGTTGTGGCTTCATTTCATGAAGAGTCATGGGCTTAATATTTGCTGTGTACATATTTGGTCTCTCCTGAGCACAAGTGCAGATTCCTCCTGCATACGTTTAGTACTTCTGTTGCCTTTTAAGTTATTACTTATATGGATATTTACTTTGTTCCAAGAAAGTATACCAGGAGGAACCCTGCCTGAAAAATGGACTTCGGTTTCTTTTTGAAATGGGCATCGGCCGTAGCAATCGACCAGAATCCAAACCGATGTTGAGGTTGCTTCGTGTGTGTGACGATGAGATCATTTTGGTCAAATCTGAAGTGCAATATTATGAAAAGTTTGCCTTAATGAAACCAATGGGTACAGGAACTACAGGAACTGGTGAAACTCCAAGAAATACTGAGACTGGTGGGACAGCCGGATCGGCAGCCATGATCACATCTGGATTTATCTGCATTATCATCATGGCTATTTTGACTTTCTTTTGGTAATTTAGATTAGAAAAACTTGTATACTGCACTGTATCACTGTGTATTAGTGAAATGTCTTGACGAATTATTTTATTTAACGCTACTGAATAATGTTGCTGAACAAGATAATAGCTATACATTGTACGAAGTTACACATCTATACATTGTCAATTATTATAGCATCAGAAAGTCATCAAGTCATCTATATTCATGAGTCAAATAGAAATGCCATGATATCATTAGAAATTATTCTTTAATGCTGACATGCAATTAATATTAATAATAATAGTTTATTTGGATAGCGCTAGATTAAATAAAATTGCTCTCCAGCGCTTTTCATGTGATCAGAGTGTCTATTCATAAAATTTATGGAATAAAAATGTCTTCAAACTGCTTTTAAAACTATGGATTGGTTTTTAACTTCTTATATCATCTGGTAGCTTGTTCCAGAGCCTGCGTGCCGATCTGCAGAAGGCCCTGATATGTGGTTTTGGTTGCTGCCATCTGGTGTTTCTAAGATGAGTTTATTGGTGTTCTTTAGGTTATAAGTACTTTGTCTAGGCATTAACAGATTGCTTGTGTAACCTGGTACCTGATTGTTAAGACCTTTCCATGTTACTGATAGTATTTTAAATTGGGACCTTGCAGGAATTGGGATTCAGTGGCGTATTTTCTGATTTTGTGAATCAATCTAGCTGCCGATGCCCAATAAGAGACTATTGCCGTGATCAAGTGCGGAGTAAATAGGGCATTGACTAATGTTTTGGATATATTTCTTATGTTGTAGTAAGCGTTACGGCACATTTTCATGACTTGCTTCTCCATTGTCATATGTTTATCAAATAATACACCCTGGTTCTTTACATTGTCAAATGCCCTGATATCGACATTGTCTATTTAAATAGAGTTGAAATTTACCTTTTATGATTTGATTTTCGGTTCCAATAAGTAAAAACTTCAGTTTTTTCACTTTTATTGCACAATTTATTGTTAGAAAATTTCTGATTTCCTCAATACACTTTTCCATTTTCTTGACAGCACCTACCTGCACATGTTTAAAATTGGGTTTGAAGGACAAAATATGTTTCTCATGACTGCTTATAGCAATTTTACTGACCGGTGCTGCAATTACAGCAGTTTTGACATCATGTCAGGGTTCCCATTGCATAAGCCAGGCATTCGATCCATCTACTAGAACATTATCATTCCCATCCCTGTACAAACACTTTTATTTTATAACAAATATTTAATTAGAAATATTTCTTGTCATTGTACAACGTACATATAATTTCTGTATCTTACCGGACTTTGTGTTTTATCACCACAGACTAAGTGATTTTGCTTGGAGCTAGAATTAGATCAGTTACTGTGACCATTGGCTCAATGTTGTGGTGAACAAAGTAGTTCCATAGAAATCACGAACTATGACGTTGTGCTGTCTTATTAAGTTAAATTAGGTGTGGTTTAGTACTTTTATGTGTAATGATGTGTTACCAATAAGGTCACTCATGTACGTCTCACTTGGGTCACCCACTGTGTTGCCACCCTTGCTTTCAACAGCTCAAGGGCATCACAACCCAGTGGCAAACCAGCCAACCTAGAGATGCAAAAAGACCACTCCAACATTTAAGGTAGAATGAGTGAGTGATATTGTTTAATGATATGGTAACTGAAAAGGTCATTTACGTCTGCCAGGCAGAGAGAGTTAGACAGGCATAACTGGAGTGCAAAGTCTCGAAGATTGATTTGACTGCAATGCAGGCCACCAGCTCGAACTGCATCCATCATGTCATTTTTCAATTTTATTACGACTACGATTCAGTTCACATTACAAAAAATAGATACATCAAAATAGATTTCTTAACAATAGGTGTGGTGAGCGACACCATACCGTGTATTGCAAATAAAGTTATATTGTGAATTGACATTGAAACAATAATATAATAATGCATGTAATATAATAAAGAAATTATGTAATATAGGTGTACTAAAGAAATATGTAATATAATAAGAAACATTAATGTAATATAATAAAGTAATAATATAATAAAAGTTAGTTCATACAAGTTAAAAAATCAGTAATATTGTGTTAAATTTGAGCATGACGTGAAGTAAACAATTTGATGGAATAATTATTGATGGAATATACTGTTATTGCAGTGTCTAATGACATATCTCAATGCAATTAATCCTGAGTGACAGGGAGAGCCTCCAACTATTAAATCAACTATTAAATTGTTCAAGTTTTATCACCCTCATTGGTTGAAATAACCAATACATTGATTCAAATTCTATCCTTACAATCTGTTAAACTAACCATTACATTAACTGAAAGTGGATAGTTGCAATTGGTATAAATAAACATTACATCTGTTAACACAATCATTAAAATTGGTTGCTGGAAGAGATGTTTCTTTATTTGTATGGTTATTATTTGTTTAAATTAATGAAATTGTATAGTTGGGTAAATATCTAAATTTTATTGAAATTTTGTTTAACCTTGGCAGAGGCAAATAAAGGGTGTCCTCCTACCATGCAGTTTGATTTATTATGTAATGTACAGAGATGTTGAAAATGGTTAAATTTGAATTTGAAAACAACCAATATTTTGTCAATTTTATCAACCAATTTCTTGTTTATTTCCTCATAGAACAACTGGAGTTCCTGGTTGAAATAAACAAGAAAAATGGTTGAATCAATAATCAATGAGATATCCTGCTAAAAAAAAAACACAAATAAATACATTAAAAACGAGACCAAAAACATAACCTCCTTAGCGGAGGTAACGGAAGTAGAAATAAATAAATGAAACAAGACAAAAATAATAACCTGCTTGGCGGGGGTAATAATCATGTGTGAAGAAGAGTTGAAGAGGATGGTGAATGAAGAAATATTAGAAGATGCCCTCCACCTGAATGAAAGAAATATAAGAGGATGCCCTCCACCTGAACGAAAGAAATATTAGAAGATGCCCTCCACCTGAACGAAAGAAATATTAGAGGATGCCCTCCACCTGAATGAAAGAAATATTAGAAGATGCTCTCCACCTGAATGAAAGAAATATTAGAAGATGCCCTCCACCTGAACGAAAGAACTATTAGAGGATGCCCTCCACCTGAATGAAAGAAATATTAGAAGATGCCCTCCACCTGAACAAAAGAAATATTAGAGGATGCCCTCCACCTGAACGAAAGAACTATTAGAGGATGCCCTCCACCTGAATGAAAGAAATATTAGAAGATGCCCTCCACCTGAACAAAAGAAATATTAGAGGATGCCCTACACCTGAACGAAAGAACTATTAGAGGATACCCTCCACCTGAATGAAAGAAATATTAGAAGATGCCCTCCACCTGAACAAAAGAAATATTAGAAGATGCCCTACACCTGAACGAAAGAACTATTAGAGGATGCCCTCCACCTGAATGAACGAAATATTAGAAGATGCCCTCCACCTGAACAAAAGAAATATTAGAGGATGCCCTCCACCTGAACGAAAGAACTATTAGAGGATGCCCTCCACCTGAATGAAAGAAATATTAGAAGATGCCCTCCACCTGAACAAAAGAAATATTAGAGGATGCCCTACACCTGAACGAAAGAACTATTAGAGGATACCCTCCACCTGAATGAAAGAAATATTAGAAGATGCCCTCCACCTGAACAAAAGAAATATTAGAGGATGCCCTACACCTGAACGAAAGAACTATTAGAGGATGCCCTCCACCTGAATGAAACAAATATTAGAGGATGCCCTCCACCTGAACGAAAGAAATATTAGAAGATGCCCTCCACCTGAATGAAAGAAATATAAGAGGATGCCCTCCACCTGAACGAAAGAACTATTAGAGGATACCCTCCACCTGAATGAAAGAAATATTAGAAGATGCCCTCCACCTGAACAAAAGAAATATTAGAGGATGCCCTACACCTGAACGAAAGAACTATTAGAGGTTGCCCTCCACCTGAATGAAACAAATATTAGAGGATGCCCTCCACCTGAACGAAAGAAATATTAGAAGATGCCCTCCACCTGAATGAAAGAAATATAAAAGGATGCCCTCCACCTGAACGAAAGAACTATTAGAGGATACCCTCCACCTGAATGAAAGAAATATTAGAGGATGCCCTACACCTGAACGAAAGAACTATTAGAGGATGCCCTCCACCTGAATGAAACAAATATTAGAGGATGCCCTCCACCTGAACGAAAGAAATATTAGAAGATGCCCTCCACCTGAACAAAAGAAATATAAGAGGATGCCCTCCACCTGAATGAAAGAAATATTAGAAGATGCCCTCCACCTGAACGATATTTTAGAGGATGCCCTCCACCTGAGCGAAAGAAATATTAGAAGATGCCCTCCACCTGAACGAAAGAAACATTAGAGGATGCCCTCCACCTGAACGAAAGAAATATTAGAAGATGCTCTCCACCTGAATGAAAGAAATATTAGAAGATGCCCTTCCACCTGAACGAAAGAACTATTAGAGGATGCCCTCCACCTGAATGAAAGAAATATTAGAAGATGCCCTCCACTTGAACAAAAGAAATATTAGAGGATGCCCTCCACCTGAACGAAATAACTATTAGAGGATGCCCTCCACCTGAATGAAATATTAGAAGATGCCCTCCACCTGAACAAAAGAAATATTAGAGGATGCCTTACACCTGAATGAAAGAACTATTAGAGGATGCCCTCCACCTGAATGAATGAAATATTAGAAGATGCCCTCCACCTGAACGAAAGAAATATTAGAGGATGCCCTACACCTGAACGAAAGAACTATTAGAGGATGCCCTCCACCTGAATGAAACAAATATTAGAGGATGCCCTCCACCTGAACGAAAGAAATATTAGAAGATGCCCTCCACCTGAACAAAAGAAATATTAGAGGATGCCCTCCACCTAAATGAAAGAAATATTAGAAGATGCCCTCCACCTGAACAAAAGAAATATTAGAGGATGCCCTCCACCTGAATGAAAGAAATATTAGAGGATGCCCTCCACATGAATGAAAGAAATATAAGAAGATGCCCTCCACCTGAATGAAAGAAATATTAGAAGATGCCCTCCACCTGAACGAAAGAAATATTAGAAGATGCATGCGCTCCACCTGAATGAAAGAGGGGCAAACCTTATCGCCCATGCAATAGTGGAAGCAATCAAAACAGACAACCAAAGCAAACCAAGCCAAAACCCAACCATCAACCCAAAATAACAACTGACCCAGCTTGATATAACAATGGCAATAACAAGGATATTGGCTCAAATGATAGAATTCATTGGAGAAAAAGGCAAAGCAATTCAGGAAAGGGAACAACCCCTTGGAGAGAGAATCCATGTAGAAAGAGATCATAACAACCAGGCCAAAATTAAAATAAGGAGTAAGAGGAAATGTCAAAGAAGCCATCTGAAGCCGAAGAAGCATTCCAAACAATCCATAACGGGCACAAAAGAATTCAAATGGTTTGAAATGGAATAAACTGAAGACATGCATCATACCCACAATAACATAACGAAACAGAGAGTAACATTTGGTAGCAAAAATAAATGGAAAAGATGAATAAGGTACTGGACAACAGTAGATAAAAAGTCAAAAGTAAACTTCCTTCTGGAGAACAAAAAACCATGACAAATCAACGAACCACCCGCATATATATATAGAGAAAATTAACGGATTCCAAACAACTGACATATTCCTAGCAAGATCAAGAATGCTATAAAAGTGTACAGTAACCAAAACTGCAGATAAAGACTAAATGGCCAAGGGACAGTGGACACTTAATTAAAATTGGAAAGGGACACTTAACGTCGGATTCTACTGAGAACGCCTCAAAATAGCAATTTGGCCCTTTGTTGAATGTTTAGCCCCAACACAGGAAGGCTGTTCCCCTCACCAAGATGTTTGCCCATGGAAGAAAAGCTGGCCCCTTCCCAGGAAGACAGGCCTTTCACCAGGAAGATATCTCCAGCCCTGGGGAGGCTTCATATGAAAGGTTGGCCTGAGTAAGGATGATGGGCACCAAAAGGTAGCCCCATTCAGAGGGTGTAACCATTGGCCCAGGATTTTAGACGGAATTGCCCCAGTCAAGAAGGCTGCCTCCTTCACCGAGATGTTTCTAGGGGGTGGGGGGAGGGGTGGTAGATGCCAGTGCCCCCTTGACCATTGTCCACTGAATGATTGCTTACAAACTGAATGATGAACCCTTTACCAAAGAATGGCCCCTTCACCAACGATGATGCCTTACCATCCACAGTGTCAACAATAGATAGCCAAAATTGTTGTCTATAGCCACTGTATCTGCAATGCCAATGGCCAAAATGTTGATTATATTGGTCTTTTTTCAAGGGCCACATAATCTGGCTTGAGGGACAGGGGATACAAAACTAATATAGCCAAGGGACAGGTGGCAGGGGACATATAACTAAAATGGCCAAGGGGCAGGGGGACACAAAACCCCATCCTGGGCCTCATGTATTATACTGCAAAAACACACCAGAGACCCAAAAACATATCCTTGAAGAATGCCATATAATTGACAGAAAGAAACAAAGCCCCCAGTGTAAAGAAGAAATATTTTAATGAAGACATAGAACTGAAAAACGCCAGCAATAAACTAAACTAATGCAGCTACTCAATGACTTCTAAACAAATACTGTTTTCTTTTCAGATAGATAGATAGATATGGATAGTGCAGCCCTCTAAGGCAAATTTTTTTTCTCACTTTCAAGGGTTGATTGATGAGGTGAGAGAGAGGAGTCCACCCATGTTACACATTTGGGATCTTTTACTTGCATAGACACTGAGTACAAGGGACCGCCAATTTAACGTCTCATCCGAAGGGAACAACCCACCTGATGTGGGAAGGTACAAGAATACACATATATACATATATCTGCATTTGGCTAAATATTTTGAAGGAAGGGCACACTAAGATAGAGCTCACATTGTATTCGAGAGGCAGATCAGACGCCGTATGTATAGCCCAAGAGACTACATAGTGGTCATGCAAAATGTGCGAAGGCACCCATTCCCTACACAATAGAATAACTATGGTTCCACAACTTAGCTGACAACTTCAAGACAGGATTCGATGGTTTGTACTTGTCTAGTATTATACTAGGGAAACAAAACAGGAGACCCAGTCGTTCATGATCTGCGCGTTCTGAAGTACACAGTCATGTATCCCTATTACAGACTTCAGTTATCAGAATGTCTCACTATCCAAACAACTGTTTGGGACACATAAGCCTGTCTTGCCTATGTTAAACTGCTTGTTATTCCAAATGATTCATTACCACAAACAAAAAGCCCTAAGAATCCAGGTGTTTGTTATAATTAGGCTTGACTGTACCTGGCTTTAGCTAAAGCTTCAAACTGCGCCTTTGGTGGCACCATACATAGCAGCGGCTTTGGGATATGATCAACGACAAAAGAATTAAGTTAAACTCAGCAGTTATATCTTCCTAGGTTTTTGCAACTGAAGTTTTTCAAATTAGGAGTTGAAATTTGGAATGAACTTAAGTACAAATAAACCTACAACCACTTGACTGAATGTTGTGAAACTAATATTAAAACAAACTGAAGTCAGTCGGCTGTAAAAAGGGTCAATATTATGGACCTAGAATGTAAAATGAATACTCAGAAGGCAGACTTGCTGTGCCAACAATGGAAGACGTTGTTTTGACCTGCCGAAATAACTGATGTCTTGCACAGTTGACAGCTGATGTCAAGGGCACCCTCAGAACCCAGTATCCAGCCCAGGTCATGGTCTTTGGGTAGTGGCTTCCAACGCCACAAAGATGCAGACCTTCTTCAAGCCTGAAGAAAGAGTGGGTGCAGATGCTTACTACAAGGTCCCAAAGTACCACATCTTGCCATGGCTGATGGCCAACTACCCTGACTCACTGAATGCAACTGTGTGTGGATCCAGGATAAAGAGTAACTGTTGTGCAGCTTTACGAGGTCGTGTTGAATCTAAAAGATGATTTTTTTTTTTGTCTTATCTGTGTTCATATCCTTATCAGTCAATAGGTACAGTCATGCATAGTAGGCAGGTTTTGAAGTAGCAGCAATTTCTTATTTCTCCTCCCCACCCTGTTAGACAGAAAGAAACCACAACATCAGTATTGAATGAACAATCAAGAGGTTTGGTTATATACATACAATCAACCCTCATTTAACAGGGCCTCATTTATCCAGTTCCCTCTATCCGCACGTCTGTGGTTGGGAACGGATATGTACATGAACCCCATTTACCTGGTTCTGTCAGCTTCTACATTGGTCTTTGTTTAAGATAATATGGAGTTTAAAAATGCATACTGCATTACGATTGCAATTAAGACTGAAACAGCTCTAGGATTGGCTATGTCATATGGACCATAAGTTAGGTAACCTAATTTTAATTGGAAGTGCATGTATTAATGGATTTTAAGCTTTAATAACAATACCATAACTTACGTAATGGGGATGCTTATCTTTATCTGATCCAGTAAACCCAATCATAAAGTAAAGATAGAAACAGAACATCAAGTCTGTAGCTATGAACAATGGTGAATAAGACATAGCAGGGAGCCTGATTATTGCTGAATCAGCGAACTAATTGCTCTCTAGACAACCAGTAAAATTTGGCAATGTTCAACAATGCATCTTTTTATCAATAGGGCAGCAATACCTTTGTCTTAGCACTGCTACTAAAGAATCACATTTGTGATATTTATGGGCAATCAATTGATTCCGTTAAGATTCACTTTTCCAACCAATTTTTTACACATAGTTTGTTCTCTCTGAATCTTGACAAGATGCATATATTGTCGATGTCAGCTGAATAAAATGCATGATATCACTGTTACCACTGGTTACTGGTGAATTTATGCATCTGACATATATGAACCCAAACACCTAGGGTACAGATCCGAAGTAGGTGTTTCTATCATAACTGAGAGTGTAGATACTGATACTTGTGATTTCAGCCGGACATGATATATACATGAACATAATGCATGATATCTCTGTTACTGCTATAAGAAAATGTCTGATAACCAATAACAATATCAGAAATGGATTCTTTGACCCCAAAAACCATGTATAGACCCAAAAGTTGTGGTCTATGTCAATTTGAGAGAAGACATTGGCGATTTTGACTTTTAGCAGCCATATTGGACGCCATCTTGAATTTCGCAAAATGCTCTAGGGTGCTGGGTGGGCACCCGGCAGATTTTTAATCTATACATTCTCAGCTTTCAAACAACACCAAGATCAAAACTATAGACAACATTTGGTTCACCTCAGTATCTGCCGGACTAAAATCTTACATTCGGATTCCAATGACCTAAGAAAAATAAACATATAAAGGTCACAATTAATATCAGACGCCATGCACCAATGTTGAACTGTGAACTTGGCCTAAACTAGTAGGCTTTTTTTTTTTAAGTGCTTGGATTTGTGAACTTTTTTGCCATTTCTGAGTTGAGGGTTAAATACCATGCATACCTAATATGAGCACAGTAGCATAAATACTTTTGAAGGAAGACAAAAATTGCTTTAATGCGAAAATTTGTGCTGACATTGACAACAAATTTTATAAATTTAGTCTTAAATGAGATGAAATTCACATGCTGTTGAGCTAAGCCTTTTCAAATGACATATATATCACAATGTCTACAAGTAGACTGCTTAATAATTTGCGAGGGAGATCTTTGTGTTTTTGCTTTTTGTGAATGATATACAGCAAATTTGAATCGATGACCATAGGTCAAAAGTGGCTGAGTCAGTTGTACGTGACTTCTGGTGAGTTGTTCACAATGAGTTTCCAGGGACCTTCACTGGTTCTGTCAAGCACTCCAGTTAGGCCGAAGCCCAGCCAACCAGTTGTTCAAAGGAAAAAGTCACAAAACAGATAAGATCTGACATCGCATTTACTTCCAATAAATAGTATTATGTACAGTTTCCAAGTGGAAATACATGCTGACGTAATCTTACATGTAACAAACAACTGCAAATAACAAATAATTTTACCCTAAGGTAGCGACGTAACACACACATAGCATGAATACAAGTATCAACCCCCCTCTTTTTTTTTTCTTTTTTTCACGATGTGTGAATGAGATTGTATACAGATAAAATCTAGTGATATATAAATAAAAATCATGAGGCTGATTAATGAATGAAAGGAAGCAAAACATTATCAATAAGAATAAATGGCACAAAGTCACTGTGAGAAAATGATGGCCATCACTCAATACAATTAAGCTCAGGGAAACTTTTATAACAGCCATTTGCAATGTGTACATGGTATGATTGATTACACTATTATGTACATGCAGACACAACATGTATATGAGCACACAACACAAAGAAAATGAGGAACCTGCCATTGCAGTAGTAAATAAATGAGTGATAACTCTGACTAGTGTCAATGTTTAAAAATAATGTATAAAATGCCTCCGTTTGTCCAGCAGGCAGGTGTCTCTAAATTGGCGAGAAGTCACAATCGGACACCCACGATGGAAGACACTCAAATTCAAAGACTTCACAATGGATACGGCTAGTAGTTAGGCAACAAAAATTAAAATTTATGAAAACACTGGATAATAAGATCAGTCGTTTTCTGACAAAAGTTTAAATACAGCATTTACATGAGTACAATATGACTTTACACCAGGCTGTACTTCAATTTTTCACCAGCTTGAACATATTTTCAGGCTAAAAGTAATGCAAACATAAGTTCAACTTGGTTCTGAAGACTAAATACAATTTTTTTTTGATGTCTGTACATATCGAGACAAAATGACAATATATATATCAGGCAATACACAAACTTTAAAAATCTAATTACAGGGAAATTACATTGACATATTAAACAAGCTAAACAATAAAGCGAGGATACGTTTTCACTAATGGAATTGACCAAGTTTTTAAACATATGCCAACTGGTCTTAATATTTGTGTTATACCATCAGCAAATCTGTGCAAAATAGGTGATTACAAAGAATACAGTCTGCCCTTGATGTAAGAATCATACTATAATTCAATACGCTAACATCATTTGGTCTTAATGTAGTTTATATACAGCCATATTTCTAAAGATGTCATCTTGAAGTGCTGAAATAAAACATGCCTTATTATGCTTATCTACATTAGCAAAATCCATACTTTCTGATACATTTTTGCCACAAGAAGATAGAATTAATGTAATAATCTATTTACAATTTTCATTTTGCAGACTTTACCATTGCAAAACATATGATGCCAGGGAAGGAGTAGTATGCAAATAATTTGATGTACCATACATACATGTAGTAGCAATTAGCGATGTCTATCAAATCAATGACTGTCAATGATGCATAATAACGCATAAGAGATCAATGTCAACAATTGTGCCAGTCACAACAAATTCTAATGTATATTACAAATACCGACAACTATATTTCTCTTGGGATCACCAACCTAATCACCAGATCTGTCACTCAATCAATGAGCAACTCATGAAGTGGTACAGCAAAGGACCCGGAAGCTGTGTAATAAATGCAATATTCTGCAACACAGATCCCATAAATTAGGAGAATGAAGTTTCATAGATAGCCGCTAAAATATGGCATACTGTGCATTATCTTTAAAACTTTAGTACTAGTTATCCTGCGTTCATATGAAACGTGAAGAATTAACTTGATAAAAAATCTAACAATCATAACTAATTAATGTGTCCACTAAATGGCTGGAAAGCACTACAATTGTGTGACCATTTATATATTACAAAAAACATGCTAGTATTTACAATTTGTATCCTGACAGCAGGTCAGTGAATCCATAAAAATAAGAAATTTTTCACCAACTTCAACTCCGCAGTATTAGCACTGCCAATTTCTGTCTGCTTTCAATTTAGGAGGTAAATCAAAGTGACGATCTACATCAAAGATACAAAACTGAATGGATATAGAAAAGCTCCACAAATAAATTTGAAAAATCTTGAGTTCTGCCTTAAACTTCTTTCATCTTGTAGATAGATAGGAACGCCAATTTCTCCTGCACAATACAAGTTCCTTAAAGCAGATCAACTGCATTTGTGAGAAATAAATAATTCTGCAGCAAGGAGAACTTAAAGTCAGTCCACTCCTTAGCAATTGTCCTTTGCACCATAATTAAAACCCATGGCACCGTTGGTTTCTGGTTGCCATAGCAACTGTTACATACGCACATCACAGATTTTCAGGCCATAGTCCATCTGACTCCACAGGAGTTTAATAAAATGAATAATCATGTCTGTGAACATGAAAAGTACCTCCATATTCCTAGACAATACTGTTCCTTATTCTTCAAAGTTCACTCAAGATTTCCATTCAGTAAAAATATAATGCACAAACGTTATCAAGTCCATTGCGTGATAATGTGGACACTTGAAAATCCATTGGTTCTTCATAAAATTCTCCAATAACGTTGTTCCACTAATTACCTAGCCTTTTTTTCTGCTTTTCACATCTTTTTAAATTTTTCTGTGTTGTTCGATTTTCTCCTTTTTTGGGGGGTGACTTGTGCAATAAAAACCAATTAAAAAAAAAAAAAAAGAATTAGTGTAGTTCAGCATTTATCCAATTTCCTTCTGAGATACATCTCTAGAACATCCTGACTTCCGAACTTCGTCCATCTTCAGGGAATAAACTTTTGACGACAAATTGATCAACTTGTGGTCGCCGTGTAAGCATTCACCATCCCCTGGGAAGCGAGGTTCATCAATCGCTTTTCGACATTTTCCTTATCTGTAAAACAAAGAGCACAATAGGTAATTTGATTGTTTTACTGCCGAATGCAAGGAAGCGCAGCCATATCCAGTTTAAACATCGCCTGGTAACATCACACTTTTACCTTGCTTCAGTGATTTTTAAGTTAATTTAAGAACAAGAAATCAAGCTACATTGTTTGCAAACAGCCTTAATTAACAGGCAAACAATTGTGTAAAAAAATTGACTTCAAACAAAAGACCATCTGCAAATGGATGGCCGGAAATTCGAAACAATTGTGACATTTGCACATTAGTGAACTCAACCACACGTCCTTGCATTTGCTATTATAAACACTTTCTGGGACAAAACCACATGTAGCACAAGCACATGCACTTTAACACAAGCACCACTCACATTTTCTCAGCAATTCCTTGTCCTTAGCATTCTGTGCTTGTTG